>QVRM01003517.1:142500-247677 GCA_003439945.1 Dermanyssus gallinae | reverse complement strand
ACATACAACTCCATTGTCACTAGAGGGTCTTTTTAGAAGGTTTTGGGAAGGGTTAATGCGCATACGGTGCGATCGTCGTGCATACGCAGTTAGCGTGGTGACTAAAGTGGGACTCACAAACCCACTAAACTCGGATTTCTCTTCAGCCTCCCCCCCCCTCCCCCGCCCTCAGTCTCGGTATTGCTTGGTATTACCTCGAAACGGGAGTGGTTTCGAAGTAATACCAAAGAAGGCGGGAGAAGCGTCTCCACGCCATTGGCCGTCATCGTTTTTCTCTGTTCCCCCCACGCATTACAGTGTGGCTCATCCATGTGGGCGAGAACAATGCGAGCGTTCAAACCGGCCTGAGTTGGTGCGTCAAGCAAGCTTCTATGGTCCAGCTTTTTGTTTCCTCTCAACTCTGGGCACCTCGTCTCAACCAATATAGCGGGTTCGAGCCCCACCGTTGCACATTTGTATTTATGGGGGGTCCGTCTACGAAGCAATACGAAAAGCAGTCCCGTGGACGTTAAATCTTGGCTGAGATCAGCCCCAAAAGACTATATGAGCTACAAAACACAATTTGAAACCAACCACATGGCACTTATTTTTGCTACATCTAAAAAACGTCCCTTCGGCTCTGTACTCAGCATAAGCTTTTTGAAATTGAAAACAGGCGACGCTACAAGCATTTCGATCTACCGTCTATATATGCTCTGCCTTATATAAAGAGATAGCGCACATGATCACACAAACGGACTGGTTAACCGTTTAACAAGTTGAGCGCACGACTTTTGGTTAGTGATGTAGCCATTGTACCATTAATCGCTTTACATTACACTGTGCTTTATGTGATGTTGTTATTATCACCCATGTTATCGGATATGCGTTAATATCGCCAGTATAAGGGGCGGAACGTCATCGAAAGGGGTTGACCAGTGTGATGTCGTTAAGCGGAAAGCCCTGCATCCTCTTCTTAGCTACGCCAGCAGAATTAAAACGAAATAATTCTACTCATCCATTAAAAGACTATGGAAGAAGTCCAGTGATGGCGCCGTCTAGGGGTCTAGTGCACTAGTCATGGTTGTTATCTACTGGGGTATTACCGGATCGATCTTCGTTATTGATGGAATTTTCTTTAAGCGATGCTCATTGAAATTGCACATATTTATATAAGATAAAAGATGACAAACCATCTTGTTTCTTGACATGTCATCTTTTTTATTATATAATCTAGTCAGCGGCTATGCTGCCAAAAGGACTATTAGGAAAACCCCATATATGAGTAAGATAAGTGCATTGAAGATATGCCTCCGACGATTTCAAACCCGTAAGGGATGGAGGGTTTAAACCTAGAATTAACAACAACAACCTCCTTAAAAATTCTTGTATCGTGCACCTTCAATGAAAATCCTTATATTATAACGTGAGGACAATAAACAGACAATAAATTCTATTGTGCTGCACCTTTGGCCACTAGACGAGTACAATTAAACATCGATTTCCGCACCACCAATCACGACAGATGATATTAATCGAATTAATTATAAGATGACACGTGCTATTTAGACAAGCGACAGAAACCTAAACAAATAGCTCGATTGCGCCGGTCGCTAGAAAAACCCGAATGAGGCTTTTAAACACTTAGTCTGGTATAAAGTCTACATCGTGAAACATCAACGTCGAGTTCATTGTGCCAAAAAACAGTATGAAAAAAAGGTGTGATTTCCGAGCCAGCGTTACACAACACAGACCAGTAGGGACAATAGCAGTAGCTGCCATTTAAATCATACTTAAGATGTCCTTATTCCTGTAATATGATTTTTTTACTAAACACATTACATGAATAGGAACAAATTGCGTTACAACATGTGGTTTAGCCAAAGCTTAATACAGGCGAGTGCATTAAAAACGCATAATAGCTTTGTAGTAGCGAACGAGATGTGGGAAGTAATGTGTGTGCCTAAACAATAGTTTAGCTAAGTGCTGCCATCACTATGCTACAAGCAAGCATCAACTAAAGTTGGCGCCGTTACAATGGAGTCTTCTATAAACGTATCATACATGTCATACGTCATAGTGATGTAGTATTTATTATCCGTACCCTCGGACCCTAAACAGAGAGACTGCAATCAGCAGAATAGATATCCTGAACAAGTGGAACCAGCAATGAGAGGCAGCCCAGTCGGGAGAGTACTTGAAAAGATATCCCCTGGATCTCAAAAAAATGGCACAGCCTACGACACGGCTTGTCCACCTTCCCAAACCGCGAATCTGTGATTAAAATAGACTTTCGAAACGGGCTGGCTTGACTGCCATATAACGTGTACTATATATATATATAACAAAAGAGAGAAATACTTACACTCCCGCCCTTTAACCGCGATTTAATACGCGCGGACCCGAACGGGAGTGCCCACCAGCCCGAATTGACAGGCCGGCTGATCCCCACCCTCCCCCCTATATATATAAATATATATATATATATATATATATATATATATATATATATATATATATATATATATATATATATATATAATATATATATATATATATATTATGATTGACGGCACACTCTATGATGTGCGCGTTTAACAAGAGATACAGATTCATCAATCAGACAACTAATTTGTCTCTGCTATACAGTAGTACACAGTAGACTGATCGGCACACTGGAGAAATGTCGTATCACGCTAGCAGAAATTGAAAAACGCTTAAGTGATACCTAGCCATCAGCTAGAAATGACAGAAAATCAAGCTGTCAGAATCATGTCAGTAGAGCGTGAATATTTATCTAGATGAACCTGGCCTTGCCATTCGCAGCCAAGCAGAGCTTTATTACGCAATAATCAACTCTACGGCGTGTCGGTTACCAACTCGACTTGCGATGGACAATCAGCTCGCAATGCCGACAGTATTTTATCGCCCTGATCGGGATTTGGGGACGCAACGATGCGGAACAATGATCTTCATTCGAAACCTCTCACGTCTGTCACTTGAATCTTGGCGGCAACGGCATTAACCTCACGTGTGAACGTACATTGGCGATTATGTCCGACAGAGTGTCGAGCAGTGATGCAAGCACGGCTACCTAAAAGAAAAACGCCTTCCTCCGTGAGAATATAGCTAATAATTTAGCTAGCCAGCACGATTCTCTCATATACACGAAGTATCTTACTATGCTGCGTATCGTGCGTACAGTAAAAACAACTTCATGTATTGCTTTCATTCAAAACTACATCAAGTACCTCTCCATATTACACATTACTTGGTAAATGAAAAAAAAGAAGAAAAGAGACGAACTAGTAAGGAACTATTAATTACAGAGAACGTCACCGCGCTATTACGTTTAGCCCTCATCGTTTCTCTAGGACGTTTTCTTTACAACGCTCAACATACTATGAGAAAGATCGTTTTTCGTCGAAGAATTTTGCATCAAAGACGAATCAAAACAACGGCTTTCCGGCGCTTAGCCAACTACCATCAGAGTCGCTATACGCAGTCAACGTTATGGTTGGTTCTCTGTTGCCCAGACACTAAGCATGTTACCCTTTCTTATAGGGAAGAGTTCCCCTTAGCGGACGTTTGGAGATCTCTTCCCTCCTTCCAACGGGTCTCTTTGTCCGGAAGATACCATTCCGCACAATCATTTTCCTCCTCATCTAGACCCTTACAAGTGCACTTCCTCAAACAGTCCGTAAAGCGTCGCTACTTCAACTTAGTAGCCACGAGAAATCGTTCAGCAGTGCACATTCAATCCTATACTACTCAAATCCAATTGGCACAATCAATAAGCAAACTCACAACGAGCAAACTAATTATAACTTTATTTACGAAAAAAAGTGAAAGCAAAACCTATACGCAAAAACCACACCTTTATATTTGCATTCCGTGTACAGCACCATGAAATGCAGCGGTGTCAGACCGCAAAATTAGAGTTGAGAAGCTGCACAATACTGCATTTGAGGTGTCATCCCGTGTCAGAACAACAATCTGTCAGGACGTTGAACACTTAACTGGGCGTGAACAAAATTTCTAAGCAAATTAAACCAAAAAGAGTTTTTGTTTTTAACGAACACGAAATGCAGAGTGTCTCGTACAATCATACAATCTTGTATTCTTGTTAGCATGTTTACGAATTCTACGACCACCTAACGTACTGAATATAGTTTCGAGACTCCATGCATTTATATTTACATCATTATTTATTTATTAAACCAGCTTAGGATGTTCATACTACAACGCATATAAAGTGATTTGCATTATGAGACCACATATGACACAGCAGCCTATAAGCAAATTTAATAAGCCTGTTTGGAGGCGAACAATAAACACTTATATTATATATGGGGTACCCTGCTCAGCAGTCTTCACAGGCACTGTTATCGTTTGCCATCCATTGACCGAATATTATATATATATATAGGCTAATAAGGCTTGTTGCGAAACCCAAGCCACCCCCGCGTCACCACCGTTTGCGCTAACCCCGAAGAAGCAAGTTATCTCATTTGAGCTATCTCATCCGTTAGACAGCTGACAAGCACATTGCACAGCCATTCGCCGAATAGGACAAATATCTATATTGTTCACACTCGACTCGGAAATAGCACTGCAAAAACGCGCACAGAAATTTCGAAACATTAAATCCCGAACTTTCTATTGCGTTATTTTTCACCCGGGCACACGTGACTGTTTGCCATTAAAGGACGATAAACTTGAACCCGCTATAACCAGAGATCTTGTTCTATGGCTCAGGTTCAACTTGCCCACATCGAAGTTTACTATCAATAAGCATTATTACAATCTACTATTTAGCAGCAGCGATCCGCGTACAGGTGACCCGATCGACCAACTTGTTGACAGGAGAAGTCAAGCGATCTTGGTTGAACGAGACACTGAGTGGGTAACATTGGCAGGAGACCTAGACTGTAGAACAATAACCTTCTTTTGAACGTACAGTTCCTATGCGTGATATGGCGTGATGCATTCGCCTGCGTCTCGCAACTGAAGGAGACGCATAGGTGCGCGGGTTTGAACCCCACCGTTGCGTATTTGTATTTATCCGGGGGTCCGTCTATGAAGCAATGCGAAAAGCAGTCCCGTGGACGTTAAATCTTGGTTGAGCGTCAGTCCGAAAACATTAATAATTTGTAACATAGGAAGTTCTCCCACACTTCTGCACCGCGGACGTCCGAAAAAGATCGGCATAGCCGTCCTCCTGCAACAGCCAATACGCCGGCATCTTCTGCTATCCTGTCGTCTGTCAAGGTAACACAGAAAAGGATTGCTAAAGGATTCCCAGGCATAAGAAAAAAAACAGGTATGACATGCAATACTGAGTGAAAAGAACTCGTGTTAGCTCAGAAAGAGAGAAAAGAGATCATGTCTCGTGAGCAGAGCTGACCAAACATGTTCAAGAGTTGTCCGGTCCCTGTCGATAATATGAAAGTTCACAGTCTCTGCTTGTACACTCAAACACAGTGCCGTCAAAAACTCTGCTTATATTGCTACTGCGTGGGTCCAGAAATTAAGGCGTACGGTGGACTCACAAATTCAAGCAGAAACGGAAAAGTAGCCTGTACTATTTCAAGATTGAAGAAAATCAATGATCTTTTCTTGCAAAGCGGATATTTGGGTGTCCATATCAACAAGACTAATTACAAAGTGCCCGGAACAGGGAGAAAAGCCTGACGGGTGGACGGAATGCATACTGAAGATACCTCACGAAACAAAGCGACGTTCATTCTAGTCCGTCATCAGGGCGGTTGTATATCAAAGAAGATATGACGGGTTATGTCAACATGTCCTGTTCGAACAGACAATCAGTCTGTATTGATAATTTCCGGCATTATTAGGAAATCTACTAAGTGTCTTAGTAGACAACCATCCCACCGTAAACATATTGCTCTATGCCGGCGATGCCGATTCAAAGTAAGATACAGTCTTCGAAATAAATAATAGTCTACAGTAAGGTACAAACACACCTACGACCAAGCTGCTCTTAGACACTTAGAACGCATTTGTGCGACCACAATTAATCGGCCTCGTAATAAACGTAAACAACACCCGGTTCAGTAAAGTTGCTCTCCACGTGAAGGGCGCAGTGTGCGCACTTGCTCATTGACCGATATTCTTGTTCAACGTTTCCCGTTGTCTAAAACCGACCCCAGCGCCGAAATTGTTGAGACAACAAACTTCGAGCAAAAAGCTAAGTGATGTTGTACCAGCGAAGTTCGCCGTGTCAGCCGCCATGACAAGTACCCACTGAAAGAGTCCCCTGCAATCTACGAGCCACCTGTTAATCCGCTACTCAGTGCATGGGTTCCAATCATCACCTGTGCTGCCTGTGGAGTAGTGGATTCCACACACCTGAATCGGATTAGAGATGTAAACCTTGCAACAGCAAGCAATGTGTGAGCTCTATCATCAGCGTAGATGCGGACCCAGCGTATCACTTGCACAGCTGAAGCGTGGCGGATAAGGACGGCACTTCGTTTATTAGCATGGTGGTGAACACCGCAGTATATTGCTCGCTAAATGGACGCGACGCGAGTAACTCTGAACTATCGGAACTATGCTCAATTCCTAACTCGATTATATATGCTATACTATTTTACATTTAACTAGTTTGTTAATAGCTAATTATAGGTTTATAAAAACATTTTAAAGGTTAAACACATGGCATTCTTATTTTAAAATAATATCCAATCAATGGCTTCGTAGTAATAGTATTTAAACTAAGCAGTTACCTCACAGCCATTCTTAGGGCTAATTTCGGAATGCCGTAATAATATACCTGCCAAAATAGATAAATAACGAAGTTCTTCAGAATGTCTTTGTTTTCTTCCGTTTACTCGAATGTCAAGTGAGTTTTATTAAATAGAACATAGCAAAATTAGACACACATATAAGTGCATGCATTTATAGCATATTATGTGTACATACATATGAACAATTTTGGTTCTATAATGATCTGAGTATCAATCTTGTGTGCAGTGTACTTCCTAAACTCAGAGTTCCGGTATACATGGATGTAGGGAACAAATCTTGCATTTCCGTTTGCACATGAGATTAGGGAAATTTTCTGCCTGCTTTGGCGGCACCACGTTTCAAAAACGTAGCGTCACTTACGTAACGTCCCTTATGTCACAACTCTGAAAGTTGACTATATATATATATATATATATATATATATATATATATATAGGAAATGCGAACTGCGGAACAAGAATTGCAGTAAAAAGACACGTATAACTCTAACAAAGCAATCGTGGATGTTATCAAGGTGTTCAACCACGACGCGCCGCGCTACTGAACCGAAACGCAGATCGATAACTAATCAATGACATTACAGCATTTCAGAGAAAACGCCGACGTTACGGCCTTCTCTGTATCTTTCGTTTTCTTCTCTCAAATTCTTTCTTTTTGTCCAAATCTCTCTCTCTCGCTTTCTCTCTCTGTCTCTTGATATATATATATATATATATATATATCACAATATCACACACACAGAGACACAACTCTTAAGGATATCTATTAATAGTTCAGACGAATAAGATCGAAAACAACAAAGTAGAAAACAACGTTCGAAGAATTCTTGAGATCATGCTCAGCCGATAATTTCGTATACGTTTTCGCACGAATGGACGCGGCAGCGGCGGCTGCGGTAATGACAACGCCATTTTACTACTAAAAGAGAGACAGACATACACGGTTTTCTAGCGGTCTGGCAGTTAGTTCGCACGATATTGAAAAACATCTCCCAAAAAAAAAACACTTTTTTTTCATTCTAGTTCGCACGATATTGAAAAACATCCGCCATAAAAAAAAGAACACATTTTTTTATTCTAGTTCGCACGATATACGCCGTATCGTTAGCTTGTTTGTAGCACGAACGACGACGTGTACCACACAAACACTCACAGAGACACCCGTATCGTGTGGCCATATCGTGTGTACGGTGGCCATATCGTGTGTACGGTGGCGAATCTTGTGACAACAATGAAGATACGCATGCGTCATTATATGACGGTCGTCGTCGTCGTCGTTGTGGTGCCTACGTGCCTGCGATCGCCGCCTTTACCGTCGTCCTTTAGCAGCAGCGGCAGCAGCAGCAGCTTTTAGCTTGCGGCTTGCACACGGCTTGGTTGCGGAGAGTAGAATTGTTGCATGCAACGGCTCCATTAGTACTGGTCAAGGCAAGGTGTGCCGCCGGTTTATTACGACTTCTAATTACTGGCCAACTTCTAACGAGCTAGTCCGCATGGAGTGTGTGCAACCTAGCTCAACCTAGCTCGTGTTGTTCTGTGCGATGATCAGTTTTGTCTCTCTCATTCACATACGTTCTCTCTCTCTCTCTCTCTCTCTCTCCCTCTCTCTCTCTCTCTCTATATATATATATATATATATATATATATTGATGATAATACGCGTTGAATATATGTGTTTATATATATATATATATATATATATATCATTGTCTTTTTATTTCAGCTTTTGTCTCGACTTTGATAGATTTGTTCTCTTTGTCGCATTATCGTTTGAGCCCGTCAAATTGACGAAAGGACTA
Source organism: Dermanyssus gallinae (assembly GCA_003439945.1). Taxonomy (NCBI): domain Eukaryota; kingdom Metazoa; phylum Arthropoda; class Arachnida; order Mesostigmata; family Dermanyssidae; genus Dermanyssus; species Dermanyssus gallinae. The sequence continues at coordinate 239,126 of QVRM01003517.1, read as the reverse complement.
AAATCGATCATTTGCTTGTTCTCATCTCCGTGTTACGCTCTCTCTCTCTCTCTCTCTATATATATATATATATATATATATATATATATATATTTAATTCTAACTGACTGATTTCTTTGCTAGCCATCTGCGTCCGTTCGCTGGTGCACCCCGCCGATTAGCCTGAGAATGTGAAGCGTAAGTCAATTTGCCGTGTATACGGTTACGGCTTGCCGCATACTCCGCTTGCACAACCACCTCCGTGCATAAGGCCATCCGATTTGCGCACTTGCAGCTCGATTCTCTCTCGCTCTCTCTCTATATGTATCTCTATCGCTTTTTCTCTCTTAGTCTCTCTCTCTCTCTCTCTAATACACACATACGCCCAGCCACCCACCCACGGTATCTGCATCTCTGTCTCTCCCTCATAGACTTTCAATACACACCCACATACACTCTCACATATATAAATATACCCTGTATATCTCTCTCTCTCTCTTTCTCTCTCTCTTTTAGACAGACTTGGTATCTCTTAAATACACACACACACGAGCACCCTCTGTATCTCGCTTTCTCTCTCTATGGCTAGCTTTTACTCTCGCTTTTCCCACTTTCCCACCGATCTTCCCTTCTCACTTTTCGTTTGCCCTGCTTTGCTCGGCGTGTCCGACGTGCCGCTTGTCGTGTAGCCCATGCGCGACCACACCGCTGTGGTCAAACAGTAGTGGGCCAGACAGGCAGACATACAGACAGACAGACACAGTGTTTGTATGTAATAGAGAGATTGGTTGGATGGTTGGTTGATTCGCTACTCAGACGCATACTTAGCGGCCAGCTGCTGCTGCTGCTGTTGCTCATCATACAGGGCACAAGTGTCGTTGTCGGGTGGCATAGCATAGCATACACATAACTAGTTACTTACTAGTTACTTAACTCGCTCACTAACCAACCTGTTAGTTAGATAATTAATTAGTTAGTTAGTTAGTTAGTTAGTCAGCCAGTCAGCCAGCCAGGCTTGATAGTGGTCATGACGGTGGTGGTGGCGGCGCCGACGCCGGCTGATCTGTACCAACCAACCGATTGGCGTTTGAGTTTCCTCTGTTGAACAGCAGCAACAACAGCAGCATCAGCAGCAGCAGTAACAACAACAGCTACCAATGGTCAACGGGTGAACGAGGTGAACGAACGAACGGACGATAGCCGGATAGGTCAGTTATAATTAGCGTATGAGCTATGAGACAGATGTGTAGCAGCCGAAATCAGAGCACTTATTACGCTGGCGGCCGTATCACGCACTAAGCGTAACAGGTATCATTGAGCCGGCCAATGGTGGTAATGATGGTATACGAGTAGTGCATACACATCCCTCTCTCTTCCTCTCTCTCTCTCTCTCTCTATATATATATATATATATATATCTATTTATATGTATATATATACACGTCTCTATCTATTTAGCCGAGAGTCCGCCCGTGTTGCTCTCGCGCACGCCTGCCAAGCAAACGGGCCGCCCTTCGTACAGGGGATTACGATAAGTCTCGGCTAAGTCCGTATCGTTGGCGTTAATCGTAATGACGTTCATCATTACGGCCCCGTTGCGACCAATGACCGTCGAGTGAGTACGCCCTCAAGTACACACTCTCAGCTATTATTTGCCGAGAGTGGCAGCTGCAGCAGCAGCAGCAGCAGCAGTAGCAGTAGAACGTTTGTGTTCGTGTCAATACACACAATCACAACATTCGAGCATACACGACCAATGTTACAACAAAGTACCTGTTGTATTTGTTAATTACTACGAGTAGTCGTAGTAGTAGTAGTAGTAGTAATAGCTGTAGTATAATACTGACCACTATACTAACAAAGTGTCCAAAAAGTATATTTATATAGTAATAGCTAATACATGTACAATATTATTATATATATATTAGTAGTAGTAATAGTAGTAGTAGTAGTAGTAGTAGTAGTAGCAGCAGGTATGCGCTACCCCCGAAGCAAGCGCAGGTGAATTGTACGCCTACGCAGTGTGGCGTTATCGTGTCTGCTTGTGCACAAGTGATCCGCTGTATCGCATCTAAATCATCGATCGAATCTTTATCGCCGCCGCTGCTGCCGCCTCTTTCTCGTTCTCCTCCTCCTCCTCCTCCTCCTCTCACCACCCCCGACTCATCGTCTCGAGCTCAACCAAGCCAGCTCAATCCTCCAACCAACCCCACTATTACTTCCATCACCACCAAACCCACTACTACTTCCATCACCACCACAACCCCCCTACGGTAGGCGCGAGCGCAAACGCCCCCTCCCGCAGTCGCTCGTAGATCATCATCATCATCATCACCACCCGCCTCTGAAAAACTGCGTGCAGACATTCGACGTCGAGATTTACTGTTTTGCAGCTTCGGCCTGTGCATAACTGTTGGGTGATGCAGTTGTGACAATTCACTGATTTGCAACCTGTTGACTCTGTTGTTGTTGCTGCTGCTAATGCGGTTGGTGGTTTTGTTGATGTTGCCGTGTTGCTTCTACCGCTGCTGCTGTTGTTGTTGTTATCGCTGTTGTGGTTTTGGGAATACCGACTATATCTGTCCCCACCCCCCCCCCCTACACCTCAGCTTAGACAGGTTAACTAAGCTCATCTCATCTCTAATCTCAGCGCACCCCACCACCCGACGGCGTCTTCGTGGGACCAGCGCGTGCCGACGTCTTCTCAATCACTGGCTGATCACTGATTCGCCGAACGAACCTGTTCGGCGAGATTGCCTTCGCCTCACGGTAGGTTCTTTCAGCCTTTCGGCCTTTTGGCCTCGCTCGCTTACAGGTATAAGCATGCGGCATGCGACAACTTCATCACAGTACCACTCACTATTTGGCGCGCATGAACTTTTGCCCTACTTCAGTCTTCGCCACCGCTGCTCAAGACAGTGCTGAAGCTGAACGGTAGCTGACTCAGCAAAACCATTCACAGCGCGCTTCACTTGTGTTGAGCGGTTTCAAGTTCAACTGTTTAACGCTATTCATACATAGTGCGACTACAATCAACTACTTCTCCTACTACTACTACACAACGATACTGTGTTTGTTGTTGTGGTTGTTGTGGTTGTGCACTCCCGTTGCTGTTGACGCTATTGACGGATTTTTCGACGGTTTCTGTGTTCTCCTGCTCTTTACAGCCTGTTCGCCAGCACAGAGTAGGCCCCTACCTTATCCGAAGACGACGACAACAACAACAACAACAGCAATAACACCAACAACAACAGGAACAACAACAACGAGAACAACCACCACAACGACGACAACAACAACAACAACAACAACAACAGCAACAACAACAGCAACAACAACAACGAGAACAACCACCACAACAACAACAACAATAACCACCACCTTCGTGATCAAACTTCGCGATCAGAAACAACCACGATAACAGAAACAACAGCAACCGCATTGGGAGAAGAACGAGCGCCGCTAGCAGATTGCCAATCTGTCGGTTCGGTTGGTCTACGATAGTCCCATAGTCGCCAACCGATGCCTACCTGATCGACTCGTTCTGATTTTTCTAGTTTAGGCTCTGAAGCACCCGCTTGCAGCAGCAGCAGCAGCAGCAGCAGAAGAAGTGGAAGAAGAAGAGGGGGAATCACGAGTATAGCGGCTGCAGACGACGCTCTCCTATACTAAAGCATGCTCGCTGCATCTCCCCGCTCACCCAGCTACTACTACAACCTGCATGCATGCACGCGTGTATGGATGCCTTCTTCTAGCTGGCCTGGCGGACATTGCTAGCAAAGCCGAGCTAGTGACTAAACATAACATCTCTCTTCTACATAGTGCAGGAAAACTTGAGCCGCAACTGAAAACGGTCGGACGGCTAGCCAGATCTGGCACAACGCTGCTCATGCTGATTCTGCTGAACAGGAATCGCTGGTCTGTACACGGTAGGTGGTAAGGTGGAGCGAAGAGCGAAGCCAGTCCTTCAGATCCACCTCCAGTGGGACATTGTTGGGAGGAAGCCAATCCTACAACGATAACAACAACAGCGGCGGTGAAGGCGACGGCGACGATGATGATGCCGCTATAGAGAGAGCACAAGCGGCTACCTGAAACGAGAACAACCGCCGTAGAGAACATCGACAACGACCATAGATTCTGCAGCAGCAGCAGCGGCGGCAACAATAATCGTAGTTGTTGTTGTTGTGGTCGTAGTTAGTTGTCAACGCCAACGTGACCAACAAATCGACTAAACCTCTCAGAGGACAGATTGAACCGCGGCCGTGACAAGCGCGTCACAGAAGCGTTGCAGCGCCCCTAACCTAGCAAGATCAGCAAATGTTCGCGACACTCATACTCTTCTTCTTGGCTCACCTGGAAGACCAGTCGTCAGAATTTCGAGACCACTGTACTACTACTGCTCAGTTGTAGCACCAGCAGTCGTCCGGTGGTGATTCGGTGGTTGGTGATACCGTGAGACCAGCGTCCAGCGAAGTTCAGTGAAGTACTCTCCTGTAGATTTGTTTGTTTGTCTCGTCTGTGATCATCACTGCAACGCTAGCCATGTTCGCGGTTCCAGCGGAAGTTTGTACAAAGGCTATGCCGGAGTTTGCTGGAGACAATTGTCTCATCGAACAGCGTCAAGCGGCGCCTCAGGATTCGTCAGCCGAAACGGAAAATCAAACTTACAGGTAGGTACACCTTCAATATATATATATATATATATATATATATGTTCAACTGATGAATATAGAGTTAAGTTATTATAGTGCGGTAAATAAAGGGTATCTCTTAGTAAGCGATATACGTGCATATCTCTGTCCTTGTCCGTATCGTTAGCAATCACGTTAGAAGCCACTACGATGGCGAACAATCCGTCGCTCTCAAGTTAGCAGCAGTAGATGTGAAACGTTTGTGCTAACAACGAAACAATAGGTAATTTAGTAATATCACAAAGTTATAGTCCCATGTGTTGTCTTTGTTACTTAATAGCCGCAGCTATGCCCTAAACACGTGCATTGTATTTAACTGAAAGTCACATAAAAATGTAACATTTTTGAACGGATTTAAATTATTTCAAAGCCGGAAACGTTCTCTCTATGCTACACAAAGTGAAGAAAATCTTTTCTCTGGCCCTCTCTGAAGTAACTATCTAAGACATAATCCCATAGGGGTCAAACACATACACACCGAATAGAGTACAACTGTAGTACCTTGGAAATGACTTAAAAATCGGTCACCATTGTTGCGGCCATATCTTCAGTACGTTTCTTAACGGGCTTTCAGTGGGAAGACTTGTAGGCCGAATTAAAAGCAGATCAGAGTGACTCTGAAGTTTCGGAGCCGATTCACTGACTTTGATATAATGGTCCGTGGCAACCTATGCTCCCTTGTGGTGAATCTTGCTAAAATTACTAAATCGTGTCCATATGAGGCCGTATAGATAATTTGTTCAAGGCTTGTCAGGGGCTTCTAGGCATAATCGAAGCCACTTGCTTATACTGTCGGTTGGTAGAAGACCTCTATATGCCGTAATTTAGTTTTTACCTTTTTAGCCCTTACCGTGCTCTTATCTGGCATCTTATTCTCTCGTTCTCAGAGAACTATAACAGTGGGCCAACGCTCGACCCGCATTAACAATCAAGGAAGAAGGAAATATATATATATATATATATATATATATATATAATATTTTTTTTTTCTTTTTTATATTTTTTGTATATTTAACTATCTACAGAAATATTCTATAGGCATGTACATCAACATTCGTGTGTATAAAAACGCGGAGAAATCAAGTAAACTGATGCTGTACACCAGGCGTATTTGTTAAAGTCACGGTAATGTGGGACTCATCAACCCGCTTAAGTCGAGGAGACTTCACCTAGCCACCTTAACTTGCCATTTAGGCTTTTCGACTTCTTTGCACATAAAAGTGCGTCGTGAATAAAAGTCAATCGTTTGGAATGTATATGAGTATTGCATGCCTGAACAGTCGCTCGCTTTTAATCCATATTACGGCTGATAACCTAAACTAGATAATGTACAAAGCTAACGTAAACCTAAAACCGCGGCTTTATTTGTGCAATGTCGACGCCATATTGCCATCATCACCTGGTCAGCACGTCCTGTTTAGTCTTCTCGATGGGTTACGTCACCTTTGTTTGCTTATGCGACGTTTTCCTTTACGCATAGCTCAGCTAAACAGCCACAGAGAGACGCAAGTACGATATAACTTGGCCTTATCTTAACACGTCTCTCGGAATGTCTACATAACACATTTTGAATTCATCAAATGTAGCTTAAAATTTGCATTAATTGCTCTTGCATTTTAGATTTGTTCGGCATTCAAATTGAACAAAAGCCAAATCCCATCATACTGTGACTGCTAGACTGTCGCGACGACATCCGCTTGCCTACACGCCGTCAGACTTTTGTGACGGACCATTTGAACTTCCACGACGGTGGATGCTAAGCTATTTATCTTGGTATTATAATGTCCGGCCGTGACAGTTCACAAGGATCGCATTACAAAGATCAGTTCATTCGCACCGCGGTAGCTATGTAAAGCATATGTCTATGATGGATGGGTTCGACATGATGAGCCGCCTAAGCATTTGGATGCTTCTTCTCAAAAAACAACAATAGACATATTTTTGTGGATAAACGTATTTTGGAGGGATGTAGTTCGAAACATTGAAGTCATCGATCGTCAAGTGACGCTCGCCATTCACCTTCAAGTGAAGCAAATATGGAGTGAGCATTATACTGTCACATATAGCACACGTAACGGCTTCGTGCGTTTCACTTTAGGGTTTTCTGTTGGTTATATGCGACCGTTTTGTTTATTCACACTTACACTCAGATAGAAATGGACTTCGACGGAAAATATTATTTTCTTTACAAAATCGGCATTACTCTGAATCATCTCGGAAGCCCAATTGGCGAAGTTTAGCCGCTTGGGATGGTTCGTAGGTTTCAACTCTTGTCTCAGCTAAATCTTATGATTTGGCAAAGTGCGCGTAAGATTCGGTTATGGAGGATGTCTCTGTACCGATGTCTCCGGACATTATTAACATCCGAGCTGTATATATAAATACATTGACTTCTAATGCCCCCCCCCCCTTCCGTAAATTACTCGGCCCCTGTGAGCTGCGCAACAAATGACGTGACAATAATTGTGTATGACTGCTGATTTGTACTTGCTTTTGTGTTAGTGATAAACCCTGCACACAGTTGCAAACTTTTCGTGGTAGGACAAGCTGTAAGCAGTATGTAATATGTTAATATTAGTCACCGGATATCGTAATAAATCTATCTCGCAAATATGTACGCCTGCATACGAACACAAACACGGTATATCAACACGGTAATCGGAATTTACTTCACTAAATACTCGACGTTCGAATCGTATATCAGCAATAGGCTCAGCGATATGAAATTAGAGGTCGTTGTTTGGAAGCTACCTGGCGGGAGCCTATAGTTGGCTCTAGTACATAAGTACTCTTTACGCATAATATACATACTAAGCTATATAGAGTGATAGACAGAGAGATAGATAGATGAATAGATAGGCAACACTAAGCATTTATATATATATATATATATATATATATATATATATATGGCCTTTTTCACAGCTGGCTGCTGCCCAATCACGTAGCCGTGTGTAAACGTATCGAATGTGTTTTTGGTGGCGTTTTGCACGTTTAACTTGTTCTGTTCTATTAAACTAATAGTAATGAGTCCAATCGGTTCACACTTCTGTGAGTACCAACAACTTCAACCTGCCTGGCCAGCCCGCTTGAGCAGATTCTATTAGTAGCATAGCCTCGATATTGAAGAACCAGTTGTTGTTGCTGCCGAAATTACCGAAAAAACGGTTGTTATTGTTGTTGTTGTTGCTGCTGCTGCTGAAACAGCCGTTTTTCGGTGCCAACGCCGAAGAGTCACGACGAGTCATGACGCAACTCTAACAATGCAATGAGGACACTGTACTCTAATGATCCGAAGGCTTCTCTGACGGATAATGACGTACCACATGTCGACGATTTCTGAATAAGAAGAATAATAATTTTTTTTTAATAGAATGTTAATCAATTGCTCTGCGTGTTGCTTCGGCACGTGGCTGTCCGGAAGTGTTTAGAGAGGAATCTACATTCGTTTAACGCTTCATTAAGTACTGAGTCGTAAGAATTGTACTGCAAGAGCGCTGCTTAGGGCAAGTGCCGTCGCGGTTCGTCGGAGCCTCGCAGCCTCTGCCCTACTCTCATATCCGTGCTGACGGCGTTTCGCAAATGTAAACAGCCAGCGTAGCCTGTTCCAGTGTTTGAACGGGCAACAACTCTTATCGTCGCGTCCAGGCGACGTAGGTGAGGCCATTCGAGCGATCGGTAGAAGCGCACACTCAGAATGCTTTGCAGGGGACGTTTGTTGTGACGCAACCTCGGATCTTGACGGTAGTGTTTATTATAGTCGAGACCGACATTGTTATCGTTGAGCAAGGCGCACTCAATAACCCACCTATACGTGCTTCTTGTTTGGATTTCGTTTGCAGCACTAACATGCCGGACTGGCGCGGTGTTGCTTTTGAGCTTCTTGGAGAAACCGATGAGGTAAGAGTGTTGGACGAGCGTCGAGCTTTCTCTCGCTAAAAATTTCAGATGGTCTAAATTGGTCTGCATTTGTTCTGTCGCTTTGAATCGGGAATAGCCCATACTTCAAATAAACATTGGTAAGGAAATTATTTTATTTTGTACTTTAGTCCATCCTTCGTCCCGTGTGGGCTGCGAGGACTAGAATTACCGCGAGGCATATCTTCAATCCACCGAGGTCCGGACATGTTGAGATATATAAGGTTTCTCCAACAGTCCTTATGGCAGCAGCAGCAGCATCGTCCCTGACTGTCAGCACTTTATGGTTTACTATAAATGAGTCTCGCTCAAAAGAAAATTCGATCAATAACGGTGATCAAACTGGCGACATTCCGGTAGATAACAACCATGACTAGCGCACCAGTCCCCCCTCAGACCACGCCGCATACCCATACATAATGAATGTGTAGTGAACGCAAGTGTACCTCGCCAAGAATGTGCATCAGTGCTGTCATAAACGACTAATGTGGTAGATAAGTGTTACAACGCACGAAACAACTTGAGAACAATGTGCGCTCTCATGATTCATCAGAGAGATTGTTTTTCAATTTCAACTCTTAATGTCGTTCTTTGTACAGAGCTGATATCTAGTAAGTTTCCCTAACAAATGTCAAGATAAATGCATAAAAATGGGGTAGAATTACTTTTACGAGCACCACTATAATGTTAACGATGCATTTTGTATAATTCGCCGGTATGTGATGAGTTCAGTATGGACTGCACAGCTCGTATTAACTTCCCCTTATCTATGCGAATGAAGGCGCAATTGATTTTAGTGCAGTCACTTTAACGCCCTCTACACTGCAACACATATCCAGTTTCAGGCAAAAGCGACGTTAAGACTACGTGTGACAGACATTCGAACTGAGCACTAACTAATCCGTCTATACGATACTATTACGAGACAAAACTGCTCCACATAGAGTAATGTAGTGGGCCTCTTTTAAGAGAAGAATAGCAACGTAGACCTGTATATTTAGGCGAGCACTGCCGAGTGTGCAGAGGTATTGTAAATGATGATTAAATCATCACAACATTTTCTATATATATATATATATATATATATATATATTCATATATATATGTATATAGGGAAGAAACCTTCGAACGACATCGTGTGTTAGTTCGAGGCTGACGTGGCAAATTGGCCTATGATGCGTAACGTTGCAGAGGCTACGACACTCGCTTGACTTGCTTCGGGTGCGCATCGCTGAGAATGGACGAAACGATATTCGCTACGAACAGGGAGACGAATTCCTCGCGCGATTTTTGCGCGCGAGCAAATACGAGATCGATCGGGCGTTCCGAATGCTCAACGGCTACTACACGAACCGCCAGACCATCCCGCAGGCCATCGGGCCCCGCGGTCGAGGCCCCAAAGATGCCGCCGCCTGTATCCCGATCAACGCGCTCACCGTACTCGACCGCAAGAACTGGGACGGTTCTACAGTCTTCAGTGAGTTTCCAGCCAGCAACGAGCCACGAACTCCAAGCCTCTGAGAGCGTGATCTCTCTGCTGTCACTCCACACAGACACACGTAGAGAAAAAGCAGCGGTCACGTTCACTTCGTCGACGTCGACAATAAACACAACAATATTAACCGCAAATACATGAGCATCAGCAACATGGACAACACCAGCAATAACTACAACAACAACAACAATAACAATATTTCCACGCCAGTAAGAGTAGTAATTACCACATGCTGGTATGTGCCAGTACGACAAATATACGCCATGCACATGTGAAACCAAGTCACGGTCACGTTCACTGCGTCGACAATAAACGCAACAACTTCATGAATACAAGCGACATATATATATATATATATATATATATATATATATATATATAAAGATATGCGCTGCTTGATTGCACATTTTCTATTAATTTTGTGATTCAAGCAATCCGCGCGTTCATTTATTCATAGCGACACAAGAGGCACAATAAATGACGATAAAAAATATCAACTAGATAAAAACTAGTTGAACCAATGTGTGTCTGTTGTTTGCTGACTGATAATCGTGTTTGTTTGTTTGTTTCAGTGTACCGTAAAGGCGACTGGGAGCCAACAAAGACTGACGTCAGGCTAGCCGATATGCTGTTTTTGGGTTACTTTATGGTCGAGCTAGTGATGCGTGACCCGCTCGTGCAGCTACAGGGCATCACGGTGGTGTTCGATGCGCAGAGCTTTGGATTTCCGGATCTACCCTACTGCGACATGTCCGTGTTTAAGGTTAGAACCCGTAGAACACCCTGAGTTAGGCGTTGGCCGAGTAATTCAAAGTGTTACTAAAAAGCTAGTAGAGCATAAGGAAATTGAGGATACGTACATTTCGTTAGATAGTCTTTCTGTGTGCCACGGAAGCTCTATCTCTCCCTTGTTTGTAGGGTGTATCTATATTTATTAGAAAAAGTGGTTCCCGCCGTAGTCCATCGAGCCTAGTTTTAGTATTAGTAGTAGGTCGTCCTGTGTATGTTTCGGTTATGTCAAATATAATCGAAGTAAGGGCCAAAGCTAATCATAATTCTTCTTGTTTGTTTGTTTGTTGAAGTTCTTGTTGAGTGCTGCAAACGGCCAGTATCCGGTACGAGTACGGGCAATTCACGTGCTGTCCTGTCCCTCGGTGTTTCGTTTCGTTCTCAACTTGTTCAAGACCTTCCTTTCGCCAAAACTTCGCGAACGCCTATACGTACACAGCTCGCGGTAGGTCCAACCTCATCGAAGGATTTGACACATCGTCAATGTCTTTCTTTTCCACGCTGATGGGCGGGGGGGGGGGGGAGTGCTTGCATTGTTCTCAGCTCAGAACCTTGTGTCCATAGTATATTTAGTTATTAATAACCGTAGACATGTCGCGCCATAGCCTGGTCAAGTACTGCACTAAAACTATATTGCAACACGAAAGTAAAGTTTTCTTATGGTTAACTTTGGTAACGTTGATCTGCCAAACATTTGCTTAGCCAGATCAACCGAATAGACACCACCTTACCCATCGACAATCTTCTTTTAGCGGCGGCATTCCTAACTCTTTTCCATATGTGCACAACTTTTGGAATAACCTTGGAGAGAACTAAGAGCTCAGCTGTATTTTTGTCGTAGTTGTTTTTTCTCTAGATTAAATCTAATAACGGACGCCGTGTGTCGAAATGTAGTCCACTCGGATTCTGTACCAGATAAAGAAAAGCAAAAAGAGAACAACCAAAACTGGAAGGTTAGCGGACGCAAAGTCTAAGCACATCGGGCAGCTGCCTGTAAAAGTAGGACGACGTGCTAAACACTGACTAATCGAGGATGCCCCAGTGCCAGCTTTGATTGTTAGGTTAATTGTTTTAGAAGTGTAGCTAAAAATTAGTTCTGTGTGCGTGTATCAAACTTTTCAGTGAAAAATTGATCAAGTATGTCGACCCCGCCATTCTTCCCGAGGAGTACTCGCCGCAGTCGAAGAATGGCCCATTTTCAAGTGAGGCGGTGTTCAGGAACCTGGTCGCGTATCACGATTGGTTTGTAGCGCGAAGCTACTATGGGCTCCAACCTAATTGCTCCGAATGAGGTTGAACGCCCTTAGCTCCTCCCTCACTAGCGCTGAAGTCCAGTGGCAGCCAGGAACGCTACTTACTTCGCAGACCGCGAATCAGATCATTCATTATACATTTCACCACGATGTCTTGACCCTGGCCCCCGACTATGGTGTAGTAGTTAGTGAGCGGGCGCATAATATGCGCGAATTGTGCGTTGTAAATATACAAGTATCTGTCCTACTGTATCTTTCTGCCTATACGTCCTGCTTGTTTCTATTTCGTACTCTGCTGCTTTATCAGTAGCCACAACAAAGACAACCACAACTGCGCTGACGCTAGGAATGTTAATTTGCGAAAAAACTTAGGCGACATTTCTGGACGACTAACACTCCGGGTCGTGCGACATCATCGCATATTGTGTCGAATGAATGGATTCCTCTCACCAGTCAGTCTAATGATCGATAACTGCGATAATGATAATAATACTAAAACGACAATCTTGCAGATTGACTTGCTCAAGTCAATCGGAGAGAAACATTTTGTCATTTTGTTTTTATGCCAACATTTTTTTTTCTAACTTTTTGTTTAGTTCACTTTCGAACCCACGACAATGGCAAATAACATCGACTAGTGACTAGCATGATTCAGATAGATGATTCGGGTTAAAACACCGATTTCGAAAGTCATTAGTCAAGCCGGCCAGGACCGCATCAGATCTTAGTGGTAAATCGTCAAACATGCCGCAACGTCTGTGATGAAGCTTTTTTGCGGAATAGTTACAAGTAGGCGTTTCATATATATACTATAAATATATATATATATATATATATATATATATATATATAGAGAGATATATATATAATATATATATAATATATATATAGATATATAAGTATAATAAGATTTATATATAAGATATTATAAGATATATATATAAAGATTATATCTATCATATTATCTAGTAGAAAGAAACCATCTCTTCTATCCAGAGCTCTCTTATCTGTCCTCTCTTCTCTACTCTCTCTATCTCTCTATTTACTATCTCTCTCTTTACTCTCCTATCCCTATTTCCTTCTCTCTCCTCTCCTCTCTTTCTCTCTCCTGATACATATATCTATCAATATATAATAGAATATAGTATATATATACATATATATGTAATGCCATAGAAAGAGCATGTATGCGAACACGTACTGCGTGCATATGTTTATAGCGTCCTATGTACAAACATGAATAGACCCTTGTACTTCTTAGCATCGACTATGCCAACGTCTTATATACGAACGCTTGTTAAACGAGTTCGATACTTCTCGGGCGGCAAAGGTTTTCCGCGAACCATCGCCACCAGTAGGCATTCCTTTGTTGCTACATGCATTATGGGCTGGACAACTAGTCCAAAGTAAACAACATGATGGCGCGAACATCATAGGGAGCGAATCAGCGAGCACTCATAGCTGCACTGATAATGCTAGTATAAAAAGTAATCTCATGATCTTGTTGTATACACACGAATGTTGAAACATGCAGAATAATTTCACGTTGCAACTAGCCAAACGTAGAGCGAAGATTGTGTGTGCTTTAACAACCGTCAACTGGAGATGATATGGATTTAATGAACACTGTCTTACAGTTAGATGTGTATGGTACTTGATTGTCAAGACGTGTGAGGTTGAAATTTCTGGATTTGATTGGATGCTACCGTCTTGCGTTTCACCCCCCAGACTGGATTAAGGATAGTCCGAATGACCGCTTGACGATAATCCAGTTGTTTTGAGCAGCTTTCAGATTTACCTGGCAGCGTCGCTAACCGACTGACGGTGGTGACTGTGATTAATCCTATCGTTAAGAGCGATGATAAGGATAATAAATGTGATTATGTACCTTACTACTAAGATATGTAGTCTTAATAAAATAAATTATGTTCACCGTAAATCTTTCTTTGTTCGTAATGGCTGTGGCATACCAACACCGCCGTAATTCCGCGCTCTTGGTACACTAGACGCGTCGATTGACTTTTAACCTGAACACTTTTCTACCCTGTGCTTCCGGTTTAGGCATTTCAGTGGCAAATCACTCACGCAACATTTCTCATCAAGATGACTTTGTTACCGTCACTGAGTTTGCAATCTATTCTCTTTTCTCCGGTCTTAAGCGAAGACTAGCCTTACACCTAAAAACATTACTCCGAACTCTTATTAAAATGTTGCGTTATTTTTAGTTGAGCCACTGAAATTTAGTGGCTAAGTTATCTTTGAAAGATCTTGTTACGACGGCGTTGCGTCCGACCTTTTTAGACTTAGTCTTGTAACCTCTGTCCAAAAGAAAGACTCGAAAACGAATGCAAAAAACTACCGGCCAGTTTCGAATGCTGGATACCATGTTGCAGTTTTGAGAAAGTTTTAATTTACCACTTAAGTGAGTTCTTAATTTTCAAGCACTTACTTGGCCCTGCCTAACACGGCTTCACCGCTCATTGGCCTACATGTACACAGCTTTTGAAGATGACCCAAGACTGGGCTATGTTAATAAATTCTCGAAGAACGTTTCACTGCGTTTATTTTTACCAAAAAAGGCATCAATGTACATTATAAATACAATCTTCCGCTGTTTGATTTTAACGACCCCTCATGTGTACATTCGCCTCTATAAATCTCTTGTTCTTTTCAAACCCACATATTGCTCTCCTGTCTGGAAGCCCCATCTGTCTAAACACAGAAAGTTAGTGAAAGGCGTTCAAGACACGTTCTTGAGACGCCTGCGCATCGGGTGCCGTCAAAGCGTATAAGGTGACGTTGTTCCTAGTATTGACTCACTTTTCATGAAAGGCAGCATATCTGTGTTACGTCAACTGAGCAGGCAACATATCTGCTCTACGTCAACTGGTGTACGCTCCAATAACCTAAGGAGTCGGTGATTAAACACACTAAAAGCTGTGGCCCGCGTTGTGTTCGTAAACAGATCGTCTGCTTGGCGGATAGCCAAATGGGTGCATGCAAACTCAAATAGCAGCCGCCTATTTAGCGATTAGTTACGTTTTTTTTATTCGGTAGCACGTATACTAAAAACAATACGCATATGACCACGTACCACACACCCTTAATGGGGTAATAAAGGTGATTTTATGTTATGTCATTACATTAACCGGTTTTTGGGGAAATCGTTATACGCGCATAAAAAGTGTGTTGCAAAAAATTAGCAACTCATGTTTTTGGTGATAATTTTGGCTTGCTTTATTTGAATGGCTTGAAATTAAGCGCATGATGTACGTGATGAAACACGAGTATGTTGTTAATTTCGATTCTTAGCAGGGCTGTATGACTTATTTGATACTACATAATCTATTCTTGAAACGGGGTTTTCGTCCCTTCTTCTGAATCAAATCGTAAACTTGGTCCTTTATGGAGTTAATGAGCTGTTGTAAGTACGAAAGTGAAATATTAGCCCATGCTTGCTGGACAGCTTCTTTGAGGTCCGACAAATGATCATATTGTCGACCATTTGCGTAAATTTGCTTCACCAAATGTCCCCAAAGATTTTCGATGGGATTCAGGTCTGGACTCAATACCGGCCAGTCAAAAAGTGGCACCCCTTGTTCTTAAAAAAAGACTATAGTGCTAGCCGAGGTATGAAACGTGGCGCTGTCTTGTTGAAAAACTGCGTCAGGTCCCCCAATTCTTCTGAAATGGGCTTCTAACTGGGAACCGACGATACGCTGGTACTTGTCGGAATTGTTTCGGCCCACAATCGCGACTAAATCGGACTTCCCAGTATATCCAAACGCGCCCTAATATTTCACAGAACCACCTCCGGCCACACGTTTCGAGAACCATTTGGGTTCCTTCCGTAAGTCGTGCCAATAGTGCTGACAGCCGTCAGGGCCATCGAGATTAAGTTTCTTTTCATCCGAGAAGACGATGTTTTTCCACTCAGTTTGGCATCTATGCGAAAATTCACGCCGTGCGACAACGTACTTCGGTTGCAATCGCGGCTTAAGCTTCCTTTTCGCGTATCGCACGTTTTTGTCAGAACTTAACACTCGGTACACTGTGGATCGGCGCACTGGCACTCTCAAAGTAGTCCTGATCCTGGAAGAAGACATTTAGTCATGAGTAGCCAAGCTGTATCGTCGCCGATCTCGAATAGTCAAAACTGTCTGTTAGATCTGCACCTTTGGTTCACTCCAGGGTGTAAGAACCTGCTGATGGTGCTCTTATGCCGTCCTAATCTGGTTGCTATAGCAGTTACTGTATGACCGAGCTCAGCATATGCCTCAATTCTTGTCTTTTCGTTATCCGAGAGATCCTTTGTACGACCCATGGTTTAAACATACGCTTCGCCGTTAGTTTGGAACAACGACTAAACTGTAGAATATTTTGCAGCTATTGAACGATTGATTTAGCTAGACAATATTCCTGACATTTGATCCCCGGGATCGAATATCAGCTGTAGTATCGACTATCCTCTACAAACAAGAGCTGTGTTGTTAGCATGTTATTGTTGCTAATATTTTGCAATACTGTTTTTTCACACTGTTTTACTTTTTGTATGAACCGATTGTGAGATTGCAACGAAATTAACACCATACTCGTGTTGCGTCATGTACATCGCTTAAACGTTCGAGCCATTCAAATAAACCAAGCAGAAATTATCACCAAAAAACATGAGTTGCTAATGTTTTGCAACACTTTGTATATATATAAATATATATATATATATATATATATATATATATATATATATATATATATATATATATATATATATATATATATATATATATATATATTTTACACAAAAACGTGAGTTCAGGGGTTTTGGCCATAATCGTCCAATTTAATGATGATATGAATTTAGTAAGAAAGCTAACCAACTTAGTGTTGATGAGAAGCATATTCAGCGTGCGTAATTCTTCTTGAATTTTATGACGGTGAAAACGCTGCACAAGAAAACGAAACCACCAAAACTATGAACAAAGAACGACATTTCTCCAACAACGAGCAGACGATGATCCATCCACGTCGAGCGAAAGATACTGACCTTTTAAAGGTTTTAGAAATGCATAGTGCACATGCACAAAGAGCAGCTTGCGTGACTAGTGGGGGACTTTCAAACCCTTTAAATACAGATTCCTCTTTATTTCCATAAGCCCGGCACTATTTCAGCATCACTTTGAAGTCGTAGAACGTAGACGACGCCTCTTTTGCCTTCCTCCCAATGGTGGACTGCTGGCCGGCTCTTTGCTACGCTGTGGTGGCCCCTCACTCGTTCGTTTGAGGAAAGCTAAGGCTACAAAAGGTTTCTGGAGCCAATTCTAAGTTACGGAATGATTCCATGGGGCGCCACGTACTCAGCGATTATAGACAAGCTCAGGGTCGTTCAGAATGACGCGATTAAAGCCAAAATAGTTTTTTCTTGTCGCGCGGATGTACTAATATCCTTTTACAATCCGTACATCAGATTCGGGCTTCTCAAGCTTGATCAGCTAACACGTTTAAGTTAGTAGCGCTAGTCAAAAAGGTGCACAATAAATAAAAAAATTCAGATTGTGCTTTCGACATCGCCCTGACTCCAAAACAGCCGAATCGCTACGAAAGTCAACTCAGATTTTTTATCGTATTATTGCCATCATCAATTCTTATTGTATATATATATATATATATATATACCGGTGGTCCCGAATAACCCTCGGAACCAACACGACTGGAGCGCGCTGTTGCACGACAAAGTGTATTGCGACTTACTCGCGGACGCCATTGACGACTCCACAAAGGCTCGTCTTCGGGCGGTCGCCGCTAAGGGATCCGGGGCCTGGTTGCATGCGCTTCCAAGCGCCCCCATGGGCACCCTTTTGAACGACGATCTTGCTATCGTGCGTCATGAGTGCTGGACGGCGTGCTAGTTTTAACGACACTTTTAGCCGAGCGCTCCAATCAGGCGGATTTCCCTGTATTCTAGAGCTCCAGGGCCTTTCCGCCGACGATGGCAAACGCCCGGACGGGGCGACTCTAACCACCTTCAGCCGGGGCAGGATGCTTATCTGGGACGCCACAGTTACCGACTCATCAGTCACCTTTAATGGTCGGTGGCAGGGCGGCCTCAGCGGATTACGCTGGTAATCTAGCCGAGACAAGGAAGCTCGCAAAATACGCATCAATAGACTACCCACATGAGTTCCAACCACTAGCGTTCGAAACCTTGGGCGGCCCAGGCGACGCCACTCGCATGCTTCTCCACAGGATCGGTGAGCAACTGAACCTCGCAATCGGAGATAAGAGATCTGCAGCTCTGAGGCCTCGATCTCGACGTCCAACGCGGGAATGCGGCATCTGTTCGGGGCACGCTGTTGAACTGGTCCCAGCCCATTCTTCACGAGATGGAGTAATATTTCCTGCGCCAAGACAATTGTCGCTCTACTTACGTTCTTAATAAAAACTGAATTATATATATATATATATAATGCTTTTGCCACTTTCCGATATTTGCACATGCGTATATTTGAACGAGATGTGACAGATTACCGACTTGTTAGGTATGTCAATAAAACCTGATTTACTGAGTAAAGAAGATGAGAAGAAAGAGCAAAGGAACCGCTGGGAGAATATCCTCACATAGCAGCAGTCAACATAAGGAGCCTCAAGGAGAGAACACAATGCAGCAGGGTCCTCGAGACGCACCATCGCCCCTCTCGCAACGCATTTATGAGACCTTCCAAGCCAAAAAAAAATAAATAAGAGAAGCTCTACGCAAGAATTACGTACACGTACACAAAGAAGGCACACAGGCCAGCAAGCGTGCCTACAGGCAAAAAAGTGGCCATCCGGGCACACAAACTGGTCCTACTGAAGAACACGAGAAGACGGGCTCGGGTGAGGCACCGTCAGGAATGTCCAGAGCACCTCCCGCGGTAAACCCGCGGTTGAGGATGACCAGGGGGTCATGCACGGTCGCGGAACCCGACCAGAAACCCTAATACTCAGTTAAATCTCAACTGGTAGATGCAGAGTGGCGTACGACATCTTAGAAATAATAATGTGGGAACGGGTTATCCTATGTCGGAGTCCAACGTCATATTAGCCTGCTCTAATGTAGACTAAAAGGAAAACGGCGCAGCGGGAATAGCCGTATGATTTGATAGACCTCAATGGGTGCCAACCCATTTTTGAGCAAGCGCAATTAGAGAAGGTCGCACGTGGCTTACGTGCATGATAGTCTGTGTTATTCAGGTGCTATCAATCATGGAATTGCTTCACAGGGAACTTTAAAACGATACCTTGGGCGCCCTCGGTGGTACTCCGATCCTGGCAAATGCCTACGGTGACTGGAGACTTTGACGCGGCATGCGTCGCGTAGGGAGATCGTAAATAAGTGACCACTCAAACCTCGCAGCTTGGCCGTAAGGTAGCCAGTGGTTTTAAAGTCGTCGTGAAAAACCCTCCGTATGACTCGGTGCTGGGGCTTTCGGGAATTCCTCCGGGTTTCAATACATTGGCCTACTGAACTTGGCATTAAAAAAGTTCACCAGCAGGGAAACGACACTGAAGATGAATAGTCTTGGCGTAAGATACAAAAATCCCTCTTTGCCATAGTGACCGAATCCACAGTCCTCTACGCCACACCCGTTTTGGCCGACATGACACTGCGCCCGGCAGCGCGGCGTAGCCCTCCGCATGCCCCAGGAGTACCGCATAGTCTCAACCCCAGCGCGAAAGCAATTGGCTGCAAGCTCCCGTGGAACCTTCTTGCAGAGAAGAGGAGCAAAGGCGCCCGGGGACGTAAGCTTAGAACCTGCCCGTGATGCACAATGGCCGCCTGAACCATGCAATCTTCCACCTGGGAATCTTTCACAGCACCGCCCAATGGGCCCTCATCCCACATCTCCAGCCTGATACAACTGCCCTCACGGGCAGCTCATGTGCCAAACCTTGCAGGAGCTGAGAGGGCACGGCCGCAGATCCACACATAGATGTCACGCGGATAGAGAAGGCAAATCACCTGTGTCTTCTGTGACGGAGGAAAGGGCAACAATGTACACAATACCGTCGTCATCTGCGCAGAGCTGGCTCCCGTTCAGGCAAGTGGGGTGGCCGAGTTCAGGGAAATGTTTGTCCAGAAGATCCTGCAATCAATGATGCAGACACGCGGTGAGCGGGATAAAGACAATAGGTACCTCACGGACACTTTGCGCAAGCAGAGGCGGCTCAAAGACATGCGCGGACGGCAGTCGGTGGAGATGGGGACGCCCCGCAAGGGGCTACTGTGATCCAGACCTCAGTAAACTGATTTGACACACCTCTCCATAATCGGAGGCCGTGGCTACAGAGGGTTCATGAATTGGCAGAGCATGAGGTTCTCCTCTCAGAGGCTTGAAATTCTACCCCACAACTTCAAACCTTTAGGGTGGATTGGAGAACTCACTAGAGAGTTAAGGTCAAGGAAAACTATCACTAGAGAGTTAAGGTCAAGGAGGCTGCTGTAATTTTGCCTGGGAAATGCGGCGCTCTTATGTAAAGAGAAAAAGCTAGGAGAGAGTTAAGGTGACGAAAAAGGTTATGGAGACATGGTTCGATAGGGTTTCATATTTCTCGTGCATTTTCTAGTCAATTATTCTATGATCCCTATCTATGAAATATTCCTCCTGATGCGCTGTGCCCATTCGCCCACGAATTGAGACGCCGAATCGTATGATCTAGGGGCTCTGCAAAAGCTCACCTGAAATGCCTCATTGTTTGCTTTCATTTTAGTTGCGGATGTTTGTGACCCGTAATACATATTCTGGGTGCTGGTTCTTTGACATCTTCTCATTTGAAGCAACAACGTTAGGTTGGTTGCGCTGCACTACAAGTCTTGGCCGTATGGTAAAAACTGAGGCATGAGAAGCACTGTGGCACCGACATCATTTCGTCGACTCGGCACCAGGTTCTTCTCGTAAAACCCGCTGATGGTTTGTTTAGATTGTAAACGATGGCAAATTCCACCACACTATATGTAAGCCCTGTCAGGGCCGATATGACGCTGCAGACAGCTAAAACCCAGCACAAGCTCCGTTCGATTCAGAACACAGAATGGCCATGAGGTGCATTCCCAAAACCTGCTGGCGAGTGAGAACAGGGCACACGCAGGCTTCTGGAACGCAGCCATGGCTGCCTCGTGCTACTCGGCCGAAATACTCATTAGACATGGGCGGTTCCAGCCAAATGCGGTAACAATCGAGAAGACACAGTGGGATAAGTGCGTGTTCCTCTAACGGTCGGGAAAGACAGACGACGTGGAGCACCCCATTTTTCGCTACACAGCAAACGCTACTGAAGCGCGCCAGGTCTTCCGTCTAGCCAACGGTGAACGACGTTATATACATAACATAAGGAAAGTAGCGGCACACATGATAGCGTCGGAAAAGGAGTAGAGGGAAGGAAAGGCATCTCCGGATACCACCATGAGAGCCATGCTTAGAGGGAGAGTCATTTCTTAGAAGGGCCAACTCGAGGCGAGAGCCGACGGAACAAGGGGTTGGGTGAAAGAAGCAACTGGAGGAGCTCCTCGTCCCCTAAGCGAGCTGCAGCAGAGACTGGTCACGGCCTGCCTTGGGGCCTGAGTAGGAAAATGCGTTCAGAGAGGCAGGCCGACCTTGGGTAGAATCCGTTATTATCCGTTATTGTCTTAGGTGCCACAAATACAATCCATGGTTAGCCTAGCCACCTAGAGTTCTGAGTTGTCTGTCAGCCTGTAGCCTTCGCGGCGAACATCATTTGCTAGCGATTTGCTCGTTTGCAGACCGTGCAAAATTGCCACAATTATATCGTTCAACTTGTCGACTCGCTTTTTGTATAAATTTGTTCGACTACTGCATCATCAGTTACTATTTTGCTAAATGCTTTTTTTCTGCGCTCGTGGCGCGAGGTCACTCAAAACTATGGAAGTTTTCTCTTCAGTTCAGAAGACCAACTCGCTACCACTACCGCCCGGGTTGCAATTGCCTTGTTTTGTTCCGTTGCAGAGCGCATCTGCAGCTCATAGTTGGCCGAGCGACAACGATGTCACCATCGACTCAACTCGATCCGGCTAACAACAAAGATAATAGTAACCCCACCGACCGTAGAGTCTTTGTGCGGTATGACACGGCAAACTCTTTGTCGGCCTTTTTCCTCTACACCGCGATCGGGTTTTTGATTCTCTACACGATCATACAGTGGGGAAGAGAAGGCCCATCCGGCTACAGTAAGTATCAAGCGGCTAGTCAGTTGTTCGCCAAATTATTCGGTAGTCACTCATACAGCGGGTGTCACCGAAGAATTCGTGAGAATGTCAGCATGTGATCTACTTCTGCAGACGTATGCCGTTGAGGCAACGCCCTGTTGCGTCATTGTTTTCGCTACTGTGCTGCCACAGTTTTCGCTAAAGCCCTCAACCGCTACATACTAGCGTGTGTTAATTGACGATAACCGTTTTGGCTATCCGTGACCGTGCAAACAACGAGGTATATGTTCTGACATATCACATATTAGGAGATTTTGAGTGTTTTCACACTGTTTTATACGGCGCTAAAAGCTTGGAGGTGACAATCAAGCCTGCAAGTCAGGTGACTCGTCACTTCAAGTAGGTCCATTTCCGCACGTAGGCGCAGAATCTGGTGCACGGTGCTGTCACTGCGTTGCGAAACATCTGTAGCTTCTAGCCTTACCAACAGGATCTCAAGCTATGTGCTCTCTCACTCTCTGTAAAGCCAGTTTTCCGCATAGCTTAGGAGTTTTGCGACCAACACTAAACAGTTTCCAAAATCTACAATAGGTTTAAGTAGAGCCTTCAATGAGTCTTTCCCGGCTTATGCAGAGTGAAATACTGTGCGTTGTCCTCGGTCGGCTGCCACGAGAAACTGGTGTGCAATGAGATTTGCCAGACGTACGTATGAAATAATAAATGCCTGGCCACATAACGCACGGTTGATGCGCCTGCTTGTTAGGTGGAGCGTTCTGGTCATACGATGGCCATCGGGGACTGGATCCGTCCAAGTGGCGGAAGTTGATTCCGAGAACGATGTCTGATCCGCCAAACTTTTGCGGAGGCCGGAGCCAGTCGCCGGTCTGGATCAACCTCACGGCCGCCCTTCGGGTCGTCGAGACGCTGCATTTGATTAACTACCACGACCCGATCGATATTGGCAACGTACAGACCACGTACGAGCAAGGTACGGCGACTTGTTCTTTGTTTGTTCTATATATATATATATGGAAGGTAATATATTTTATTTTGAAATAGCACATATGGTAGATAAAGAACAAATTGCCTCGTTAAAAAAAGAAGATATATATATATATATATATATATGTTATCATATATATCACAAGAATTTGATATATAATTACAAAAAATATTAATACATTATAAAACATGCACACGTTCGAGAGCCGAACATGAGACCTAATTGTCATGTTCCTACCATGTTAATGATTAATTACATTGAATAAATTATATATTATGAACTTATACAATTATTTTACCACTTAAGGCCCAACCAGACTCCATACTTCTTACCGCTCTTACCAACCACCTCATCTTGCACGCACGGGTATAGCCCAACATACCCGTGGCACGACGTCTAAACGCGCCCATTGTCGTCGCGTTCTCGTTACTGGACTTCTTACTGGACGAGCGCAAGCTTTCCTCGGCAGAGAAATATACTAACACTCACGTCCAACAGAAACAACCATCAGGGCCAACGGCAGCTCGAACTGGCGATAGCCGGTTTGCTAGTCATGGTTTCAAGGAGCAATTGCTCAACGGGGTAACGCACCCCGTTTCGTGTTTTAGCCCCCCCCCCCTCCCCCCTAACCGAGCGCTGCTACTTTGCCTCCATATATTGCCTCTATCTCACTCCAAGAACGCAACGCACGTGCTCTTTGCATTCTTAAGATTTCGTTTATCTTCTTGGTCAATAACATTGTTGCAAATTATATATATATATATATATATATATATATATATATATATATATATATATATATATATATTATGTAATGAAAATGATAATCACATTATTGTAAATCACAGATAAGATGTTTTGCGACTCAATCTAGTGCAAATAGTCAACATGTCGGGCGAGCGCTTCGCAATGGATCACGTAGGTTCGAAGTATCGCTTGAAGCACATCGACTTCAGGTTTGGGATGTCTTCGGCGGGATCCGAGCACAGAGTGGACAAGGAACGTTTTAATCTTGAGGTTAGCAGCACGCCCTGCTATATATGTTTGTATGCCATACGGTATATCCAGATAGCATACACGTCCAACGGGCTTGTATTAGATGCCTTGAAGTACAAAAAAGCATATAAAAAATTAAGCCTTTCAGGATGTTGACCAGCTTCGCCTATGTCTTACGTTACTTGCCTTTTAACAGCTGACTAGACAATATTCCGACGCCAGCGAAGTGTCCAACGTCTCCAACAGCCAAACAGACTTGTACTGTTTTTTTTTCTTTATTTAGTTTGACGTAATATCTTTGCCTTTCGACAATGATTTCGCTAATGCTTTAGAAACTCGGTGTAGTACTTAATTCCTAGCAAATGTTGTAGAATAGTTTCAACACGCTGTTTGTGTGTTGCAGTTAGCATGTTGTTGCGGCTACAACGTCGAGGGCCACAAATATGTTTTTCACGGATGACATGCGGCATGTGCAATACACGAACGTGATGCGTTATTAGCAAAAACACGCATAGATGGGTCCTACCCTGGCTTAGGCTTATGCATAACTGTCCTGCCGCTACTGGAGAGATTGCGTTTCTCATCAAAACAACGTTGAACGAACATGTTGTGGAAGTTGCAAAATGTCCGATGAGCCCGGCGGTCGCGTGAAGTTTCCACTTCTTGGACCAGTTTTCGTCGTTTTACTTCCGTGATTCGTGGCGTGACCAGAACGCACAAGGTGCAGCGAGGGTTTCTGTCTCGTGAGAGGTCCGTATGTGGAAGGGGCCCAGTAAATCCTCATCTCGTGCTCCTGCACCGTTTTCAGATTTCCGCGATCTCCACCACCGGCGACCAGTTTTTCGACTTGTATTTCGTTGTGTAATTGTTCACGACATAGGGTAGACAACGACCTATCGGACCTGATGACTTTCATGATGAGTCAATCGTCCTAGTTTGGAAGTTCCTTGGAGCCCTCATTGATTGCAACTTCTACCGCTCAGTTCAGCTCCATAGGGTTCCACTGGGTACTACTAGTTTCGGTTTCGCTCTCCAAGGCGAGTGTTTCTTTAGATATATATATATATATATATATATATATATTGTAATTGAAGTAGCTAGTTTGCAACCAAATATAGTAAAAATATTTGCACCTATAGTGAAAAACAAACAGTATCGCGTGCTAGACAATATCCCTCTTACTTCTTTCTCTGTACCATGCCGTTCATACAGGTGCAGCTTTATCACTATCGCGATGGCCGGTCGCGGTACATGCGGCAACCCGCCGTGCTTGCCATCTCATCATTGTTCAAGGTAAGACAGAGCTACTGTGACAAACTACATGAATTTACAATGTTTAGAGCGGAACATTTACATTTTGCGCCATTTCGGCTGCTGTGCTCTGTTTAGTTAAACCCGTGAACAGTTGGTAGCTAGTCCGCTATTATAAAAAAGGAACGCTATTCAACAGCAGTAGAAGCAAGAATTGGCCGCCTAGATCGTAAGACTTGGCGCGTTGGGACTCCTTTAGCAATTTTTTTATGTCAACAAACCGATGACCGCCTAAAGCTTAAAGGGGGAGATAAGATGCTGTCATCTATCCAGAATTATGCCAAACCGTGATTAAAAATATCTGTACAAGATTGTAAACTAGTGTACTAGCAAAGCCGTCCCTGTATGCCTTCTTTATGAGTCATTAAAAAGTTCGGTAATTAATTTAAAAACATTCATAATTAAGAATTTTCATCCTAAAACAAATCAAATCAATATATATATATATATATATATATATATATATATATATATATATATATATTAAATATATGCAAATCTTTAAAATTATATATATCCTGATAGTAAAAGAGCGCATCCAAATTATAAAAATAATATTTATCTTTCCAAAATGTTTTTGTTTGCTTCAAAATAGCTCCCGCCCGCTGTATTACACTTGTACCACCCTCTTACCCACTCTTCGAAACATTTTTTAAACGCGTCTTTTGAAATAGAGTTAGGTTGGTTCTGCGATTTTTTTAATCTCCTTTGTAGTCTTGAAACAAAACATCGCACGGAGCCAGGTCCGGCGACAAAGAAGGCTGCAGAAATATTAAAACCGATTTTACTATTAAATAATCTAAAACCAGTAATGATGTGCGCGACCGGTGCGTCGTCGTGATAGAGGATACAAGGGTTGCTTCCGCAGAGTGCAGGTCTCTTGCGCCAAATGTTTTTGCGCAAACTTTTAAAATTGCGTGGTAGTATTCTTTATTGACTGTAAAACCAGGTGGAAAAAAATAGTGCAAATAAATTCTATTACAATTATGTTTATTTCACTCAAATTGAGTATAATATACAGTTGAAAATGTTTATTTATGAATCTCTATATTTTTCACGCTTCCGACGAGGGAAGTAGTGCAACGATTTTTGGTCCAGCGTTGTGCATTTCACTGCATGGAACTTGGCACACCTCTGCAGGCAGGTGCACAACTCGTACTCCTCGTGAAAGGCTGCGTTTGAACATACCAGGTAGTGATAACCATGCACTATGTACGTGGTGTATACGTGGCGAGTGCTACAATGCAGGATCAGACCAAAGATGCAAGGTATTGAAAACGTCCAAACCACCGACCTCCCGTCTGACCTGTTCAACTTGCTTCCCACTCCGAAATAAAACATTCGTACTGTACGCGGAATCTTCAACCTTAGTCGGATTGTTTCAGCAGCCGGTGGACAGCCTGACATGAGACCATACATCAGCCCCGGAACATTCTTAAGCATGAAGAGCCTCACTGCTGAGAAAACAGACAGTCTTCGGACATACTTCCCCGTAAAGAGAGACAAGTGCCTTCCGTATTGCTTCGTTTATATGCACTGTGAACGTCGTTCCTGTATGATGAACTTGAAGGCCGAGATACTGGAAAGAGTTAACAAACTCCAATGATTGGCCGCAGCAACGTATAACGTCTCTTGGCAGCCAATCGACCTCCACGCCTGAATTTCATGGTCTTCCTGGTGTTTATCTCAAGTCCGTTCGAGGCAAAGAACGCCTCTATCATAGAGGTAAAGAGGTGCGCTTGATGGCACCTAGGTCGCGATGAGCGACCACGATATCACCTGCATACATCACCACTACGGCTTTTTGGTACTCCTGTCGGACGTAACCGACAAGGTCGGCAAGTAGAAGTGTAAACGAGACGCAGCTTAGCGGGTCTCCTTGCGAAGTTCCCACATTTTGCTTAATCTCTAATACACCCTGCTCACCGTCTACCAACAAGGTGTCCTCCTCAAGAAACATGCTATTACACTCAGGAGAGAGCCACCCACTCATGCTCGTTGGAATGCTTCAATCAGCAGACAGCGAGGGGCTTTGTCAAAGGCCTTGACGCAGTCAATAAAGACTGCATACAGATGACCTCTGGGTTGTGCCACAGCTCGCTCGATTTCTGACTGGAGAACGTGGATTGCATCACGGGTGCCTCGGCCTCTCCTAAAGCCGAATTGCTCCGGTGAAAGTGCCTCTTCAGCCACATGCTCAATCCGTCGAATAACCAACTTACAGAAAATCTTCTTCAATGTGCGTTCTGACGCCACTCCACGATAGAGAATTTGATCCTGCTTGTCATCACCATGGTTATTCTTGAACAGAGGAGGAAGCCTGGCAACATTTCAGACTTTAGATCCCGAAAGGCATATTCATGTTGTGCTGCTGCTCCAGCTTAAGGGAGAGATTTTTGGCTCCTTAGAAATTGCTGAACCTTGTTTCTTTCACTTTTTTAAACAGTAGTCAAACAATGAACGCCGCCACCGATTAGCGTGAAATGTTGCCCTGTATGTAGTTCATAAATGGCGCTTCTAAGTACAACAAACCAGAAGACCCTGGTTGTTTCGCTCCCATTTTTAAATTTAACGTACTAGGACATGCCGATATACCCTCAGTTGCATATATATATATATATATATATATATATGTCGACAGAATGGACAATTGTGGCTAGAGTCTGACCGGATTTGATGGCCCGGTTACTATGAGTCACGGGTTCGACTCACAATGCATGCCTACTCGCTTCTTCAAGGTTCTTTATAAATTTTCACAGATTTGTGTATGAAGCTGTTTAATATATATACAGGGTCAATTATATTGTTGTGCACGCATTTCGAGGTTTTTTTTCCTACATAGTTGTGCGAAATCTCTGTTTGCGGGAGAACCAGTCAACGCATGAAGGAACCGATTACACCGGCGTGTTCGGAGGAAAATTCTGCACAACGGAAGACACTTCACTAGCTTGCGTAGCAAAAAGCTAATACCTAGATTAAGGAAAATCATGAAAAGTCGATATTTTACGTCAACGCCTTTTTCATGAAAAATCGTAAAATTTTTCCATTGCGACTAAAAATGTACGTCCGAAAGACCACCTTCACGCAATAGCAAATTTAATGCTCATCATTTTCGTATCAAGGTGATGGTGCTGCGTTACCTAGTTGTCAAGTCACTAAGCTTTTTCGACAGTCATAGTTGTTATGTTTTACGTGCAAGTTTTCACGTTCAGAACCGTCAAAATTTGCCAAGGCGTTTCCACTAGGAAAATTTATTCTCTTGTTGAGTTCTACCAAACCTCAAAATATGTACCTAACTCTCTCATACGCCCTATGGAAATATGCATGCCTTCGCTTTCGATATGGCTATCGAAAAAGCTTAGTGACTTGACAACTACGTAACGCAGCACCATCACCTTGATACGACAATGATGGGCATTAAATTTGCTATTGCGTGAGAGTGGTCTTTCGGACGTACATTTTTGGTCGCAATGGAAAAAAATTACGATTTTTCATGAAAAGGCGTTAACGTAAATATCGACTTTTCACGACTTTCCTTAATCTGGGTATTAGCTTTTTGCTACGCAAGCTAGTGAAGTGTCTTCTTCTTGTGCAAATTTTTCCTCTGAACACGCCGGTGTAATCGGTTCCTTCATGCGTTGACTGGTTCTCCCGCAAACAGAGATTTCGCACAACTATGTAGGAAAAAAAGGCAGAAAAACTACTTTTATAAACTTCACTCTCTCTCCTAAACAAGACGTTTCCACGTCTTCCCTCCATAGGGAAAACTTATTTTCTTGCCGAGTTCTATCAAACCTCGAAATGCGTGCACAACAATATGAATGACCCTGTATATATATATATTTTTTTTATGGGACCGTCTTTTCTGGACGGCAAATTTATTTAAGTTCAATAATTCGTCATTGAGCTCGAAGTTTCCATTATTACATAAATTTAAACAGTTATAACTATTCAGGTAATTTTGCAGAAAAGACTATGGCCCGTGTCTGCGAAATATATATATATATATATATATATAAATGCCTCGAATGTTCCCTGACCGGCCCAACCGCTTTGCAGGTTACAACGCGCTGTAGTACAAACTTTCAAGACTTTCTACAATCTCTGTTGACGACTTCGAAGAGGCAACTGCTCTTCCACTTTGATGTAACCAAGCTTCTACCTCAGACCAGTCAGAAGCCCATCGAAAGTAAAAGGTGACTAGTTGAATCGTTGTGGATGTTGTTGTTGCTATTGATATATCATGTTATCTTATAGTACTCTGCTAACGACTAGGGTGTTAAAGGTGCCAATATGCAGATGTTTACTGCATTCATTTTGACACGACTACTGTGGCTATATAGCTAGCTAATACTAGTAATAACACCAATATAGGTTGAGACCACTTCCACTATATCGTCTATCATGCGGCAATCCCGCACATTGCATCGGTATGTCAATCAAGTCAAGTTGCTAAAAAACGCGACGAAATTAACCTAATCTTTTGCTGCCGACAGCAGCCAGTTCAGTCTCGTTGAAGTATGTTTTTTTAAAACCAAAATTGCCGTGGGCCGCCGGCCATCCGTAGAGTATCGAATGCCAGAGACATTAAGTTGTGCAAGCTATGACGTTCGGCCGTGTGCCTACTTTGTTCTGTCTGACGGGGGGGGGGGACTCTCAATTGTGCGCGTGTGTTTTTCATGCACGCAAACTTGTTGGGAACCACCACGATCATCCTGCGGGTTCCCAAGTCTCATCGGGCTCAAGTCGTTTGCTTCGTACATTGGCTCGATGACGGTGCCTCCATGCAGCGAGAACGTCCGTTGGTACATACTGTATGAGCCGATCGAGATCTGCCTCAAACAGGTGAGGGCGTGTTTGTTGTGCTACCAGTATCTGTCTAGCCTAGATCCTGCCGCTGATCGTAATCGTTACCGGCGTTTCTGAAATAATAATAATAATAATAATAATAATAATAATAATAATAATAACATTAACCGTTCGATATGACGTACATGTACATAGTACATTACACTCCAATAAATCCAAGAGACCTTGCGCGTCTGCCCTGTAATATATATATATATATATAGAGTTAAAAGCCCAAGGGTTCTGGCCCGACTGGCATGTCTCATGACGATATCTCGTACATAGCAAACCGCAGAAGTTGCATATTCAATCATTATAAGGATCATAAAATCCAACACGGCGACACAGTTTATGATCGAATACATGAGCGGAGTAGCGTGTCAGATTATGTTAATTTTCATAAAACTACAAATGACTAGGGTGTTAAAGCTCGACATGCAGGCTTTAACTAATACTATGATTATTATTCATTTTTAAATAGTCTTAATAGTATAAAAATATAAATCATAATACTATTCATTATAATGTAACCTTATTCGTTTTCTGCGGAGTGTAGGAATTGAAAAATGTTTGTTGAAGGGAATGAGGCGAGTTCTTGATATACATATTTATTTGTACGCTCCAAATGTTGACATATTTATACAAGCAATTATATATGAAGGGGCTTGACATATTTATTGACAGACAAGCAATTATATAGACGACTACTAGTAAAACGTGGTGTTATGGCTTTGTCCGTGCTTGTTCCGATATACCTGATCGTGCAGTTTTCGACGCTTGTTGAACACTGGGAGTGGCTTAAAAGTATGTCATCGAACGGGGAACCAAATGTGATTGTGGGAGACAATTTGCGCCCACTTCAGCCTCTAAACGATCGACACGTAGTCAAATCCGTCAACTAGACACACACAAGTAGACAACACGCCAGTGGACGCCGGGTCACACAGGCATGTTAGAAACCCCACTGGTGGTCGGCCAGTGAGGCGATGAGTGTGTGTGTGCAGCCGACCATGGAATATACCTCGACCAGGCCTCGTATGTTGCGACACATCCCTTCGTCCGGCCGAACGGAAAATGATCTTCGACTTCAATTCGGCGGACACGTGCGAAGTGTTTCGCTGTCAACCTTCACTTCGCGATTGCATCATGCGTAATATATATATATATATATATATATATATATATATATATATATAACGTAGCGACTTAGCACAAGCTGACACACGTCGCTTCAGTAATTCTTACTAAATAAAGCGTGACGAATTATGCAAATGTTCAATAACTGTATAACCAGGAATACATACACGCGTATTTTCTAAAAAAAATTGTTGGTGGACTAACTTTGGACATTGTTGTGTTGAGGGTAATAGTCAGTCCACCGTAATACAACGTAATCATTATACAAATAGTAATACTAATCGACAAGATGAATTCGCATACTTTGCCAACCACTTTGCGCGTGTTTACTTAGAAAGTACTTTAGCGATTAACTTTTTGCAGACAAGGCAAACCTCAAGCGCATAGCAATTCTATCGATGTGCTCCACATCAACCGGTCTGTCATCTTCATCACTACCACATTATTTACAAGCTGTTATACTACTCTACATGTGCGAAACCCAAATACGATCATGTCCGTGGTGTGAGCTTTCCAATTGTCATTTAACAGAACTAATGAAAATGCTATTTGAAACGTCAGCAGTCTAAACCAATGGAGAGGCGTCTGATTGCTTGCAGCATAGCATCCGTATAGCATTCGTAAGAAAGCCCGCGACGTCGAAAATTGTTGTCTCGTGTCGCAGTTTGCGTTATATTCTTTTAAAAAAATCTCTCACTGTGTATGCCAACCTAAGGTGTAGTAGTGCTTTTGATTTCGTTCAACATAAGTTTTTATCCCCAATAGGTTTTTTTCTAACTCTAACCGTAGTTACTCGAGTTACGAAGTTACTCGGGGCTACACCCGAACTCAATATTTATGTTACTAAGAAACATAAGCGAAGCAAATTTATTTCCGTGTCGTCGGATAGTGGTGAAACAAGATATCTCGCTGGGAAATAGTTTGACTTTGTTTTATGGCCTGCCTAAAACGATATCGAAAAAAAATGTCGCCAACGACATATTTCTATGAAGTATCCTATTAAGGTTACTCTCAGCAACAACAACCAGTTAGCAAACAGATTAAACTATGTACACCCGACTGTGAACAACGAACAAAAGTCATATAAAAAAAAAGTTTCATTTTTATTTGACTACTATCTCTACTGCACACTCTTGTACTGTATATTTCGGTGACTCCCTCATAATCTCCACTATGATCGGCTACGGAAATAACAACAGAGTTGGCCCAACACTTCGGAAATCTCCTTCCCTTGCACCTGTCAGCAGATATCCATAATAAGCACTTTCTATGTTAGCACCATTATCGAGCTCTATTGAGCTTTATCGTATTAGAAGCACTCTAACGGTAATCCTGCGGCTGAAAGGTAATAGACAAACATGTCGCAGGTCAAGTGTTGATATTCGGACTTTTTTGCAATATGAAAAGCACTTGCGATATCGTCCTGCACGTGACATTCGCCACGTCTATACAAGAAACGTAGCTAATGACTATCATCACACGATTTGTTGGAATGCGATCTTTCACGAAGAAAAGTCCAAAGAGTGCGCCTGCTGATCGTGACTCTCTCAAGCACGCAGGACGTATCATGCGTCTGCCTGCCGGACCCTTACGACGAGATCACTGCACTGCCTCTCTCGAATAACATGCCGCGAGCACCTGACCTTTTTTAAGTATCAATGTTTTATGCATGCCCAATATGAGTGAAATAAATGTGATGATGCACTCTTATATAACTAAAAAATAATAGAAGAAAAGAACATTTGTGATATAAAATTGTATCTTATATAAGTTGGGAACAAAGTTACTACGATCACCGGTGCTCAATGTATGGATATATCGCAAGGCCGAGCAAGGTAGGTGGCTTAGTTGAAAAGCTATTGTCTTGCATTCGGGAGGTCGTAGGTTCAAGACATAGACCGGCCACCTATAAGTTGGTTTTCATGGATTCCAAGAATTGGTGAATGCCGGAGCGTATTATAATCGGCCACGATTGAAAAAAAAACAAGGAGCACAGATGTCTAAATAAAAAGAAATGGTGCATTACCATCCACCTCTTTCTTACTATAAATATATATATATATATATATATATATACAGTCCGAGTTGGTTCAACACGTTTTCGGGGTATGAATGTGCATAGGTTCCTCTCTTTCATCATAGTGTCGTAGTAGAATAGTATGAAGTTGTTGCTCCAATTATGTGCGTATGGAATCATCGCTCCTCTAGTGTAGGTACGCGTAGAGTTTTCATCGGTAGTTACGTTTCCTGGAAAAAAATATTCCTAAGATAAAACAACGATGTTTAATATATGTCGAGTTTTTCATTAGCTTGTGTCAGGGTTGGTTCAGAATGTGCCCAGCCATGGTTAAACGCAAGTGGAAGTGCTTCCTCCTTAAATTCTAATGACATGGACACGGTACACGTTCGAGACCTGCGTTTCGACGGCCGCCGAGGAATTCGTCTTGCCGGAGGTAAACGGATAGTAGACACAAATCCGATGCAACTCTCAACATGTCTGATTAATGCTAAATCATATTTATTGTTACCGTTAGCGCTGAAAGAGTGTCTCGAAGGAAGACTGCGCATCTAGTGATGCTTGAATCTTAGACCAATTTGCTTTGTTACTAACCTACCTAAAGGCCTGTGAGAGAGTTGTCTGTTGCGTAGTGCAAAGTGTACGCAGCTATCGGTTTGCCTTCGCTCATCGCTTTCATCCCTCCAGTTCATCATAACTACTGCAGAAGATCTGAAGGTGTGATGGCGCCCTATTTCGTTTTACACAACAGTGTACTTTGTTATATTAGAAGGTTTACAGAAAACGAATTAGAGCATTCAAGTAGATGATATGTTGTGCACTGACGAGCGCAACGTTAACAAGTATATAATGTGTCAGCTTCATATGGTGGCTATGATACAAGGCCACCATGAAGCTGACATGGTGCCTTGTATAGGAACAAAGAGTAAGATGACGATTTGCCATATGAGGTTTCTTCTACACCATAAAGAAGCCTGCTAATTCTGAATGTGCTGTTAAATTGCTGTGCTGTAAAAATTAAAAATGTAAGGCAGGTTAAAGCCTTGCTGCAAAGTCTCTATGAAGAAAGATGTTCCAGCCGCCAGGTAGACAAGTCGGTTGCGGCTTGCTCTGTGGACACCCAGGGCACATTTTATGAATGCAGCTTTGAGTCTATCGAGATCAGCAAGGTTTGCTGGGCTGAACTACTGTCATATC
This sequence comes from Dermanyssus gallinae, assembly GCA_003439945.1. Lineage (NCBI taxonomy): Eukaryota > Metazoa > Arthropoda > Arachnida > Mesostigmata > Dermanyssidae > Dermanyssus > Dermanyssus gallinae. The sequence goes on along the minus strand of QVRM01003517.1, from coordinate 204,288 downwards.
ACTTGTATCTCATACCTAGCTGTGGGGTCTGTTTTTATATCAAATAGCTGCTTGTAACGACAACTACACTGGTATCCGAATACTGTGAAATGCCATAAGATCCTTACGGATTCTTTCTTTGACATGACGCGTAAAACACAACCTAGTGGTTGTTAATTCGACGCCGAAGTAGGCGAAGTTTTTACAAACTCGTCGGGGTTTCCCTGACGATGAAGCGGTTGTCTCAACCTTCCGCCTTCCCTAAATTTAATAGCCTTCGTTTCATCCACATTTATAACCAGGCCATTAGCATTCACATACTTTTGCAGAGTTGCGAGCGCCTGCTGAGTGTGAAAACGGCTTCTGGAAAACGGAACAAAATCGTCGGCATAGAGCAACGCCTTGATGAACTTGTGTCGTTTAGTGAGCATTGATGACAAATCCGAAACCAGAACAGAGAATAGGAGGGGACTGAAATTGTCCCTCTGAGCTACCTCTGTTGTTTGAACCAAAGGTTCGTGCTCAGACACTCCGTCATCGAGGACAGTTGTGCCCTGTTGACGGATTGAGGCAATTAGCTGAAGAATGTGAACGGTACTCTGAGATATGCCAGCTTAGCCACGATCAGTTTCCGCGCCGCTGTGCCAAAGGCAGACTTAAAGTCTACAAAAACGGCGTAGAGGGGTAACTGTTTTTGAGAGATATTCGACCGAATCTCGCAGAGAAACGCGGAGCAAGCAGCCATCGTCGACTTTCCTCTTCTAAATCCATGCTGCTCTTCCCGTAAGTCATTCACGTTGTCGAGAAACGCCTCCAGTCTCTTGGTCAATATACTAGCTAAGAGCTGGTACACAACACTTTTCTTCGCAATACCACGCCAAGATGACGGGGAGAGCGGATGACCGTTCCCTTTCGGAATGACACTCAAAATAATTTCCTTCCATGACAAGGCCAAGGATGCATATTCTTGTATCTTCTTGAATCGTTATTCTGTCATCTTTAGTTATCTCAGCCAAGATACCCTCTCTGGCTTGCATAGTCAACTCATCCCACACAGATATAAATTTAGGTGCAGATTGTTGATCAACAACTTACATAACTGAAGTTTGTGGCTTGACACCTCTCCGGATGTGCAAACATTTGTGGGACCACAGGGTAGATCAACAATCTACATGTTTGCAACAAACATGGAAGATACCTGTGTGACGTATCAACGGTGTGTTGTCGCAACTGACAGCTTTCGGAGCTAAATCGAATCTTTCGGTTAGACACAGTGCGTGGCTGCCAGCGCTAAACATTGATCGTCTTGTTCTATGTTTCCGAGAAATTTTGCCGCCTTCAAAAGCCGCTGATGAGTACGCCAGTCGAATCGTTTCAGTCATACGCCGAAACGTCTGCGAAAAACGATCCAGGCGCAGCGTCTCTTGGATGGACACAGAGCTGCGTAAGTTTTTTGTATTATGTTGTTCAAGCGTATATTCTGTCTCCCGATTACAAGGTGTTATGTTGCCGCTGTATCAATGGCTCAACAGGGCGTACAAACAGATGATCAGATCAGCCAAATGATCCGATCAGCCAAAAGGTGCTATTCTCTGAATGAAGAAAACCTTCTCATTCTGAAAGCCATAAGACAACCGTATAAATTGATTCAAAGCGAATCCCGGACGGTGAGCACAGTGGTGGCGCTTCTACCCGCCGGAACGGTTCTCGTGGATCTGAAGGCGGAAGAGCGCGGCCGCCTATGGGAAGACCCTGCGCTCAAGAATGAAGAAGAGCGGCAACGGAGCATCGCCCTATGGCAGGAAGAGTGGGACGGCCTGAGGGTGGGAGGGTGCTCCAGGCGCCAGTCTACGGAAGCTCATACCAAACATCAAAGACTAGTTAAATCCGCCCGGGGGAGAACTAACTTTCCACGCCACACAAGTCGTGACGGGACACGGGAACTTTCAGTTCGATCTGTTCAGGATCGGGAAAGCTCCCAGCCCCACGTGCGTCCACTACGGCGATGGGCTCGAGGACACCCCAGAACACCCGATTCTGAGGTGTCCAGCATGGGCGGAGCAGCGTGCTTCCGCCAGGTTTTTACCATCGTATACGCTGAGAGCAGTCCTGCCCAGCATCTGCAAGCTAATGTAGGAGTCTTTGCCCCAGTGGCTAGACGCGACGAAATGTTTTAAGAACATTCTCATGGCAAAAACTACAGCAAATAACCGCCGCACGACACGCATCCCTCAGACCTCCGGGAAAGAAGCTGGCCATAAGTAGACTTACACCGCCCCCGATTGTTTGATGTACTTGCACATGCAATTGGCCGGTCGGTTGGGAGGATGGAGAGATGACTGGTTTTTAGCGGGTTGGTGCCCCACACTACCGGCCCACACTTCCAGACGTGTTTCCGGCAGTGTTGTCCGCTTGTGCAGACCGCATTTTCCAGTTACTCCTCTACAAGAAAAAAAAGTACCATCCCAGAGAACGTTCCTAATTGTATATCTTGTGTTCACACTTCCATTGCGCCTACTGCGGGCCCAGGGCTTTTCTACGCCAGCTAGCCAGTGACGAAAGACGGTTGCTCTCTAGAAAAGAGTTCATTATGTGATATGGTTCAGGTGTGACACCCAATGTGCAACGTGTGATGGAACGCGACTACGAAACCACAGCATATGACGTCGCGTTCCCCATACGCTCAAGACACCATTACGAACAAGCAACAATGACAACAAAGCCAGATATGATATTATATGCATATATGCGTAAAAACAAAACGCTCACAAGCGAATAGAAGAAGAACAAATGCATACATTTGCAATATATAATTGGATCTACATTGCGGTAGCTGTGAGGGTTACGAGTACATATATGCGCATGCACTGAGCCGATTACGTCATTCCGAGCTACTATCTGTCTGTCATTGTACGTGTATTGAGTGAGCAGAAATTAGTTCACTGTTCGAGCACTTCTAGAATCAGAGTTGTCACAAACCGCCCTCTCTCATCAAACCCTAAAGCGAGCCCGAGAGAGGCCGATTCAAATCGAGCGCCGAAAAAGTGAGAAAATAAGTGTGCAGACGCCGCAGCTACAGCAGCAGCAGACGATACCGCTCGCACCAAATCACAATAGTTCCAACAGCCGGCTCGTGTATTAAATTGAAACGAATTACTTCGATAGCTCGGCCAGCATGTCAGTAGTGGCATCGTACTGATAACATCAAACGGGCAATGCTTTGTTGATATTGTTTTGAATTGAATCGAAACTCGCGGCTGCGACCGCTTGCTAATACTGACAACAACGTTGACTTTTGACAACGAGCAAAACAACAACAACATCATATCATAAGATAGGCATGGATGCATAGCAATAATAACAACAACAATAATAATAACAGTAAGAAGATGTCTGCGTCGTATGCGCATGTCGGCGCAAATTCGAACACTTTTTGTCGCCGCAAATTGAAGAGACGAGCGGGCAGGCGGCGGGCTTGTGTAAATCGTAGAATCGTAGTAAGTGTTGTTACAACTGCCAGGTATCGTGTACTTGTTTATTTATTCATTCACTCACTCAGTGACTCACTTCTGACAAACCTCAAAGCTTTACAACACGGACGATACACTGCAGAGTGGAGTTGTGTGCTGCAGCTAGCATTCATTGTTGTTATCGTTGCTGTTGCTGTTGCTGCTCTGGGTCTTCACGCTTCACTTTTCAGAACTTTAAGCAGTTCCGTTGTTCAACAATTTGAGCGGTGGTGAATTTGGAGCCGCGAACTCGCACACAATGGCCTCCTGCTTGGCGTCGGCGACGCCAAATGCTGGCGCCTGTCGTAACGCCGGCGGAGACGGTGCAGGCGCGAGTTTCAGGACAGCATTGACTTCGACCTCGACGTCGGCATCATCATCGTCATCGTCCACATGGACCTTTCAGGAATCGCCGTTCCTGCAGAAGCTTGGCAAAGGCGTGCCGCACGCGACACCGCGCCAGCTTATGGCCTACTGCAACGGCCTGCTGCTGGCGTGGAGCGAGTCGAATCGATCTCTGTACGCCGTCGAAGCAACCGAAGCGTCGAACAGCCACCACAACGAATGCTACGTAAGTGAGAGACATAGATGTGAGATATCGGGTCTAGGTATATAGGTCGTAGTTGTCTGAGGTTGGACGGGTGTTTGCGTGAGTGTGTATGTGACACAGAGAGAGAGAGAGATAGATATGATGGTCGCGCATCAACACATCTCTTCTCACCGGTTCTGTATATATAGGGGCTACAAAAAAGTTTTTACGGTTTTGACCATAAAGAATCATTATAAAATTCGAAAAAAAAAAAAATTGTAGACCCAATATATTTATGTATATATATATGCAGGTGCCGCGACTTCCGTGGCAAAGAAAGCAGAAACTAAATGCCATTGCACTTCAGCAGAGCTGAGACCTGCCAATCTCTCTGGAACCGAGGACAGATGGGACATGTCATTTTGTCTGTCTCGTCTGTATGCCAGCTAATTATTTTGTTGATTGTCTAGTTACGATTTCGACTCTTCATCGCCTTGTACTTCTTTTCAATTATCAGTTTCGAATACGAATGTGTTACGGCGCGCAGCAGGACCCCAGGGGGAGGAAATGTCAATCACTACCTTGTTTCCTATTTCTCTCACTGCTACTCGTATGGCCTTGGCATTGCACATAATTTCATCGGCGGGACAAGAAAATGGCGGGGCGTGCTGTTAAGAGGGTTTCTCATATGTCGTGTCATCATATATGTAGTGTCTCATATGTCGCAAGTTCTAGGTTCAATCCCGATACGTAGCAACTGTAACGTTGGTAGGTCTCCCTAATGAAGATAATAAGAAGATCCATTACTATAATATATATATATATATATATATATATATATACGGAGGATAACATAGTGATGACGCCTGGAGAGGGATTGGTACGCGGCTAAAGAAGGAGCCCTCTTCCTGTGGTACATTCCGAGCACATGCGTACGACGACCCCGAGGAGACTACTAATTGCTCCCTTTCTATGAAGACTATGAAGATTTGTTCAATACACACAACATTACAGTTGTGTTTCATACACACAACATTGAAGATATAACTTCATTCAGCACTGAAGTCTCGTCCAAAAAAGGGGCTGTAAAACCTATAAAACTAAACTGTTAATTTTGCTTTGGGCAGAGCGCAACAAAACAAGCTACAAGGGAAACTCGAGTTGTGCGTTTGCCCTTACATACTAACTTACAGCTTGCGTGAGACATATTGTTTCGATTTTCTGCTGGTACTACACGCAGTCGCGCCAATGTGCAAATGTATTGATTAATATGATAATTATGATAACTGATGCGTTTTTGTTTATTGGTATGGCATATGTTATTCGACCGTTGACCAGGAGTTGATTCCCAGCCACAAAATCTCGTTCAGGGTGGATTTTCTCTCAGCTTCGTTGAGTGGATATCTTCTTGTCTGGGGTCCTGATGGCGCCGTTGTGGTTACGGTGCCGCACCATGACAGCCTAAGCGGCAACAGCAGCAACAACAACGATGGCAACGCAATTCGCTGCAAGTAAGTTTCATCATCGATGAACATCACCATGCGCGTTCACGGTATTCGAGCTTGAATACTGATTGTGAGAATGCTAGTTGTATTTATTGTCGCCTCAGTGCAGCATGTCGAATTTATGTTTCGAGCGTATCATAGGTGATAGATAATTCATCATGCACAGTACGCATACATTTTAATCAAGTACCTACTTACAAGCAAGCATATTACGTACACGCTATATTATGGTTTACCTTATCACCGCATGGGATAGGTACGTTTTTTTCCTTGAAATAGACATGAACTGGTAAAATGCATAAATGCACATCGAAAGTCATTGTTAAAGTCACGATAGTGTGAGACTCACAAACCCACTAAACTAAACCCAGTCGTTCTCGTTGACCCTTGACGGAGGTGGCCACAAGACTGTCTTAATCAATAATTATAAGTATATTATATTAATCAATATTAATGAGTCTCAAGACCACTTGAATTTGCCGTACATGTTCCATTCAAATACGTATTTTTTTAAGGATCAGAGATCATTGATTTTGTCCATTTCCCGTTCCACTCAACTTAGGTATCTTTTCTGTTGACTAGTAATCTCTCCATCCCGGGGCTGATTAAAGCTAGTTCTTTGGCAATCAGGTCCCAGGAATCTGTCTAGAGAGTACTTGTATGGCTGCTGGGGACGTCGTGCAATTTGGCCATAGGTCATTGCGTCTTTTTGAAGAGACGCGTTGTAGCCCAGGTAGTCTTGCGCTCCCATATGGGGTGCCGCATACATGATGACATCAACTACTGATGCTAGGAGTCAGTTTCTCTTCTCGTTTGCCGGAGAAATCTTTGCATTTCTGATGAAGCAGCTTTTGCTGCATATTGCTTGTTCTTGTGAGAGTCTTATCTAGGACACACCCAGATATTGAGCGGCGGCTTTGTCTGTCACTTGATGTTCTTCTAGGCATAAGTTTAGATTCTAGAAAGGGCGCGTTAAGCCGTTTAAAATAACTTCATTTTCTTTGGAGTCAATGCAAGGCCTAGTGTGTGCCGTATGGTCGGGTATTGTTAGATATTCGTCAAGGCTTTGGTCAGTACCAGATCGTCTGCGTAGGACTCCGTGAGTTATAGTCATAGGGTGGGTCCCAATAGGTGTTCCTGGGGCGCCCCGGCTGTGATGCCGGTGTTGGTTATTTTTTCAGTTATAGCTAGTGTGCTTGTGCAGTTCTTCAGCTTCTCGCCTATAAATGCTGCTTCCATATGTTGGAGTTTTTTTGTTGACACACGTATAGATTTGAATTATGAACATTGGCATTACTCACGTGAGAACAGACTGGTCTCTTACTTTGTGTACCTAAATGTTTGATGGCTCTGTAATGTTTGGTGTAGAGCACGGAAAAGCGATCGACAGTGTATCGCTGCAATTATTTTAGTTAGTATTGTGATGCTCATTCTAGTGTACTATCTCCTGGTCTGTTGTTCTTATAAAATACAAAGTTACATGGTTAAGGGTACTATGGCTTACTAGAGGGCTCGTTAACCATAAAATTTGTTGGGAAGTGGGACAGCATGGCCTCGATTTAAAGTCTGTTGGTCGCATAAGCTTGGTAATCCTCTTGTCTAAATGATTAGTTTTCTCTCAGGTTAACGAGGTCATAACAAGGTGTATAGATTGTCACTTACTGGTAAGTTAGTATTTTTCAAATGTATCATGCTCATTCATGATTTCAGTAATATTGTTACGACTAACACCGAGTTATGTCCCTTTCGCTTCTAGGAGCTGGCCGGTTGGAGAGTTGCTTCTCATGCAAGTGCCCAGCCTGGAAATTCTGGCGCTGCAGTGGCTTCCAGGGTCATCAACAGAAGTAGCGATGCTTACTAGCGATAACTGTCTTCGACGTTTTGACATATCCAAGAAAAATACGCGTGCTCTGACTACGGTTTGTTCAGTTTCCAAACAATATTTATATATATGCTCAAGAAGAGATAAGTAATGATGTAATGTTAGCACTACAACAATAAGCACTTCTCGTTTGTTTGAGGGAAACAAATTGCCAGATGCTATGCTAATTATTATTTGCAAAACACTATATTTCAATAGTTAGTTTGGCCTATCTATTTGATGATACAAGCTTCTGGTCTTTGTAAAGTCTATATTTGATAAAAATCGGAAAACAGCGGTATTATCTCAGCACTATAAATAGTAGAACAACGGCCCTTGTTGGGATCAGCTTAGTTAGAGTGGTAACCACCTTTCCGCTCTTCGATCTCTACGATCTGCCTTTGTAAACGATTTAACTTATAGAAAAATCAGACATTACTATATACTGTTAGCAAGTTTAAATTGCAATACAGTTCTAGGCATGGAGAGTAAAGCTGCAATCAAACACAGAAGAAGGTGCATTATTCTGTGCATAGAGGACCCGCTGGAGCTAACTATCGTCGATTTGTATTGTATCTTGGGTGCACTGGTGATCTGTTTTCAGGTTCAAGTCCTACAGAGAGCAGCTTCGCTTTCGCGTATGAGCTTTTCAATGGCATCGGCAACAGGCTCCCAGATTGTAGACTTCGCCTTTGGCCGCTCCGCCGATGAAGTATTCTGTCTCACCAGCTCCGGTTTGGTTCACCGCATAAGTGGATTTCTAGCAAGCGCTGACCAGTGAGTATAATTCTAGTAAATCAGCACGGGTATTCTGTACTTTATTGAATTTTCTATGCTATTCTTATTCATAGGTAACTTTAATCTCATTAAAGCTTATGCTTAAATCACAATGGGCACCACCAACACAATCGGATACAACGACATTCGTGCAGCATATGCAGGCAAAGTCATTTTTTTAAACCAGCTCGTAAACCGAAACTGGTTACGTGTTTGCCGACTAGAGCAGCGAAGAACGTGCCCTATTATACCACTTCTCTTGGTGATTACTTACTCTCTGTCTTTGCTTCGAAATGTGTAGCTCCGCACCTCGGGTGTCGGAGCGGCCCTTGATGATGTTGCCAGACCATGAGGATAACTTTGGTTCGGACGGCTTCGCCATATTGTCACTCGACTACGCGGACTCGGCTTGCACAGTATTAGTGCTTGGCGGCTCGGACGGGTTTGTTTATCACTGTGTTGTTCTCCCTACGGCCAACGGTGACGACGACCCTCAGATTTATGTCGTTGAACAGGTAGGACTACGTAATAGCATTCATAATTTTACCTAACCTGGGTGTTAATAAACCATAATTATTAAGGTTTAATAATAATAAGGTGATTGAATATATTGTCCCATCTCTCTACTGCATCACTACTACTCTTCGTAATCTTATTTGTCTTTCTTGTTTCGGTCATGGCCCATGATTGTCTACTCCTGGGACTTATGTTATCTGAATTATAATTCTGGTTTATTACCATAAATTGGTAGTGTAGGCACCTGTAATCGTATACTGGCCGTGATCGTATAGTGGTAAGTATCTTGCGTTGTGTTATCTGAATTGGAAACCAATATGATAATAGGTTAGTTCTGGATTTGTGCTCGCTAGCTCCCGAATGCAAGGCAGTAGTTTTGCCACTAAGCAATTTTACACGCTTTTTCAGTGACCACTTTAAAACCTTTAAATGCCTTCCGTTTGGGAGGCCTGGGTTCGAGATCCAGACCGGCCACTCGTAAATTGGTTTTTATGGTACCCAATATAGACAAGGTGAATGACGGGGTGGACTAATAATCGACCATGACGCGAAAAACCGTACATGCGCATTATCCTTACAGAACAACTAAAAAAAAACTCTGTGTCAATTTTTGTTGTCAAAATATATCGTGCAGTCATGGAGAGATATATTAATTTTAGGTCTTTATGGTAATGACCACCATGTTTATAGATAGATCATTGGTTACTATAGTCAATGCTTCTTCTCGAATGTTTGCTTGATCTGTATCTATTGTGCTCGATACAGGTAAAATTGAGTTTAACGTTGCTAAATTCAGCGGATTCCTCCGACGATATTCGGTCTCCGGTCATCCTCCAGCGCGACCCCTCACTAGCCAACCGCTACTTTATTCACCACGATTCAGGCGTACACGTAGGTCATATTATCGTTCGCCGAACGGCTGTTGAAGTTCATCCAGCAAGACGGTACGTGGAGACGAGGGCGGTAAGACGAAGGTAGTGCGCCAACCTATGACCTCTCGTCGGCTCCGCTTTTTATTGCCCATGACCGCAGACGTTAGCTAACGTGAAAGAGGGCTGCTAGTAATAGCTAGTTTAAGCTTCTATATGGTTGTGTATCCTTCGATGCAAACCCAACCAATGTACCTAGCATTTGCTCTCAGTACTGGCAATAGCTTTCGTTAGCCACTGGATATGAACGCATATGCTGTCTGTGCTACGCCATATATATGAGGCTTGCCGTTAATTTTGTGCCTTATTTGTTGAACATTTATGTATATGACGATTTTAGAGGCGGACGTCTCGACTTTGGTGCTTGATTCAGAGGATGGCGGTTGTAACAGCGGACCTCCTGGAGGCTCCGGCTCTCTCGTTGAGCAAGTCGTATGCACCCGAGCCAACGACGTAGTGGCCCTCGACGCTCCTCCGGGTGTTTGTGTAATGCCTGGGCTGCCCTCACCGTGGCTTGCGGTACTTACGGCAGAACCGAAGATAATCCACATTCCACTCAACAGGTTGGTCCGCCGTATAAATATGTACATCTATATATTTATACACATATGTCATGTTCAACTATCCATAAATCGCTTTTACATTGGTCTTCTGGGCTCATATGTGAAAAATACCTTCATTCTACCTAACTTGACCTTTCTAGAAACCAGAGTATGCTTCAGCAGACCGACAGCAGCTTATTTAGTACCTCTATAGGGGATATTTTGTTGAATACACATAAAACAATTATGTTTTTATTCTATGTGTCCCTATCACGAGCTATGGATGCCTTATACTCCTTATTTTGGTTGCTTATATATTTCCTGGTCGCGAGTTTTACCACGCTGTTATACTGCGTACCAATATGCATTAATGAGACCAATTTGTACCTGGTATTTTAAATTCACGGAAAGCCAAACTTTTAGAAAAGAGCAACTTCTATGCAACTGTAAAATGCCTTACGTCGATACGTCCCGACACAGACAGAGAACTTTAAGAAGTTGCGACACGCATACTGATGACCCTAGCTGCGTAACAACATATTTACAACAACCATACACCTTAGTCGTGCCAACTACGCCATCAAGTGAGCCGCGGGATACTATGCGACATAGTACCTATCGCATTTCAGTTGACATCGCGTATGTATATACACATCCCTCGTGAGGCTTGTGGAAACTATCGATCTAACATAAAGCGCGGTGAAAGCAGTTTACTACAGACGCCGTTACCAGATGCTTATCTTTACCCCTGCTCTCCGCCAAATATAATCTGTCATTCCCTTAAGTTCGGTACTCGGATCTGTATTTGGTTTTGCATTAGCAAAGTTAGGTAGATCATGTTTCTCTTGCCCATAAGTTGGATACCTTACACTGGAGAACTGGCTGAAAGGGTCGCCATTTCGAAACTGTGATTTCTGACTTTCTTGCCATTGCTCAGGTATCGCTTTTCGACACGGACATTTCGGCATAGTCTGCTGGTCGAGGAGCCTCCGAGTGAGCGGCCCGCCCTGGAGCTAGTCCCAATGGATTTTGAGAGGGAAATCAGGGTGATCCTTACCGGATCTAGGATGCCGTTACTCGCACAGACAAAAAAGGTACGCAAATTTCTAAAGTTTTGACTGAATTAGTTTGACTGGATAAAAATTACGTATTACCCGAGCAAGATGGCTTAGTGGCAAAAGCCTTTGCCTTGCCTGGGTTCGAGACCCAGACCGGCCATTTCTAAACTGGTTTTCATGGTTCCCAACTTAAACAAGGTGAATGATCGAAAAAAAAAACGGGAAGCACAGATGTCTCAATAAAAAGAGATGGTGCATTACTATCCAACCCCCCATAAAGTTTAAAAAAATGTCCCCTATTTCGGTGTGCCTTTAATAATAATTTAATATTTATTAGTCCGGTGGTTTGACTGGATAAATATACCTCCCATTCGGGGTGCGTTTCTATAATAATTTAATAATAATTAGGTGCACGAGGTGCTCTGGACAGTGCGATAGATACCACGCCGCAGCATGTCCTGCAGTTCAGTCAACTAGCTGAGCTAGCAAGATGGGAGAAGACCCAATGACGTGAAGGAAGCACTAGTTGTGTCTTTATAATTTTACCCAACCTGGATGTTAATAATAATAATTGGTCTGATGGCTCTTTATCTACCCGTTTGTTAGGTAGAAAAGGTGCCTACTTGTTTAGTACAGTGGTAGGGTGAACGCCAAGAAATGCCGGCAAGTAACTTGCCTGTTTTTGCACTCTCTGCCGACCTCTTGTCTGCCAGCATTATTTCACAACAGCTAGGGCCGAATTTAGCGTCGGCGTCTTGTTTGTTCACGAGTGACTTATTTTATCAGGATACTGCTTTACTACGAACATGTTTTATAATTATTTTGATTGACTAACCCGTTTCGTCTCATGCGAATATAATCAACATTCAACGATCGACTATTTAATTTTTGCGTAAGCGTGTGTACTAGGAATAGGCATGTTCATTGGCCGTGACATTCGTTTTAGTCGTGAGCTTCATTGTCTTGGTTGCGAAACTTTAGGTGACAAATCCTAAAGATCTCCTTGAGCTAACTCTTCAAACGACGCAGCGCTTCCGGGAGCAGCATCTCGCGCGACTGATTGCCGTCAGGCGGCTAATCGAAGAAAAGAGTTCAGCGTTACGGGAAGAGAAACAGTCACAATTAAGCGAAATGAATACACTTGCTTCCGCGGTTGCCGAAGCTGTGGAGCGATCGAAGAAGCTGAGCGAAAAAGTTGCTTCGATGGAGGCTGACAAACGAAAACTTATGCTCAGGTAAGAGTACTGGATTATTATTATTATGATCATGATCATCATCGTCATATGTTTTTACAATATCCGGAACTATCGCTGAACATGGACACATAGGTGCATAATTATTAAACCGTATTGCGGGACTTGACGATGGCAGACATTGACCTATTATTTTACATGCGTCTAGAGCAATGACAACGAATAGCTGGTAGAGATTGAGTTAGGAAAATCGGCGTATCGTTACCAGATTTGCAGTACGCGGTTACCAAACCGTGGTTAAAAAAAAAAAAAAAAATATATATATATATATATATATATATATATATATATATATATATATATATATATATATATTATATTCGTGTTTGCTAGGCTTCACGATGTGATCCAAACGGTCCAGCGAAAAAATCCATCAGCTACGAATCCGAAAATGTTACAAGAGGTGAGCGCACTTTGCACGAGAGTTCAACGTCTTGAGAGTGCCCTAGAATCGACTCGAATGCGTTCTCTCGAATGGGGTGACCTAAAGAGATTTGAAGGCCTTACCGACAACGAGCTGTTGGACACACGCGACACCATTGGTGCTCTCAGTGAAACTCAACGTAGCGCGTTACAGAACAAACTCCAATACAAGTAAGTTATCGGACTGCATCGCTATTGTTATTATTTCATCACATGTTCACTACTACAGCTTGTTTTGCACGTGTTGTGACTTGGTATTACTAATGATCAATCAAAAATGCTAAATTCACGTATATGATAGGTTAGAGGTTTTGCATTAATTAGTTTCGTTGACCTGAAAGTTTGCAAACGTACACATTAGAATGTGGGAGTAACTATGACTCGCTTTCCGGCGTTGGTCCGTTGGCGCGCGAGTTACGCGTGCTGCGGGGACGTTCACGCGTCAATACAAAGTTGGTCAGACTGTATAAACTCCCAGTAGTAACTTTTCCGAGGTCACTTTTGTTGGCGCGGGGGGCAAGACATACGATATCGATTGAGTGGCAACGAATTCATATTGTCATTTTGTCGTGGCCCATTCGAGGGCTGTTAAGGCTACTTTAAATGTACGGGAAAAGTGTGCTGCACACGAAACCCGGGCCGGTCGGTCAACGCCCTGGGCTTTAGCAACCCGGTGGTACCGACTGGGACGCCTGCTGCCTTGGCTTAATAGGCACTATGAGAGCGAGTTAGCCACATGAAGGCAAACATTTTGTGGCTACCCTCATGTGCACATTTCTGCTTGCCTGTAGGCTCTGCTAAGCGAGATTAGCGACATTATTCCGAAAGAATAAGGATTTTCTGAGTAAACATCATCGATTAAATAGTTGCTAAGCTCGATAGATGTTGAGGCAAAAGGTAACATCAGCAAGTTGGACTGTTTTGCGCGTATGCATTTCATTGCTTGCCACCGCTTATTTTCGTATTATTTTAATACACTATAAAAACTCGGCCTTCTACGAGAGCTACTTCCGATTATTAAGTAAGCCTGCATGTAGTGGTAGTCTTATTTTTGCTCAAGATAAAAGAACAAAGCATTGCGCACACCCTATATATGCATACTTTATGTGTGTACGATTGTTTGAAATTTTGCAGCGGCCAGGAGATCGGCAAAATGGTTCGCACCTTCAAAGAGCTGTTGGTTGACATGGAATAGCCGATGCTGGTTGTCCGCAAGAGAGTCTGACGGAACAAACTTGCTCCCGACAGCGTCGACTTCTACACTGACGGGCAACATCGACGCACCGGAGAGCCGCTTAGAGGAAAGTTTCGCGTTCCCTGAACACGGCACCAGAGCAGAGATCGCTCACTATGTCATCCCGCAATCCGTTAATTAACAATCGCATTAATTATAATAATTATGATTACGACTGGTACAAGGGGGTGAATATACGAAATTCACAACTTAACTCTAAGGTGACCAAACGTGAAATTAAATACGGAGCTACAAATGACGTATTTTTTGTAGGGACAAGAAGACATATGCTTTCTTCGTCGTGCTTACTGCGCATGCCTCGAGAACGCTACTACGCGTTTTTACACTAGCGAAAGTACAGCCGCTTGAGTGTAAAATGTTTCTTAAATAGGTTGCCTCTCATCGGCGCTACGATCGCTGTAGTTGTGAGTTATGTTAGTGTTGCCGTTGCCGTCGCCACTATTGTTAAGGCTGTCAAACAGCTTTTGTTAAAGTACCGAGGAGCAGTTTCCCGTTTGTTCGTGTATATGCTTTACATGTGGCCACATGTAAAAGACGGCGGTTGCACTTGTTGTGCAATCTTCTTTTTTGCTGTGTGGCAGAGTTAGGGTCGTCCGTACAAGCTCATTGCGGCATCAATTGATTAATAAACATCGATTTAATACGTTTGTACATACTGTTTGACGGGAAAAGGTGCGTACGGCTATGCGGAAAATTTCACGGTCATATCAGCCTTGTATATAGGTAATGAGAAGGGGTATGACAAGTTATAAAAAGTACCGTCAATACGGACCATACGTGTTCCGTCTACACTTCTGTGTGTGTTTTTCTTTCTACTCAACACAGTAGATGTCATCTTTGGGCTTTCAGTTGTCCTAGTAAATGCGGTATGGACCCACTTACTATTTGGATAGATACTCTACAGAGACAATGCAGTACTGCACACAAAGCATCATTCGAAAAACGTCAATAGATGACCCAAATCAGGTGGACAAACAGGGTAAAAAATAAGTGCTGAATAAAAGTTTTTAATGGCCACATTATACAGACATATCTCTCAAGGCGAAATATATAGACAAACAATCTTCTTTGCCATTAAAATGGCCAAGTTTTAGCTCTAGGAATTTAAATTTTAGTAAGACAAGTAACGTTCAGTAATCAATTCGAGTCCAAGCGTATTGTATATATGAAGATTTGAACTAAAAACACCAGGCAGAATTACAAAAATAAGCCTATTTTATTTCATCTAACAAACGCCATTCGTCCTATTCGAGCGACACAATGACGCAGACATTACTTTCTCAGCTACCGTGCCTTGCACTCGATGATTTCAGACAGCTTAACTTTTCATCACGCAAATCACTAGCAAATAGCGTTCGGTATAAAGTACTTCTGAAGCTTTTCAACAGCTTGCACATCGGCGATTTCGACGATGCCACATGGCACCCATCTCTCTTAGCAGAGGACACCGTTCACAACTGTTTGATCGTCTTAACGGGCTTAGCTGCGACCTACCACTAGTATTTCAATTGCGGCACCCGCTTATTCGTCGCACGCATCTTCGGGCCTGAGCACCGGATTTTGACAAAAACCAAAACAAAAATCGACGTGATAATTTCTCCAGCGCCATGGCATGTTAGTTTTACAAGTCCTTGTTTCACTAATCGTAAGCCGATAAACACTGAAAATATTTCCAGTGGTTCCACCAATGGTTTAAAGCATGGCGTTGTTACTAATCGTATGATCAGTAAAGGAGAATGTTCGTATATACATTATTTACTGATCGTCAGTTGCATGACCCATGCTTTTCTTGGGTCTCTATTATCGGAAAGCTGCGAGTTCCACACGTCCACAATTCGTGGATCTGCAGAAACTGATTTAATCGTATCAGTTATTATTTTATTAGTTACCCTGTCATCATCTGAACTGCAAACAGACACGAAAAGCTAGAGACAATTTATTTTTCTTTCGTCATTCCGTACCTCTTGGAACAAGATCAGCTACAACAAGCACTTTTTAGTTGTGACTTCTCGAGTGACAGCATCCTTTCGCTTGGTGTCCACCAAGTAACTTTTGCAAGATGCATACTAACAGCTTTATTGTGTGCCTATGATCTTTGTATCTGTGGCCTTGACTAGAGCACTGTGGCAATGCAAAACTCACTTCATTCAATTGGTCGGATGAAATCGTCATAAAGCACGCCATCATGTCGTTACGCAACCCCTAGAAGCTCTTGCCATCTCCATACGAGAGGAATATGCCGCAGTCACAGGTGGGCATGCCTTGCAACAACTATACAATATGTATAAATGGAGTGCACCGTACCTCCAAAAAATTATGATTATATGTACATGGAACGTTCACTATTACAAGTGTTTGGGAATAACTCCGTATATATATATATATATATATATATTGCTATAAAGAAAATACATGTATATATGTACAATCTGGGGTCAAGCAACTGCAGATATAAATATAACAGAAATGTTCGTCTTAACACTTATCTCGCACGCTGTACGAAGTATTTAATAGTATCGAATTTCTCGCGTCAAAAATATTATAAAACCGAATTATGTTGGTGGCTCTAAAACAACTCTCCATCTAGAGTTGAGAGCAGGTTGCAACTCCTAAATCAATAGGCCACATTGATTCCACACCACTCTGGCCTCGGTGGTCACACCCGGAATCGGATTGGGATATACCGCCTGCTTCCAAACTGCTAACCTGCTCCTAGCCTCATGGGGCTTGGCGTTCAACCTGCGTAACGTTCACCGCCAATAAGGTTTAATGTTTATTTTGTGTAACTCTCTGTTTCGTTCGGCCATGTCGCCATATTTGCCATAATTTCGCAGGTTCCAACTGCTTCGGCGTAGATCGTCTTCCTCCCGTAGACAACAGCGGTGTCTATCGCTTAGGTTATCAGCTTCTTTCGGTCATCCTTGTCCGGAAGATAAATGACAGTACTGTTATTCGTGCTTGCCTTCCTGTGGCTGACACCGCTCCACTCGCTGTGCGATCTGATCATTTCCAATTGTCGTACGCGCGTATACATGGCCGACCCAATGAGGACCAGAGCGTTTGACCCCCACCACAGAAACGATTTTGCCTGGTAAAGCCAACCAACATATACATGTTACCAGTTAGTCTATCTGTTTATCTGATCTATATCGATATCTCGTGGCAAACAAAGTCATGTCAATAATAGGGACTATAAATAGGTACGGAGCCTCACCTGATTAGAGAAAACGACAGCAATAACAGTCTGCGCGCAAGCCTTCGCCGTCCCCGATATGTTATGAGTTAGAGGAGAGGTCACCTAAAATATTGCAGTAACAAAAAAACAGAAACGACAGCTTTAACAAGGTGTAAGGCATGACCATAATACACAGTAGTGCTCCGCTGCTGGATCATACATTAGCGATTACGAGCATGATTCGAGCATACGTACATATTTAAAAAGCGTATATATGTATATATATATATATATATATTATTCTTATACACAATCAAACATTAACAACATATGCCATTTGGGTCCCCGCAAACGTATATATATCAAGTATACATGCATTTCATAATGTACACTAAGGCAAAGTCCTCTTTAACTATAGAAATCAATTATACATACATATTGTTTATGTCGCAATAACATTGCATTTAGAGATGGTACATAGTTACAATACAGTTAATTATATACAATTTGAAAGTGCAAATGCCACCCATGCGTCTGGCGGCTCGCTGCGTGGTATTTAGCGCATATCTTCGAGCAGAACCGGCAACGACATTGATCGCTAACTTGGAGAAATCTTTGAGTCGAACATACCAAGCGATGATAGCCATGCACAATGTACCTCGTGTACACGTGCCGGCTAGTGCATGCCATTTCATCCCAAAGCTCCGTGGCGAGGTACACATCCAATTGCGCTACCTATGCCGACGCCTTGATCACTTTTCCCTGCCACTACAACACAAATTGCTGAAGTGGTCCTGTAATAGGTGACCTAAGCTTGACTCTAATTTTTTCCCACTGCCGGTCCGCAACCCGCTAGCAGGTACACGAAGCGGCTTCTTGCCGTCCGCGGTAAGCGAAGAACCCGCTTCATATATATCGTGAAGCATCTTTCCAGCTACGCCAAATTTGCCGCTGAAAAGAAATCTATTACTGTGTGACCGAACACTCCCACAGTAAATGACGAAGATCCGCCTAGTTAATGACATCACTATAACAACCTAGTCTCACCTGTATCTGCAGCATAGTCACATATCCGATGGCGAATCCGAATACACCTACAACAACGATCTCGGCCCACCAAATCAGCGAGTTTAACAAGGGAAAGTGTTGAACGACCGTCATCTCTCCGCTTAGAAGGATAACCGGTAAAAACATAATAATTGCGTTCACGTTGTTGTAGAAGGATAGCAGAGACACGGAATCGTTTACCAGCTTCAACACCTGTATAGAGCAAATTAAACGGTTGTAAGTGGGTTATATATAATTACATGTGCGTATATATATGGTTCCAAAAAGAGATTTTTCCTCTTCTTCATATATATATATATATATAAGTGTAACCTTTTTAGTGTAGATAGAATAAAGGCTGAGTGAAGCGGAGGCGAGTAGCCCGTAGACGACGCCAAGGAGATTTAAAGAACCTGATGAGTCCTCCTGGTCAACTCCAAGAATGAAACCTCCTGGATAAGCACATGAAACCGACAGAAGCAACGGAAACGCACAACACAAAAGAACGGAATACATTGCTTAGCAGAAATATACAAAACAAAAAGCAGATCGAAGGAATGAAATCTGCTGCACGCATTTTCGATCTGTCGCTATAAGTTGACTAAATAGAATTGTGTCACGAACAATTTCACCTAAAACTTCATACGTGCAAGTCAATATAATATTTGCGCTTGGATATGATTTACCGTGCTGTACTCCGTGTATTTTGGACTACATATATATATATATATATATATATATATATATATTAACACAAGCGTTTATCCTAGAGACCTTGGGACAAACAAAAAATACCTGTAGCAGCATTTTGAGACTTGTCGCGCGCTTTCGATACTCTCTCGCAAACCAAACTACTTGCCATATAATAATGAGCAGAGCCTTAAATAAATGCCTTCTTAATATCTGGACGGGAAAAAAATACTAAAAATAAACATCCTAATGTCAGCCGGCACAGTAATCTCACACAGTGTTCTGCAGGAATGAACACTTGCTTTGATCGCTTTTACCCAATCTAAATTCTAAACGATCAGCAAGGACAACTACGAGTTGATTATGCTAATGACTTCTGTAGTTCAGTTCAGTGGCGTGATAAACAAACACGTCTTTAAATAAATTTCCACTAAGTGCAGAGCTGGTAAAAAAAAAAGCTATTTTGTGCCCAACAACACGAAAATCAAAGCATGCTGTCTTTCGTCATCAGCATACCGTATTGAGAGAACCTAAACAGATACACACGAATTATTAAGTCAATATAGGGGGCATATTAGGTGTTTTTCCAGATAAAAGCCAAATTGACATAGCCACGTGAAAATTGACTCAAACACATAAGAGACGTAATTGCCCTTGAGCTCAGAAGGTCAACCGCCCTGTCGATATGAAAAATATATAACTCGCTATTCGAAGCCCATCTACGGTACTGTTTCTTGTATTTACTTTTATTTTAGATTCTACTACTTGCCCGCCAGAGACGGCGCCAAATAGTATAATCTGAAATTGGTAAATGTACCTCGAAACGCCATTGGTATAATGTACCTCAAAACGGCAGAACAACTATGCCTACAAGAAACATTTTACAACTCAAAAGCTTTACATTTAGTTGCTGCTACCTTATTTTTCTTTTCAAGGAAGTCATACTGTTAGCCTAGCTCTTAATAATAACTCAGCTTGGCCACTAAAAAATGTCCATCCTTAGTTTAAGAAAACAGCATATGTCTAAATTCCTTAGCATAAAACTCACTGCGATTTATAAACCACAGAGCAATAGCCGCAATTTCAGGTTGTTTCTTCTTATATTTACAAGCATTTACTATCGCCTTCTGTAATATGTAATCTGTTGCAGATCGTTAGTGCCATAACGAGGTGCAGCCATCACCCCTAACAGAAAAAGAATCGAAGCTAGAAAATCTGCTTTAATTTCCTTGCTTTCAAGATTGTTATCTTTAGGAATTTCTGAAAATAAATTCATTTAAATCGGAAACTGCTTAATTGTTAAATGATCAGAGCACTTTTATAATATAAGAGAAAATGAGATTAGACAACTACTGGTTGGGCTCGAACGCAGTAAAATAATATGCACGCATTTATATGTCAACATTTATAGCAGTTTCCCTTAAAAACCTATGCGAATAATAAAACAGTGCATAAAGTTACTTTCTCTCAAATAACTATTAAATAATTGTTGGCTTGAGAACACTTATTTATGCCGAATTTGCACTCAGTCACACGCTCACACAATAACTTGCATCGCACACAACAAAATATCGTGGTGAGGCATATCTTCAATGCCTTGATATGACGTGAGAACCGGGCATGTTGCGATATATAGTGTTTTTCTAACAGTTCTTGTGGCAGCGCATGACCGCTGACTTTTAGCAGCATGGGTTTATCATATATTTTCAATGAGCATCGTTCAAAAAAAATCGGTCAACAACAGGACAAAACAGGCGAAACTCCGGTAGATGACAACCATGACTAGCGCACTAGCGCCGTAGACCACACGTCTAACTATAACCTAAGAAACACCGCTCCTTGCGCATGCGAGTCTGTCTAATGCTTCGCCCAAATAGAG
Source organism: Dermanyssus gallinae (assembly GCA_003439945.1). Lineage (NCBI taxonomy): Eukaryota > Metazoa > Arthropoda > Arachnida > Mesostigmata > Dermanyssidae > Dermanyssus > Dermanyssus gallinae. Next base: position 183,361 of record QVRM01003517.1, on the reverse strand, counting down.
TAGTCTTACACGGCGTTCCTAAAAAACAAAGGGCACTTGCTCCGATCGCGTTCGCTCTGTATACTGCTAAACGATCAGCAAATACCAAATTGGCATATATGAAAAATATATCATGTAGAGCACCTAACACCTTCTCTAGGCGTTAGTGGCAGTACACAAAGTAACAGTAACAAGCTTGTACGGATGTCACTGATGTTAAGTGTTGTCAGAACTGTCAAGTGATGTGTCAGCGCTTCAAAGTCTAGAGTAGACTCCTTGGGCAGGCAGACAGCCAATTGTCCCATAATGGCACCAATCCCTAGCGAATCAACTCGAACAATATAAAATTGTATATATATATATGTATGTATATATATTATTTTTATACATACAGTACTGCTAGAACCTACCGACTATGATAACGCAACAAGTAAGCGCGTTAAATGAGGTCTTCTGGCGAAGTATGAGAAAGGTGAAGATCACGTTGAAAACAGTGGTTAGCGACCGGCTCACAGTGTAGAATGCCACCCCGACAAACTTCAGGCAGAGATTGTTGAACGTGATCATGAGTACAAAGAATACGGACACCGGCGCCAACCGCACCAATTTATCACTATCCAACGTACATGCCGGAAACCAGAACACGCGCGGGAAGACCTGAAACGAGACCGAGCGTGACATATCCTATGTAGTCGTGTATATATATATATATTAGTTTTTTTTTAATAGAATCCCCTTATAGTATACATTATAAATATAGCTCTGTATATAGGATGTAAGTTGAATTCAAATCAGGAATTTTTTATTGGTTCGTAGCCATCAGTTGTTGAGTACAGTGAGTTATAGCCCGATGCAGAGTATCGTCCACCCACATGATTTGTACCATATATATATATATATATATATATATATATATATATATATATATATATATATATATATATATGTATATATATAAATATATATATATATATATATAAATATTTGTTTTCCTTCTTAAAGATGCATTCAGCTTCACGTGATTAATCAAGCCATTTTAATACGGCTACTTATGTGACTATGCATACGCTCTGTAAAAATGATCATGTACGATCATCGTTTTCGAATAAAAATGTATGCCATAACTGTAGTTTTGACTAAATAAAGTTGAGCATCGGGCAACATTGAAGTGTCTCCATTGCGCAATGAATGAATTTATATATATATATATATATATATATATATATAAGCCAACAAACCAATGCTTAGGTGCTACACCCTTGTTAGAGCGCTTCACCAAACTGCATCTGTGAAGAAACTCTTTACATAAGCCTCCACAAATAGGAGATAGAAAGAGAAACAAGAATGATACAGCATTAAAACTGAAGACATTGGCGTGCCTACCTTGCTGAGGAGGCTGAGCAGAAGACAGGTGAGAACGGTGACGACGCACTGCGTGAATGTGAGGAACAGCGGGGCATCCAGACGGCTTTCCGAGGACAGCAGATGCGAGTTGAGAAAGACCATTGATATCGACACGACCCAATAGGCAGCAACTACAGCCGCAATTTTGACGTACTGCGAGGCCAGAGACGCCATTGGCGACGGTTCGACCTCGCTCAATGTCATTTTCAATGCCGCTACAGCCGCCCGGCCACCTCATGTAACCTCGCCGGAGCAACACTTCTTTAAACATAGACACACACAGGCATCCACAGACGTATATATAGATTGTATCTCTCGAAGAATATAGATCTATAGAAAAAGGAATATATATATATATATATGCTAAAAACGCGTTGTCCTAAATACGACAATCAAGTTTACGAACAAGTAACCCAATCTGATGTAGTTCCCTCATCCATAATTGTTTGTGAACCGTTGGCCGTCCAAAATAGAGCCTATCTTAACTTCAGCAGGCGTGCTATGCAAGTCGTCAAGAACTGTCTAATTTTAATGAATACTGTTTTCAATGTGCACTCTCATGAGAGACCCAAACGTTGTACAACAGCCTATATTAATAAGCACGTTTACTCACACAGGATTGTACTATAAATAGATGAATAAAAAGAATTACTGTTGTTTGACAAAAAAATAATTAACAAGCTGCTCGTATGTTCTCTGGTACAAAAATGATACCAACGAGCGAATAAAAACATAGCGAGTAATTTGTTCTGGAGTGCTGATTTATATAAACTGAAGTTAAAGCAAGAATTAAACTTACAATAATGTTGGTGCCTGGTGCAGGCCTGCTACATCCTTCAATGCCACTCACAAAGCTCGTCTGCCCAGTGCTGACTACAAATAGGATGCAAAAAGTCACACATGAATGGTTGTTAGTAATCGCGTGAATAAAGGACCTTCTACAAGAACAGTTCGAGTCGAGGTCAACCCAGCCTAACTAGGCTATATGCAAGTTAACTAAGTACATCGTATTTCACTGCGAGGTCATGGAAATGTATATAGCGAGTACACTAATGCTAGCCAAGCTAATTCATGAACATAAAATATAGCGCACAGATAACATATGTCGTTCGTGTGCTGCACTCTACGCTCATTCGTACTTATCCGTACCGTCATACATTATACGGATAGTTGACGGGCACGTCCCCAAGAAAATAGAGAAAATAATGCATGCGGCATAATAACGAACACGTTCAAAGTTGAACGTAAGTCATATAGTGGCGTGAAGTAGCATGAACTGCTGTCTTGAAATTATCGCAACAGAGCGCGTTAGAAACGTCGCGTTTTTGCGAAAAAACTACTTGCAGTCTCTATGGGGGAAGCGTTTTAACCGTACAGATGATCTTGATGAATATATATATATATATATATATATATATCGATTACACCGCCAGAAACCAATAAAAACAGCCGACAAAACCAACAGTTATTATTGTGTTATATTAGGGCCCGAGGCAGTGAGCAGGACATTTATAAAGCGGATGAGATTGCTCATCGTTGAAGGAATGAATTCCTCAACTACACTCGGTTACAACTTCGTGGCCAGTAATTGTATTTAGTTAGATGCTGGGCCTGCGCTAATAGTTTTGTGATTTCGATTGAATGCGTACTTGACAATGGGTTGTCACAACAACTTGCCCACTCGAGTATCAGTACGTAATAATAATATTTACCGTGGTACACGTATGAACTAATGTGTAATTAACAGATGAAAATAACACAATCAATAATACCTTTCCTACTACGAGTCACTCAGGTTGTTTGTTGTCGAACCTTCTCAACGATCATTTTTTCTCTCTTTTATTATATATATACCTTTTCAGTGATTTGCGCTCTATATTCAAAACAATTTTAACCATTATTATTAAAGTTCTTAATATTGGTGAAGCAAACACGGGCGTTCCTATACTGCTCCGTGCCATGGTCGCCATACGTAAAACAGCTTGTAATGCAGTCTTGAAGTACCCACACAAATTGTCCTTCTGGTGAGGCCATTTAGGCCGAGGGGGGATACAGACAGATCGAGAGAGAGAGATCTAAAGGCAGTCAATGTGTGTGGTCAAACGTTCAATATAGCAACTGCTACAGTTCAACATACTTTCAATACACATAAAGCAAGCGTGCTTCAAAAGGGACGTTAACATTAAACAGAAGATCGTTCTAAATTTTTCAAGCACAACATTGTGCTGCTGATGAACATTTACGCGCAGTGAGGGTGTCGTCTAAGAGACTTGTGCGCTAGTCATGGCGATTGTCAGCTACCGGTTTGATGTCTTCGGTTCGATCCCCAATGTTGATCGAATTTTCTTTGAGCGATGCTCATTGAGAATAGATGATAAACCATATACTTGCTGGGAGTCAGTGGCCATGATGCTGCCACAAGGGTGACTGTTGGGGAAACCTTAGATATCTCCACCGATGTCCGGCCTTCGGTGCACTAAAGATATGCCGCCCGGCGGGCGATTCCATGCCCGCAGTGAACGATGGTCTAGAATTAAAAGACATCTATGCGCCAATTGACATGTCTATCTATCCTTCTTTCCAAAATGATGGTCGTTGTCATGTTGCAGTGGTAGTTCCCGTTTGTTCTGTTGTTCTTGTTGTTTTTTAGTACTATTATTTTACGTTGTAATTTTATGTTGTCTGATAATGGCCCTGCAGTTACAGATGTCATAATTGTTGTTGCTGTTGTGTTGCTGTTGTGTTGTGTTGTTGTTCTTTTTATTGTTGTCTTCATTACCGTCACTGTCGTACCTGCTGTTGCTGCTTCTGATAATGCTGAGTAACCTCACTCCGTTGCGGTTATCAAGGGCACACCACAAATTTAATTCGTTTTGATGGACTTGTTAATTAACAAATATAACAATTGAACTTGCTAATTAAATACATTCGACGTGTTATTTGCACCATTGAGAGAGTTTATTAATTAGGACTTGTTAGTTCACTGATCTGATCTTGCTAATTAATTAAAAAGGGCTTGTTGGGTAAATGATCAAAAAGCACGCGACCGGTCAGCTGCTCACCGCATGCCGAGACCAGAATGAGGATTTGAATCGGAGGACGTGGTGGTTCATTTTACACGTAAGCAGTGACATGTCTTTACGACTATTACCCATAGCGGCGGCGGCGGTGACAATAACAACATAAACATCATCATCAGCAACAACAACAACAACAACATCAACAAGAACAACAACACAAGCTGCAGCAACACCAGCAACAAGCTGTGTGTGCTTAATCGAGCTCGGAATTAACATGTGCAATTATTATGATCTCATAAGAAGTATCAGTAAACGCATTCAAAGTCAAACGAACAAAAACATTGACTGAAAAAACGCAAACGTCTGAACGAGAGCCGGCGCGGCCGAAACGTCTGATTGTGCGTCCACGGTCGACTTTCTTCTATGAGCAGCACCTGCCTTTTGATTTAGATTAGTTGATCACTCTCACGCATAGGTCGCCTTCGCCTGGTTCGTCTGAGTTTTTCGCACATCTAGTCTTTGTCGGTTCGTCATGTTTCGTAATTCGATTGTTGTGACGCGTTTATCTACTTTTTTGTCTCCTCTGTCTCACAAACTCACACCCACACACACACACTCACAAGATTTCTCTCTATCTACCTATCTCTTCTCTATCTCTGTATCAGCTGTCGTTCAGATCCATATGATGCTGATGATGTGTCGTCTCCAGCTCATCATGGTTGACAAGGCGATTCTGTCAACGACGTCAACTTTCCACACTTTGCGCCCTTTCCACAACAACTCGACAACGCGTAATGTCGCGTCTGTTTGAGAACGCCCGAACACAAAAGAGCCGAGAGCTGTCAAATTGTCTTCTTCTCCTTGTTCTTCTTCGGCTTGTCGTAGACAACGTAGCTTTCTTGTTGTACAAGAGGATAATGTGGACTGTGGTGCTGTTGTGTGTTTATCTTGTTGTTGTTGTTAATATGTTATTTCTTACCACAAACTACTTACTGTCTGTTGCCCCCCGGGGGACACTCACGCCTTGGTCTCGGCCAAATGACATGCGTGCCTTGCTTGGCAGCTTTGCGGTAGAGCTGATAGGACATTTATCTATCGGATCAGCCGGACAATGTCGTCTGCTCTCACCAGGCTGGCTGGCTATAGAACTGTCAATCCTTTCTCCATAAATGTCTCCCCCCCCTCTCTGTCTCTCTCTCTCTCTCGTTCTATTGTTACAGGATCTAATCTATCTATACATATATGCTTTACCCACAATGCTAACGAGCGCACTCTAAAGACTGCGCGGGCTCGTAGGAGTGCTAGATTTAATAGGTTTAGCACACACACACCGTCAGACACATAAATATATATATATATATATATATATATATATATATATATATATATATATATATATGTATAGAAAATTACGGTTATGTACTAAACTCGCGTGGTCTCCAAGACTTTAGAATTTGTTTACATATCTGTGTAGTGTATCTATCTGCCGACGACCGACAGAGATACACCATGCGCGTTTTTTCCGGTGACAGTTTGATTCAAATTAGCGCGGGCTGCCACTGGCGCCACTCTCACACGCGCTTATGTTCAGTCAGCTTATGTTCTCACTTACGTGCCTCTTTCCCTTATTATGATTATTGTGTGGAGAAGCGGGGGGAGAGGGGGGGGGGTGGCGAGTAAATAAACAAATATATGCGCTGCTGCTGCTGTTAAGAACTGGAAAGAAAGTCCTCCGTCAGTCAGTCAGCGATTGAAGCCCAATCAGTTGGTGTGTGTGTCTATGTGACTGTCTTTTTGTTGTCAGTGTTGTTGTTGTTGTTGTTGTTACTGTAACTATTGCTGTTGTTGTTGTTGCTGCGAAATGTGAAATGTGACAGTTTTCTCTGTTTATGAATACGGACAAGAAGACGATACGGTTGTGAGGGGGTGGTAAGAGTGACGGTGAAAAGTCTCCCAATCAACTTCTTCTCAATCAACGCATGGTTCTGTCGCTACAGTAGCACAAGTTCGACCACAACACCCTTGTTCCGTTAGAAGTTCTCCGTTTTGTCAACGTCCGCCGCCGCGGCCATCTGGTTACGTTACGTTACGTCTGTGTGTGATTGATTGCGTGACGGCTGATGAAGACCTGCCTGCTGATGTGCATTGTTGCTGGTTAGTAGTTAATAGTTATAGTATGCATCTTTTCCATTACAGCAATCACACGAAGGAGGTTACAGTCGAGCGAGAAACAAAGGAAACAGTGTTTGAGGCATCCACCCTACACTGCCTCTACGCGTCAGCCGCGAGAGCCGATGACACGATCTCTAATCGAGCTCTAATCTCTCGTTGGTCTCTACGATGATCCTCGGTACAGAGGACGTCGTTTCGAGTTTATTCGAGCGCATTTGCAACTACTCACAAATAAAGCTGTGTGATTCCTTTCTTCATTCATTCATTCATTCAGTCATCTCAGACTCTGGTTAATTAATTATGCGTGGTCATGTCGGGATCGAACCCACACGACGCATGACGAGATCACAGCCCCGCAGGACATGAGGTGTTCGTCCACCTCATTGTTGTTCTGCCTGGCGGTGATGATTTCAGTGTGTTGCTCAACGGGGGCTATTTATTGCTCGTGGTGCCACTCATTGTGGCGTTGCTGTTAAGGATAACGAGCCGGGGTCGAATGACTAGTGATGAATTGTATCATGGCACACTAACTACTAACTTGTCCAGTCGAACGTGATGATACATTGTGTGGTAGTTGCAGGCACGGGAGCTGCTGCTCAAGTAAGTCGTATCTATCTATCTATCCATCAATATCTCTATATTCCTCTACTATCTATATGCATATTTTCGAATGTCGAATATCGATCAGAACGACAACGTGAATGGTTAACAAACAAGCCAAGCAAATATGCTGCTGATTGTTTGAGGGTTTTGCACCAGTTGAACGTGTGTCTTCAGCCTGCAAGATAAACTGTTGTAAGAGAAGAATATCCTCATCCAATTTGTGTTAGTTGTATAAATATATATTTATAGTTTTATATATATAAATATATATATATAAATATATATAAATATATATATATATATATATATATATATATATATATATATATATATATATTATATATTTATATAAATATATTTGTTGAAGCCGTCTTTTTCCTGGCTGCTGTAACTGTTATCGGCCGGCGACGACGAGCCCGATTCACTATCGCTGAGGCTTCCTCACCCTACTCACTCACTCCAGCCAGCCGGCCAGTCAGCTGGTCCTTGCCAACAGGCAAGGTTTTTTTCTTAGCACGAAAGAGGACATAGATAGACAAGGAAAGCTGACAATCGACAGGCACAGAGGGCGAGAGACGGCGAAAAAGTGAAACTGATGCGTTTGTTACTGCGTTGTTGTGGGTCGGTCAGTGAGTCAGTCAGTATGCGGTCAGTTGGTTGGTTGGTTTTCTTTCTATCTTTACGGGTCTGTCTCGCAAAACGTTATTGCTTCGACATTCGTCGGCCAGCTCAGCTCACCTTTCATCATTTGCAGATTGCACAACACACGCACTTGCTGTTTGCGTATGTGTGTGTGTGTGTGTGTTTGCTAGCGTCGATTGTTTGTTTGGTCTCTTCTCCTGTTGCAGCTGCCTCCGTCCGTAGTAGAGCTGCGGCTGCTGCTGTGGCTATGGCTGTAGCTGCGTGTTACGTGTTTGAGGGGGAACACGACGCCGCTGAGGGATCCGGTCGGGTTCATGCAAAGTGCTGAATACAAACGTCTCGCCACCTTCTCGAATCAGTCCTCTCCGCATGCTAGTTAGTTGCCATTAAAGTCCTCAAAAAGTCACGTTGTTTTTGTTGTTGTTGCTGTTATTGTTGTTGTTGTTGTTGTTGCTGTTGTTGTTATTTTTGTTGTTCTTGTTATTGCTGTCGTTGTTGTCGTCTTACTAAACGTTTTTTTTATTTTGTCATCAATATACATGTATAGTCTCTTTTACATTAATTATTGTAAATTTGATATTCCATATAATAATAATAATTAATAAGTATTTTAAACAAGGGTTGATTATTATGCTTATGTTATTATTATTACTATTATGATTGTTGCTTTGTGTTGGTGACCACTCAACATCATCTTGGCATTGCCTCTTTGTCGTTTCAACGACACCCTCTCTCTGTCGGAGGCACGCCCTCGATTAATCCCGCCTCCGCTATGACCTCAAAGAGCTTCTTCCCAAGCTCTTTTGTCACGTTGAGTGGTGCATGTTTGCGATCCCAAATGCCAGATCAGATCAATCGAGACCGAACGTCATTACAACGCGGTCTTCAAGAAGATCAAACGTGTGTAGGCGCTGTTCGCGCCCATCCCCTGGCAGCTAGTTTATGCTCGTGGCGGCCGATGCCCGCGCTGGCTAACTATTAATAATAACAATAATACTAATAGTAATGTCGTATAATACTAATAGTAATTGTCGTATAATACTAATAGTAATTGTCGAGCCCGGTGGCGTGGTGGCTTAAGTCTGCGCCTCGCAACCAGAGGAGACATTTAGGTGCACGGGTTCGAACCCCACCGTTGCACATTTGTATTTATGGGGGTTCGTCTATGAAGCAATGTGAAAAACAGTTTCGTGGACGTTAAATCTTGGCTGAGGGTCAGCCCGGAAACTTTACTTTACTAGTAGTAATGATCTCATTGATGATGTCGGTTATGTTTTATTCGGTGTAGCTTGCAGCTCGCATTTACTAAACACAACTTAAACTAAACCCAAGCTGCAGCTGCTGTTTGCTGCAGCTTTATCATAGCGCCGTTTTCTCGATTAAGTTCAAAACAAGTGCATCATGATGAATTAGCATGAGATCGTATTTTTGCCGCTCGCATCATGGGATTACTATTCGGATGATAATGATGACACGGATGCTGATTTTTCGCGGCGGAATGACATGCAATACTTATGCTAGCAGGCAAGCAACAGCACCAACAACACCAACAATATAAATACGAACAACCACAACTTAAAATAACGACTCCAAATAGGCGGGTTTCCATTGGTAGCGCTAGGCGAAAAACGGAAATCTTATCGAGTTTGCTTGTTGTGGCAGAGACAGAGTTATTGTCATAGATGTAATATGATTTTGTTGTTGTGGTTGTTGTTAATGTTGCTGTTGTTGTTTACGGTGGTCGTCGCAATATCCTGACAGCGTTGTTATTACCACGACAGGGTACTGTAAGAATCATTTTTGTCGTCAATAATCATGGTCGGTGTCAGCGTCTGAATTCGATAGCATCTTACTTCGAAGAGTTTGGGTATCTTCGTAGTAGCAGATGAAAAATGCCTCCTGACCTGAGTCAGTGACGTGTCATCATTAGGTGTGCTTGGCGTAGGCATGCGTGTTACATATACACACTGTACCTTGTACAGTCCACATGTATATACAGTGCCACTTACTGAGTATTCTCGAACTATCGGCTGTTCATCAGCGTCGTAGAGTTCGGTAGCTCGGGCGAACTGGCTCCAAAATCGTCAGTCGAACGGAAGTGACAAGGAAGATTTGATTCGCAGGAGTTGAACGCCAAACGTACGAAATGAACTCCTTTACTACGTCTAAAAAGGTCGTCATAGTTTGACAATTTTCCTTGACTTGCAAATCGATCTTCTGGGCCACAGTTTGTTGAGCCCGAATTTGAATGACTATTTCCGCCGGCTTGTTTGCTGATTGTTTAGCTTATAAGAGTTATCAAATATCACTCTAATTAAATTCGAGTGCTTTTAAAGCCAGCGGGTTAAATGCCTGAAATGATGGAATATAGAAGTGTTCTACGAAGACACGTGTTCAATTTTACTTTCGTTGTCGTCGTCATAATTTCAGTCTGTACCACGCCGCAGCATGTCCAGCAGTGCAATCAATAGCGGAACTCGCAAGATGAGGGAAGATCCGGTGACGCAGAAAAACCACTGATTCAGATCGATGTACTTATTTAAAATTTACCCAACCTGGGTGTTAATAAACCACAATAATAATAATTTCAGTCTGTTCTGATCCTCACTACACCCTTCTCCCGCGTCATACCCGCGAAATTGTCGTGGGCTGTGTGTCCACAACAGCATCTAGCCACGCCTGGCGGGCCCCCTAAAACGACAACTCGAGAATAAACACGAAATAAAACGAACGAAATAGAAACGATAAAATAAAAGGGATCGGGCGACTGTGTGTATGAAACAGAGCGGGATGCAGCGTGAACCCGAAAGCAGCACGCGACAAATCTAGGAAAAAATTGTCGCGAAGCGCCAAGGTTCCTTGACGCCAACATTAACGAGACTTGAGACGACCCCGTACAACAACCTCTGTTCTTGCGAAGGTGCGCGATCCCATCGCGGTCATCCTTGACACATTTGGCCACAAAAAGGTTGGCTACTTAGACTAGTTGTAGCTTGGTTACTAGACGCGCCACAGACAGATAGCCACCTAATAAAATCCGCTTTGCGTAAAAACCGTTTTTTAATAATCGAGTGTTGCTTGATTGCCCGTTGTTATCATAGCTGTCGTTGTCACACGGGACTCGCACACGTCAGCGCATGTTGACGTAGACAGACAGCGTAGAACATCGAGATAGATAGAGAGAGAGACCTTAAGATACTGAACCAGGGAGAGCCCCGAGGCTTCGAAGCATTAGGAAGCCGGAAATGTGAGCAAGATCTATGTCAGGCGAAATTCGGCCCTCAGATCCCACAAAAAGTAATGACTGAGGAAAGCACGTCAAAGTTGATTAGTTATATATTCTTAGTGCAAGTTTCTGTGTTTTAGAACAACACAGTTTTTTGGGTGATGATATCATGCGCTCCAATTGTGAAACAGACACCACTGCGTCGGCATCAGCCGTCATCGATCCCGTTTCTGTAGGCTCGCTGTTCGTTACGCACGACATATATGTTCGCGGATTCGTACGTAATGGCTCGCGTTATTCGTCACCTGCAGGGCTAGTGGCTAATACCGTTATTCTGTTACCTTATGCTAGCTTGCAGCATTTTATTGGTCGGGCTCGATGTTATCCATGATGTCTCAACGACGAAAGTGCTCAGAGGTGGTCTTTGCCTTGGCTAAACTAGACGGACGTAATAGTCACCTTACACTCCCGCTAGACGCATTGGCTTAGCTAATCCTTCATTATACATATATATATATATATATATATATATATATATATATATATATATATTCTTTTTTTTTGCTTGCTAAGTGTGTATACATATGTCACCCATTTGTATCGGCGGCTCATAACGCTGCACCTAACAGTTACCTATATTGCACTCCCACGTTTCTAGCTTATGGGATAAGCATCCTCTATCAGGATAGACTTAATTTCGTAATTTCGACCTGTTCAGTTTTTGCATCCGTGCTTAATCCTTACGCCCCCTTCCTCTAGTTTTAAATCCCTAGTCCCTTCTAATCGTTCGCACTTCCTAACTGGATTATTTACCGATTACGCTATTTTTCCGACAAACCGTTGTTTCTATATCCGACAAACCGTTGTTTCTATATCCGACAAACCGTTGTTTCTAATTTTTCATATTAGGCCTTCTGCTCCCCCGTGTCTACATACCTGCTGTTGCATCTAACAGCTAACAGCTCGCTGCCTCTTGTACTGTTGTACTTTCCTCTAAATCTTTTCTAATTTCGACCATAAACGCGACCGATGTACTAGAACAGACCTGGCACATATAGTGCCTTCCAAATGTCCCTTGTAACCACATATCAATTGAGCCCCCATAGACTTTTGCATCTCACCGAAGGTTTCCCTGTTTTTTTAAACACGTTTTGCTCTCTCTCTATATATATATCCTTTTACCTCCTGGGTGAAAGTATTTTCAAATACACATATAGCGAAGTGAACGGTGGGAAAATAGCAATATAAGCAAGACAAACACTTCAAGAAGAAGAAGAAGTTGAAGGTTGCTTCCGTTTCGTCTATGCGTGACAGAAATATCGTAGCAAATTTTACATTGGAGTTGATTTTTTTGAAGGTTGATCTGACATGCATTTTTTTGCACGTCCAGTTAGCTAGACACAGCACTGGACAATGTCCGCTTTATCTAATAGGGGGAAACGTACGTCCTCCGCCTCGTAGGTGGCCTGGAACTTGCTAAGCTTACGGTGTACGTCGGAGCCACAAAAGGATCTTCTCACTCGATGCTACTGGGTCTCTTGTCTGGACTTTCCGCGTTGCGTCTCAGGACTGGTTTACCGTGAAAAGCAATCTTATTGATCTTGTTATTGTGCCACCTGTGCTACGTACTCAAACCATGTACAGTCCTCGAATGTGTGGCTTCGCGAGCGCTCTCTTGCCCGTGCAAGCTGGAGGTCGTCGGTAGGTAGAACTTGGCGTTCTGAGAGGGCCATGTCCCTTTGTACCTCGTGACCTGTCAGGACGTGATACGTGCTGTTGTAGGTCACTTTTTCGTAGCCGTCCTGAACAAGGAACCTGAAGTCCTCTGTGTGCGTGCTTGTTTAGTCTACGGGCTCCCTCGCCTCCCTTCATGAGTTTACTATTTTATGAAGATGTTCTTTCTAGCCTTCAACTAGCCATCAGCAACAACAACAACCGAGTAAGCGCCTAGTCTTGGAACAGCTATGCCCTTTTTCTGCTCAGTAAAATCCATGACACTATTCTACCCAGGAATAGCGTGATAACTGCAAATTCGGACTGAGTTTACCTTACCAGCAGGCTGGCAAACACTCGGCAGCTTAGAGATGTCTCAGAGAGCGGCAATTAAGGTATGTAGGTATAAATACATTTATATATATATATATATATATATATATATATATATATATATATATATATATATATATAGGAGTTTGTCGAGAGAGAAATAGGTAACTGTAAGCCTCTGTAAATCTTTGTACTGATATATATATATATATATATAATATGGACTTATTATGCGATTGACATGTATACCTACATTTTAATATCAAGGGGGTGCTTAGAGTGGCAGCATAAGCGGACATGTTGAGATATGTCCGCTTATATGTGATATGTGTTTCCCCAACAGTCCTTGCAGCACGGTAGCTGACCCTTGGGTGAATGGTTTAGCACCAATTCTCATGGACCACGCCGCCATATATATATATACTATATATGTTAAACTATGTTACAGTTGTGAGGTGTGAACGTTTTTGTCGCAATTCTTTTAAATAATTACTTTACTCCTATGGCGTCTAAAATAGATGCCGCGTTCGTTCTGCAAACGGCCAAAGACAACGCTTCCAGTTTAAAGCGTGGTATGCCGTTGCTCTTTCTTTTGTAGTTGCTGTGACTATCCTTGTTATTGTTGTTGTTGTCGCTATCATTGATACTGTTGCTGTTGCGTTCACCGTTTGTTGGTACCATTCCTACAGTTGCTGTACCTGAGTGTGATTGTTACTGCCACGACATGGCGGGAATGGCTGCAGGTGCTGCAAGCCTGGAGCTGGCTCCCTCCACTCGACATGGTTTCAATTTCATAACCTATCCATAGTAAGACGGCTGGTATCAGTTGAGCCCATCTAATCTCGTGACGGCAGATTTGTCACTGTGGTCAGTTGTCAATCAATACGAGACACAACAACAGCAACGACAACGACAACAACATTAACAGCACCAACAACAACAACAATAACAACAACATTACGGTTTCAATTTCATAGCCTATATACCATAAGAGAGGTGGTTCCAGTTCAGCCGATCCGATGACTCATGATGGCGGATTTGTCGCTGTGGTCAGTCGCCAATCAATACGACACACAACAATAACAGCACCGACGACGACAACAACAACAATAAGCAGCAGCACAACAAGAACAACCATAACAACAAGAACAACAAAAATAAAATAGCAGCAACAACAACAACAACAGCAAAAATAAAAATAGCAATAACAACAACAACGACAACTAGGAGACTTAAACAGGTCAAGGCGTCGTCGGTGTTGCTGGCAGCGGGATAACAGCTTATCGGGCTGAGCGGTAGCAGTAGTAGTTGAAGTCTGAGCAACAACAACAACAACAACAAAAAACAGCAACAATTCTAGCAACAATTGCAGCAGCAGCAACAACAGCCGCAAGAACGGTCATGAGCTGCAGCGACCAGCAACAACAACAATGACGACGGCGACGACGACGACCACTTGTCACGGCAGGCGGTGAAGGCGTTCAAATAGCCGCTCTCGCTGTTGCCGTCTCTGTAGCTTCTTTCCAGATAGACAGCCGAGATACGATCCGTCCGGGGTTCGAGACCACCACCACACAAATATCGACACAGCTGACAGACAACACCCTGTATGTATAGCTGTCAGACAGCCCAGCCCAGCACAGTTGTTTCTGTTTGTTTGTTTTTTTCTAGATAGTGATGTTGGTGTTATTGAGGCTGTTGTTTGCAAGTTTAGCGGGGGGAATATCTTGCCATCGTCACCACTCGCCGACTGATTTGATCAATTGCACCCCTCTCCCCCCCCCTCACCCCCTCTCCCCTCCCCACCATCGACTCCTCACCCCACACTCCAGCTGTACAATACTTAAGTACACTCCACTCCTCTGACGGGTAGACAGCTTGTCAGTGGTGTTGATGTGTTTGTGTGATGGTGTCGGACGGACCCCGTCGTATGAGTGAAATAGAGTTTATCGACGTGGACAATTCGAGTGGCGCGTCGAATTCGTATACTCGAATGCAATACTCAGGCATTCCAGTGTCAATACCGAGAAGAGTGTATCGTGTGTAATGTGTGACACATGTTATGCTGTGAAGAAGAAGTTGCAATTTCGCCGATGTAAAGCTTAAAGGCCAGAACCGGACTGTTAGGACTGTAAGAGGTATCTAGAGGTTTATTTTGCATTCTATTGTATAAGATGTATTCTATGATCTTTTTTGCGATAATTATACTGTGCTGTGTTTGTTCGTACGTTAATTCACTGACTTAATATAGCCCAAATGTTGGCCGTGATCTGGGACGGCAAAGGAGGAGATCGCTGCATTGCCTCTCTCGAATGGCATGCCGGGAGCATCTAACAACAGACTAATAGCAACGTTATATGCATACTTAGTATGAGTGAAATAAATGTGACGATATATATATATATATATATACATATAACTTTTTCACATAGCTTCACTCATATTGACCATGAAGACTTATACGGTTGCTAGCTGCTCTCGGCCTGTCGTTCGAGAGACGCAGTGCATTAGTTTTGTCGTAAGGGTCAGGCTTGAGAGCACAATAGACAGATGCACTCTGTGTACTTCTCGTGATATATATATATATATATATATATATATACAGAGCAAACGTTTTGAACAAGTCAGCCAAAATTGTGGTAATAGAGAAACTCAACGGCATGATAGATAGTCGCATTATTTTTGATGTCAGCTGTCTATTTTGAATCAGTGATTGGGGGAACGCTGCAGAAAGAAATGCGAGCTGCTAACAAGTCGAAGTAAACACCGTGCCTAAGAAAAACATGGCAGGCTTTATTGTGCAATTTCGAGCAGGTCTAAGGCGTAAACGCGCAGTTTGAAGAGCTCCAAGGCATGCTGAACATTGCATTTCGAATCACACTCGTACACCATTGGACTAAGCACAAGTATTATTTGTTGAGTCGCACCATTAGAGCGGGTTGCGCAGCGAAACTGAAAATATGATAACTGGCACTTTTAATTTCCATTTTCTCTCAGCGTGACAAAACAAAAAAGACAGAAACACGTTATTTCGTTATACGTGAAGAGGTTATCAATGCTGTTGAGAATAATTTCATGAACCGTGGCTAAATTACCAGCTTGGCCTACTGAGATCGCTCTGCCACCACCGATCATTGAAGGTGATAATGAGTCGGTGACTGTGACGTCCCAGACACGCATCCTGCCCCCACTAAAGGCGGAAGAGCCATCCCATCCGGCCACTGTGCGGAGAGTCCCTGGGGCTCTAGAGTGCAGGTGAATCCGCATGACCGAAACGCTCGGCCGAAGATGTCTTAATACCGGCATGTCTGACACGCCGACCGACACTCATGATGAACGATCCCTTGATGGACTAATTTGCCAACGGGTTGGCCACATTTACAGTGATGGGGGAGACAAGGTCACAGCCGAGACGAAGATCTGCCTGCCCCGATTCGGGTCGTTTCATTGTTCAGGAGAGTGCCCAGTGGGGCACTTGGAAACGCATCGTCATGCAACCAGGCTCCAGATCTCTTACAGCAATCGTTCAAATGCTAGCCTTTGCGGAGTCATCGATAGCGCCCGCAAGTAAGCCGCGATTCACTATGTCGTATACGAATGCGATCCAGTCATGTTGGCCTAAAGGGTTATCCGGCGCGCTACTGCAAACTGTCTTTAGCTGCTCGTACAGGCGTCTCTTGAGCTCCTGAGTACTGAGCAATACTGACCTCGTCTAATAGTGCAATGGCGTTGTTCTCGGATCGGAAAAAGGAGGATACTATCGCTGGCCTAGCGGAGACGAGCGGATCTGGGATTCCCAGGCCCCCTTCGAGATCTGTAGTTGTGCCTGTTTTCGAGCGGAAGGCGCCAGCGATAGCTTAAGAAGAGACTTGAGGGCATTTAGAGTCAACTCGTTCAGTGGACGCAGGTCATTCAAGCCTGTTAGATCAGCTCCGCGAAGAAGGGTTGGTGACCCACGTAGCTGAGAACGAAGATCGAACTATAAAGAGGGCACGCGTTGTGAGCACCGAGCGGCGCTAGGTCGTCAGCGACGTTATTCTGGTCTAGCTTGCTCTGCCATTTTTCGAGTGCGCGTGTAAGCCTTTCTGGCCATATTTCTACTTAGAAGAAATCAATTGAGAGGGAGACTCTCAGAAGCTCCAGATCATTGTCGGTGGTAACCTTACATTCCGGCAATAAGGCCTGGAGGGTGCGAAGGTCCGGGGCCTGTGCACTATCGCCTGTGACTAGCTCTCTAATGCTCAGGTAAAATAAAGCGGGGGGAAGGGGTCAAGGGATCGCCCTGTTGTTGAAGCTATAAGATCATCTGGGAGGACCAGGTAAGAAGCGGTACGGTACGCTTGGTTGACGTGTTGCGTTAGCTGGGGCCCGTGTGTCGCAACTGTCTTCAGGAGGTGATCCCGTATTACAGAGTTGAATGCGTTCTTGAAATCAAGCTTTACAAGGACCCCAGAAAGCGTGCGGAAATATATGTATATATATATATATTTATATATAAGCATATTGGTAGGCACGGAGGCAAGCAAATATACAGAAAGAGAGGGGTATGGGACAGGTCGGGGATGAATTTCCTAGCTAACTAATTGGTTCCCTGTGGTAGTGACGGCTATCATTATTGTTCATTTAGTACAGCTGTGAAGAGTGGATTTCTGCATGACCTTCATTGTTTACTAGCTCAGCCTTTGACGGTATGGGAGTCCGCTTTCCCTACATACAGCCAAAGACGGTATCTGCCTCAAAAACCTTGCATCGATCTTCTGTGATTGTTTGACTACGTTGAGCTAAACCAGAATCTCCATTGTAACAGGTACAAAACATATGTTTTAGCCAGCTTAGAGTATTTACTCATGTTTACGGTTTTCGCATGTTCCGTCGTGCAAGTGACCGTCACGTCGCATGCTGAGAATTTCCCTTGTGCCCATAATAGGATAGTAACTTCATCAGGTCTTGACTCATCGGTAGTTGCTGAACTACTTGGTCCACGTGTGGATGGTATAGCAGTCCTCCTGAGAGCTCATTGGATCACGTTGTTAAGTTCTGCACGTCTGGGGAGCCAGCCTAGTCTTTTGAGACAAGTACACCGTTACAATCAACGGCCTCTCCACCTAGTTTGCATACGAATGGCTAGCATACCGAATCATTTATCTATCCCCAGCGCGCACGCCATGCGCAAATAATTAGGGTCCAGCGTGATGCCGAGCGCAGGGCTTTGAGACAGCTACCGCTAAACGAATCTGGTGTTGCTGAAAACACTGCGTGGTCTCTTGGCTATTCCATGTTAAGTTGATACGATTCAGTCCTTCCGAATAGTCAAGCACGTATATGTGTCTAGAAAGGGAGATATTGGGTGTTTGATGGTTCCTGGTACTCCTCTGGCCGAGCTTGTGCTTATATATATATTTAGCGCATGCTGGTTGTGACGCTCTTCGAGGAGACCCGGATCAACTACGCTTCTCATGGCGTGATCGGAATTGCTTGTCTCGGGTTTTTTTGTTCATTTCTGACGACGCGGTTCATTCCCGTCAGTAACGTGTAGTTGACTGACCTTGACGATTCGAGGCTGTGTTTCCATAGAGTTTAGCGTTGCTTGTGGGGGCGTGCTTGCCAGTCGCGGGTGAACGCTTAAAGGAGCCTGTGTCGTTTGTTGATAGCACTCGTGGGATTCTGCATCGACCAACTGTATGGAGCGGCTAGAACTCTCCAAGTAACCTAGTTACTTGGTTCGGCCTGCATTATACCGGGGAGTGTGTCTGTAATAATAATAATAATAATAAAAAAATTATAATACTATGAATAGCTAGCTTGCATTCGCCAGATTCCGTCTTGCTGACATTTACACTTAGCTTCAAATATTCGCTCAGCTTCATAGCTTCAGTTACAACGGAACTAACTGAAGCAGCAGCAGCCATCGATGATAATTAACTGTAGCCGGTCCCCAGTATGATAATTCTCTCTAATTTTGAACACGTTTCATGAGTATGCGCCCAAATAATATAAATCAGCCTTGTTTCATGTTAAGTTGATACGACTCTGTCCCTCTGAATAGTCATGCACTTATATGTGTCTTGAAAGGGAGAGACAGATAGAGACAAAAAAACACGAGAGAGCGAGCGATGTATGAATAGATAGAGAGAATATAAATATTTATATATATATATATATATATATATATATATATATATATATAAGGAGAGAGAGAGAGAGAAACCAAGCGATCCATTTGACCCGATGATGTCTGCGGGTGTAACATGCGGGTGTACGTTCCTGTTGGCTCTCAGTGCTGACCAGTTGCAGTGGTGGGTGGGTAGTCGGCGCAGTAGTCGAAGCGGACAGCAGCGAACTAAAATGAAAGTAATCCCGATGGGACAAAGGCAGTGTAGTTGCCGAGGTGGTCACCGTTAACCGGCTGCCAGTGTGCCGGGTGGGTCGCCAGGAGATCCGTGTCCTCTGATGGTGGTGGTGGTGGTGGTGGTAGTGGGTTGCCTGTAGGCCGGCCGATGACGAAATCGGTCGGAGTGGACCAGCCGAGTAGCCGAATCGTTCGTATGTTGTCTCTCTGGCCGTTTCCCGCCCTCCTGCCTTCTCTCATATCCCCTGTGCGTTGGGGGGTGAGGGATCTCGATCGCGTCGTTATATCGGCTTTACGAATCGCTTGTTGTAGTCATGGTGTTTGGCAGCGGCGTCGCCGTCGTTGTTGTTGTTGTTGTGGTCGCCGTCGTTGTTGTTGTGGTCGTTGTTGTTGTTGTGGTCGTTGTTGTTGTCGTCGTCGTTGTCGTTGCTGCCGTCCTTTGACGCCGTCTCATTTGCCGTCTCTCAAGGCCCGAATTGTCCGATTTCGATTGCCCCTGTCATCGAGCTTGTCATCTGTGCCAGACATTCGTTCTACTCTGTTTGTCCTTGTCCCATTCTCTATCGATGGACATCCTTCTCTCTCTCTCTCTCTCTCTCTCTCTCTCCCTACCAGACTCTCTTGCTCTGTCTATCTCCATTCTGTGTGGGGCTTGCGCTTCCTCTGGGATCGACTCACCGGCACCGACGTACTGACTCAACCTTGGCGAGGCGTCCCGCGGTGCGCACGATTGCGCGTTTATATCCGAGCGCGATAACAAGGATATGATGATGATGATGATGTTGTTGTTGTTGCTGCTGTTGTGCCGTTGTTGATATGATTGCCTTTGCTGGTGGGAATGCTGCTGGTACACTCACTTAAGAGATGACATTTCGCTTGGGAAAACAGATGCATGCAAAGTGCACTGAGAGACCCACGTTACTTTAGCGTTTAGCCAAGCACGGAAGCAGCATTAGAAGAAACTATGCATATATATATATATATATATATATATATATATATATATACTGGAGTCTGCCAGCATTAGTCGACCTCCAGCGATATACGCGATGTCGTGGTCACATAACCCAGGTTCTCCCCACAAACGCCGTGTGTCGTTCATCTGTGTCTATATGCGTCGATATAGCGTAAGTTGGCTATGGAGGGGGGATCAAGAGTAAGGCCTTGCTTTCTCTGTATCTGTCTCTGTAATTTGCTTTTCATATATATATATATATATATATATATATATATATGTATATATATTGTTGCCCTTTTCCAACATACATCAGCTGGGACTTCCGCAACAACAGTATCTAGCGGCTCATTTCGCTTCCGGCGTCTCCCTAATTGGAACACTGTATGTATATACACTGCGATACCTTTCCTATCCCTCCGATTGCGGATCGCGTATTGTTGCTGTCACGTTGTTAGGGCTGTCTGACGCTGTCGACTTTACCGTGGTGCTTACCGCTCGACCCGCTCAACTTTGTCACGGTCGGACATATGTTATCAAGCAGCGCGTGCTGCGAGGAGCTGCTGCGATTCAGCTGTGCTGTGCTTTATTCGGCTGTTAGATTCTAGCCTCGCCGGTCTCTCGTTGTTCGTGGTGTCTTGAGTGATTTCTAGTTCTCAGGATGAGGTTGTCCACGTTGAGAATAATAGCTATTACTACGAGGCAATAGTACTAGCAGCAGTAGTAACATATATTCAATGAAAAAAAATTAGTAGTAGTAGTGTGGTGTGCTCATACACCAATCACACTACGACTGCTAGTTCTAAACTAGATACCGTTGTTGCTGCTGCTGCTGTTGCTGTCTTTGTTGTAGTAGTATAGTTAACTACCTGTACCTTTAACTACTGCTATAGTCAAGTACTGCTGCTGGTGGTCACGACCAGAAGGTCTGCGCTTGGCGGTGTCATGCCAGTCAACCTGAATGGGACAGAGAGACGAAGAGAGAGAACAAGAATGCCACAATGGTCTGCGGTGATGATCTGTGTACGCTAACTCGACTAAGGCGGAAAGAGGAGCGGGTAGGAGGGGGAAGGCATTGTGTATTGTATATGATGATGAATCGCCACGCACGCATCAAGGTCAAGGATAGATTCCTCGCCAGGTCATTTGCCCACGATCATACTTCGTCGACAACAACGAAAGGAACGCAACGTACGCTCCTCGTCGAACGTCGCCGATGACGGCCATCTTAGCTCTTCTATACTTTAGCGATGATTGTTGTGCGTCGACGGGCGTATTCGAACGTGTATGTCGTTGTCGTTGTGGTTGTTGTTGTTGTTATTGTTGTTGTTGTTGTTGCTGCTGACGCTATTGGCGTCACGCGGGCATGATAACTGCTGTTATGTCGGCTAGATTGCCACCAGTCGTTGCTTTCATTGCTACTGTAGGTATTTGTTTCTTTCAGTGCTCTGCGTTCATCGGGTCACTGCCGAGTCCGATCCAATGAGTCGGGCTACTAAACGAGCTGTAACGCCCAATACTCCGGTCTCGACCGCTACTACTACTACTACTATTTCTACGACAATGATTTGACTGTTCATTCCTGATCGTGGAGGCGTTTTTCGTGCGCGCCTCGGTAGGTGTGAAGTGGCACAGCAATGAGTCACCCCTTACTTTTGACGCTATCTCCCATAGCCACGAGTAGGCCCTTTGGATGTTGGTCTACTAAATATTGGATTCACTTTTCGAACTGACAACCTTGGCTCTAGCTATAAGTGGTCGTATTGTAGCATGTAATGGATGGAATACGGAAAATAAATTATAGCTGTATTCTCCATATATATATATATATATATATATATATATTTAAATTGATATAATCAAATGTAGTAAACGAGCACGTACAAGGGCGCATCGGCAAGTTCAAGTACTTTAAGAGTTTTAAGCTTGGGCAAAATAAGTGAAGAAAACGAGGTTCGGCGATTTTTAGGGAGCTGAAGACGTAGGAGCAATGCATCTTCATCAAGTCCTCTGTTAAAAACCAATCATATGTGGTAAAGTGATGTCCAGAAATCGTACTCAACAATCGCCGACATACTATCAGGGAAATATCTTATCGATCAATTGCTGGTTTTATGTGGTGCTTTATGACCGTAAAACCAGTTTGCCATCTAGTTTTACGGTCATAAAGGAATATTAGCGCGAAACTTTAATGTGGCTCCGTGTGACTTTTTCAACTGCGTGACTGTTTCCACGGATAAAAAATATTTGAGGGGACAATGTTCTGAGACTATAGAAGACATAAAGGAGCAACTCAACTCTATTCCGAAAGACGCGTCTAAAAAAATGTCTCGAAAAGAAGGTGTCACAAGTGCATTGTGGGGACAACTGAAAGGAACAGCAATCTGTATTTTTTTTCTCATAACAGACATATTTATTTAACATTTATTCAGTAGAACATATGTCTTGACGCTCGCAATGGGCCTTAAGGCCTGTGGCACTGAAACATTTCATTTTTTTTAATACATATTGGAACTTTTCCCAATTACCCCTTATATATATATATATATATATATATATATATATATATATATATATACACGCACACCTACATGTACGCAGTGTTTTGGTACCCATTGCTTTTTTTCAAAATAGATTAATATTGGTTGAGCGACATCGTTTGGGAGGCGGCGATAATGTCTGACGTGGCCGCTTTGTCTGTTGCTGTTATGTAATCTCATGAACTCAATTAACTCAACGCTGACGCAGCTATGAGGTTTGAGCTAATGCCGCTAGTTCTGATACTGTTTCTGCAAAAAAAGTGGCCTAAAAAAGCGTATACATTACGTTAGGCGACGCAAACAGGCATAAAGCGAACGTTCATCCAATATGGTATATACGAAACATATATCGACATGTTGGTGATAGAGGTTGGCAGCCTTTTGGTGAGCACTGTCACTTGTCGATATGGCTGTGAGTCTCGTTCATGATTTTCGCAGCCCTCCCGTTTGTTTCTACCGTAGCGACTAAGATGAGCCCGTATAATCACGATAATATGGAAAGATTAGCCCGAGATAGGCACCCAACTCAGTTGTTAAACATACATGTGTATATGGATTGTCTTACTATGTCGGTTACTATGTCAGCTCCAAAATAGAAAGTTCACATTTGAGTCCTCTTGAGCAGTGAGAGGGAGCTCTTTAAACTCTATGATGGCATCTAGAAGACATTCCTAGAGAAGGCAGCTCCAATGAAATACGAATTCGTCGGGATGACCCGCACTCATTAGGCGGTCATTTTTGTTGACATGAATTATGTTTGTAATTGTTGTCTAATGCGACGCAGTAAAGGTCAGACCGGCGTTCTGTCTTCTAGACATTCACTAGTGCTCGAGGTAGGTACAGCACGGGTATGAACGGGTTGACTAGCCGGGATAGCACTATATATATATTTATATATATATATATATATATATATATATATATATAGATATATAGATATATATATATATATTATATATATATATATATATATATATATATATATATATATATATATATATATATATATATATATATATATAAAAACAAGAGTTTAAAATATTCTTATTTCAATACTACTTCTCTAACGTCCTTCGTAAGACCAGTGAATGTTCTCGTTACGCTTGTTGGAAACAAACCTCACTCGCATCGATTTCGTCCAAGTTTGTCCAGAGGAGTAATTGAGGATCATATTACATTAACGCCCACCATTTATCGTGGAACGCACAATGTTGGGTCTATTGAATCCTTTAGACCAGAGACCGCATCAGTATGCCGCCTATGGCAGATATAACCGCACGTTGTGAATAACGTGACGGTTGCCCGGATACGACAGTTTTTTCATTGCATACTTTACATACATCGGGAGACATGCGCAAAGGTATAATGGTAATGATTGTAACGATAATGGTAGGGATATTTTATGACATTCCCGTACTACTTACAGCTTTACCTACTTAAGAACTATTCTGTTTGTGGTTTCAGCGTATGCGTTCGACAAGGTTCAGCCTTCGAGACTAGCGGCCGGCGCTCTGTAACGAATATTTCTACTGAGTGCGTCGTAGCCGCGTCCCCAATGGCTGAGGTGACTCGGCTCTGAGTCTAGCGAGACAATTTCTGCCCCGTTTCTCATCTTCTGCAGAGCTGGCCGCAATGGGGGAACACGAACGCGAACGTCAAGCCATCCAGCTTGGGCTTCTCGATGCTCTTAAAGAGGTAACAACCATACCATTTATATATATACATATGTATGCACGCAGGTGTTTGTTTGTGTATAAAATTATAAAGGTTTTTAAAAAAAAATCTGTATATGGATAAAGGGGAAGTCCCACAAAGTGCCGTTATCGTCAATTCGTTTGAACATTCGTTATGATTTATGGGTGATTTTCCATGTCGGGAACAGTGTGGTTGTCACAATAACACGTCTTATGGTCCGCCCGGATATTTCGGTTCAGATTTATATGCGTCGCTCGTTTTGTACTTAGCCAGTTGTTTACATAGCTGTTTCGTTTGATATGCCGATGCCATGTTGGGAAGCTGTAGGGCAGTAGATTCTTCCGTTTGTGTAAGAGCTCTGGACATTCAGTGGTTTCACGTCGAAAAAGGGGCTTACTAAAGGATTTGCCAGATGCACAGTACGGATTCTATTGCTTAGGAAATATTCCCGCTGTTTTGGCGTCAGTTTTGTTTTGTGTCGGCGTGGCCTGGTTACATCATGCGCGATACGTCTCTGAAGTTTGCTGTGCTTGGTTCCGGATGTGGGATCTGTATCTCGTATGTGAACGTGTCAGGAGTGTATATATGCAATACATTCGAAAAAGATGATGACAAACTTTGGTAGCGTACTTGCGTTCTGTGCTTGGATATGCCACACTAGATGTGTCGCAAGGACTTATTGTTTTGAAAAAAAAGCGGCCATAAAATGCGTTTCTGAACAAATCTGGAGACTATTTCAAAATAAATTGGACCCTGAGACAAATTGCGTAGAGATTCTTTTATAGGTATAGTCCAGAAAAATATATTTTTGTATCGTCTGAGGTATTTACCTAATTTACGCAGTTCCGGGGGTCATACACACCGATGATAGTCCGAGCATGGTTGGTTGAAAAGGATTTTGTGTTCGATTGATTATTGTTTATTTCGCAATGACTTTGCATTGGCACATAATTATAAATATAATCGTTATTATATACAATTTTGAGCACTTTAGTGACAGTTCCATAGGGCGAAGAAGTGCGAAGACCGTCGATGCGAGAACCGGCAACGACATTGATCGCCAACTTGGTGGAATTCATGGGTCGAACATACCAAGTGCTGGTGGCCATGCTTTGTGTACATGTGCCGACTAGCGCATGCCATTCCATTCCAAAGCTCCCGGACGAGCATTTGACTGGGCTGTGTCTGCCGAGGGCTCGGTCACTTTTCTCTGCCACGCGTACAAAAATTGCTCAAATGGCTCTAAAATAGGCCACCTAAGCCTGACTCTGATTGTTTCCACTGCCGGTCTGCAACCCACCAACAGGTTCAACAAGCGGTTTATTGCCGTCCGTGGCAAGCAAAGAACACGCTTCATATATGTTGTGAAGCCACACATTCTACCTGGGCAAAATTTACCGCTGAAAGATGGCCCCATATTCTGTCAAGACTATAGATCAACACTGGTACAATCTTAAGCTCAAAAAGACTCACTGCTGCACTCTGAGACAATCCTCGAACGTCTCTCTCATCTCTGTGTGAATCGAGGCAATTGCCGCCCGACATCTGTCGCCGATTTGCTGGGTAAACCTTAAGATTTTTAAGATCTGTAGCGGCGGTGGCTTAGGCGGCTAATGCACCGTTCGAAGCGGGGCCATGGCAACTATGGTTAGCAAAACAATTGCAAGTTAGAGCCCCGGCCTTGCTGGCTGTATTTGTTGGACGCAGTTGTCATTGTCCTGCTGCTACATACCTCTGCTAGAGAAAGCCTATATAAATCTAGTACGAGAACACGATGGCGATAGATGCATTTGAACGATATCGTGCCACAGGCAACTTAGCCCATTACGAGCGTCTGAAATGTGGTTGTCAGAGCGTTAAAAAAATTTCATTTTTGATGGGTATGTCAAAATAAGAGCCTTGCCGTAAGTGCAGACGATAATTTTATCTTACTCCATGCAATCGATTGCTTCTGTAAAATTACTCGATTTTTAGATTTTTGAATGTATGCGTACGTTTTTGGCTTGCTTTCATGCCAGTTAAACTTGTTAATCATTTTGATTTGAGCCAATCTTATTACACGATTGGTGGACATATTCTGCTTGTCTATTAATAGTGTCCTGTGTGCCTCTTGTCGTGATCATCCGTGATTGTCTCCTCCATGCGTCTTGCGTTGTCCTTGAAGAACTTTAGTTCTTCCTTACAAGTCGCTTATAAGGCTCAATGGTGTGAATTCACATTACTATAATTACTACTAGTACTACTGTTGTTATTAGCCGGTTGACGTCGTGATTGCAAATTGCACAAAGCATGTCCGAACCAAACATTTTCTCCCGCTTAAAGTGTCAGGCGCGCTTCGGGTCCGGCCACGAGTTGGCAACGGAGCAGGACGCCCGCGTGGCGGCACTCTGCACCTCGATCGAGCGAGCCTTCAGTCACGGACTTCGCCCGAATCAGCACCATCATCATCATCACCACCACCACCATCGTCACCATGGCCATCACCATGTGCCTCAGCACAGCAGCGAGCAGTACGGCAGATCGTCATCGCATGATCGCAATCAGCAGAGCGCAGGCGCGTCTACCGTCACCACTGCCGGCACTAACGTTACCGGCGGCAGCGCCAGTCCCAGCAGCAGCAGCGGCGCGAACAGCGGAAGCAGTGCTCCGCAGTCAACTTCGATAACAGAGATGGTTCGTTTCAAGTCTATTCGTTCATTCGTGGGCGCATGGAGGTTACGCCCTACTCCCCTATGACCTACTCAGGGGGGGGGGGGGGAGACGAGTATGACAGAGGGACTCGGCCGGCGGCTAATGTCTGTACATGATAGAATGGCGGCGCTTCGAGCTTTCTCCGCATATATATATATATATATATATATATATATATATATATATATATATATCGTCTTTGCGAGAGTGCGCTTTTTCTCTATTTCGCTCTCTATGTTTGTGTGATATCCCTATTATCTGTTTGATTCTGCCCTCTCTGTCCTGCCGTCTGCTCTGCTCCCACGTTGTAGGCTTTGACATGGACAGCCGTTTACTGTAATCTCGTAATGTTTTGTTCTGTTTGTGTGAGTATACTGTTTTCTCCCAACTTGACACTTGGAAGGCATCATAAGCCTGCTTTTACATATATATATATATATATATATATATATATAGTTGTACCTCAATTGCGTTCAGCATTCGCGGTCGGTGGTAGTAAAGTAGGCGACCATCTTGAGTATCGAGCAGTATCTTGATTAGTTGACTCAATTGCCTATAATCGTATGATCTTCTTCTGACCTTTTAGGTTCGACGGTCTTTTCTAGTTAATCAGGACGGCCTAGTAAACATCTAGATGTCAAGGATAGAGGGAAATGTATTGTAACTTGTTGTTGTGACGTGAAAAAATTCGAACTTGTTGCATACGGAGTACCTATTCAAGCAGTTTTCTATACTTTTCATTAAAATGATCTTAATATTACTACGAGTAATTAATGGAAAACTATTAAGAAATGGACTGCTTTGATGGAACTTCTCGTTCCTTGACCTCTCTGCTGCTTGTTTAAAAGGTTAGTTACTATTAGTGGGAAAAAAACAAGAAGAGAGGCGGAAGAGCTTTGTTGATCAAACGGATTCCAGCCGGGGCAGCAGGTGTTGTAAGATTTGAGTAAGCTGCAACCCTAGCAGATTATCGGCTGGTAATTAGGGTCAGTCTCTTAATTCGGCCATCCTCTCGCTCTTTGTAATTTTTCTACGTCTGCCAGCGTTGAAGATAGTCAATTGCCGGGGTGTTCATTTTGTCTCTGATTCATATGGATTATGGATTCATATGGATACCGGATAGAACAATAGCGGGTTGGTTTGTTGGATTTAAATAAGAGCAAACATAGCATTCGCTGTAACTGATATGTCTACTGTACAGTAATACTAATAACAAATGGAAATGCTTGGTATAAAATTTATTGTTGACAGGTTCGAGGTCTTCTGAGCCAGCAGGACTTTCGAGGGCACAGCGACTTATTCATCTTTATATCAAGTTTCCTGACCAAACATGAGCTTGAAAGGTTCGTGTATGTATATATATATATATATAACTGAGAGGAAAATAGGCATTTTAGTGCATATATACGTGATGTCTAGATTAGAATTGATGATGTTGTTTGGCGGTGCATTTAGATTTCAGTTGCTAAAAAATGTGACATCGGATGCCGGTCGAGCTCGCGCATGGATTCGCTGTGCACTCAATGAACATTCTTTGGCCAAGTACTGCTCAAAATTATTCGCTCCTAGCGAAAAAGCCCGTTTGGAGCGGTTCTACGAGAGTTGGGCTTTTCTACGGTACGTATGTTCCTGCTCTGGGCGTTCTTATGCGGGATTGTAATTTCTCGAAGGCGGAAGACCTAGATCGGAAGTTATTCTGTGGTAATTCTTGCAGGCTGCGAGCCTTGCTCGGCTTGTGCAATGTTTTAAAGATCGCTAGAGTGCTGTTGTTTCATGCACGTCAGAATGCAATATGTGATTTAGCTAAATGTCTAGCCTGAGGTGTCTTGAAAAATTCAATCATCTTGCTTATAGCATTTTGAATTTAAATATAATATAAACCGATATTAACAATACTAGTTTGGTACTCAACGGAACACGAACCTTTTTAATTGTGATATTTTGGATGTTTCTAGTCGGCAGTTGCTATCTGTAGTGCAACATTATTATGCAATAAATTAAGAGGAGGCAATTATATTAAGATATGAGTGGCGTGAGTATCTGTCAGTGAGTCCAAAAAGTTGGTAGCCGGGTGCTAAAACCAGTTTCATTAATTCGTAGTATAAAATCAGGGTCTATGGTCATCAGCTGACTCAGCGTTGCTTCTATTTATTTTATTGTTACCAAAAACAAAAGCGTTGCTGTTTAACATTCCAGCGATGAGGAGCTGTGCGCTGTCCTCGAAACGATGTCGCAAGGTATGCGGAGTATTCTCTTTGCTCTGAACGTCGACAACAGTCGACTCGATCCAGCTGTTGAAGGAGGACCTACTTTTAAAAACGGTACGTGAACCATCTAATGATTCACCCTGGTGGCAATGTCAAGCTGTCAAGCCACTGAGAGCCACTAACGTTCTAGCCACGGTATTCATTGTAACTTGAATGAAGCTTGGAGGCGTATGCTCTGTCGACGATCGTTATGTGGACTTATTAGCCATTAATACATAAACGCTTTAGATTTGAGATTTTTCAATGCATTTTCCATTGCTACTATACGGCTAAACTGGAGCAATGTGCCCCAGCGGCAAGTTGCGTTGCACCTAGTTGCATCCTTGGCCAAAAACGGACCAGAATCGATTACTTCTTAGTTGGTTGTTGTACCTTTCCATATAGATCGGATAAATGCTGAATTGATTGATCAGTGATCACCGTACCGGTACTTCCGACAAGGTGGTGCACGTGCCGTCAGCCAGTACATCGCTGTCGTAACGCGGCTGAGTAGGAAACAGCCTAGATACAACGGATAGATTCGATTTGTTTCGTATCGTAGATAGTGTATGGAAAATGAAACTAAACGTTGTCCGTTCGCCGCGATCGATATGCATCGACATGTTCGGTATACTGAATGCTGAACCGTGCGACAACGTGTGTCGTCGTTGTGCAGATTTCGATGCTCCGGCTCCGGTGCTTGCCCCGGACGCGCGCGAGTGTCAAATCAAGAAAAAGAAAAAGTCTCGACGTATACCAAGTCATGCGTTGAGCGGCTCTACCGTCGACTACGCCCACAGTCCGGAGACGAAGAGTACGCCAACCTCGAGTGTCGCTAGCCCGATCGCTGATCTCCCGCCAGCGAATGCCGCCAGCGACGACGGCCTCCTTCAGGTGCGTCAACCCACTACGGTCCGGCTGGTGTACAAACAATGTTTTCGGGAACCGATAGGAACAAGAAATGTCCGTTTGTATATATATATATATATATATATATATATATATTATCAAAGCCAGCCGGTAGATGTACAGATTAAAGTCCCACTAAATACATCAGTTCCTCCAGGCCTCTTCCCTTCGTGAGCGTGTCAAGAATCACTCTCTCTAATAATTAAAATTATAATAATTATTTTTTTTGTAATAATAATTATAATAATAGGTGTATGAACAAATTGGTAAACGTACCAGTAATCCACTTGGTGGGCAAAATGGTAATAGCTGTTCTCGTCTTGATGTTGATTCGTTCTCTCTAGGTGTTAGGAAAGTCCCCACCGTTAAAAAGTTTGACGCCGATCAGCGACTCGGTTGGTCTCTCGTATGGCGATCTGATCCCGGTAAAAAGCGAGGACGCGCTTGCCGAAGATACCCAGAGCACGGCCAGTGGACGCAGCGAGAAGACGTGCGTCTATTCTCTAAAAGGCACCTCCCTGTCTGAAGGTATGGTGGGCTTTCAAATCGCCCAGTCTGTGTTGTTAGGCAATATCGTCAAAAAACAGCGGTAGCGACAGAAGTAACGAAAGCACAATTGAAATTAGCAACCTAACAACCTGCTATTACATGAAAAACAGGAACCGTTGTAGCTCCAACGGCGGTAATAACAACAAGAACAATAATAATTGTGGGGACAAGTTGCCTAACCAGGCAGGTACGTATAGGTTTACGTCACTCTCTTTCGTTCTACCGCTCTCGTTCTCTCATGTCATCGTTAATCACCAACAGGCGAGCTGCGAGAGGCTCTCGAGGCAATGGTCGAGCGTCGAAAGCAGCTCGAGTGTGAGCTGGAAACGCTGCGCGAGAAACTGGCCAGCGAACGTGAACGCGCCCGACGCGCTGAAGATAAAGTGGCTAAAGCCGAGACTCGACAGAGCCAGATGCAGCACGAGATGGACCAGGTGTGGCTCTGTCATTGAAGATTACCCTTATTATTGTGTTATTTCGCAAGCACGAACGTCCGTGCCTCTTTGTAGAGCGACAAAAGTGAAAGTCACATTAATAATGAATGTATATATATATATATATATATATATATATTGTAGAACAGAAATAATATAGAAAACTATTCTCTACTTTACTATAATCATGGGCCTGTTCACACGCCAGTGAACGGGTTTTGTTAAGTTGCGAATTGGCTTTTCCTACGACCTGCTACTCTCAGTAGAGAGTCGCATCGGTTAAATCTGCACTGCCAGCATTAACTCAGTTTCGAACTTGACTTTTACACTCTCACCCATCTCTCACTCTTTTGTATATATATATATATATGGAAAGAGGAAGCGTACACGTAACACGGACGCTTATCATTTAAGCCAAGGCGAGGTTCCTTAGTCATACTGCTATATAGGGAGATATAATGCAACAGATAACACGCAATGCAGTGAGTGACCAGTGAATTTATGCGCATCGATATGCTTAATATATGTGTGCATATGCTCATTTGCTGGCAGGTGAAAGGGCAATTACGCAAGTATATTCGCGCTGTTCAAACGCTCAGGCAATGTTGTAAGGACAACGAAACGGCTACCGGTGAGTGCGCATGAGTAAACCTAATTTGTCTGACGTAGTTTGTGAT
The DNA here is from genome assembly GCA_003439945.1 of Dermanyssus gallinae. NCBI lineage: Eukaryota > Metazoa > Arthropoda > Arachnida > Mesostigmata > Dermanyssidae > Dermanyssus > Dermanyssus gallinae. The sequence goes on along the minus strand of QVRM01003517.1, from coordinate 151,224 downwards.
ATATTATATTTCAAGAATATTTGTTCGCTTTATTTATTCGGTGGTTACCTGTACATGTATAGCGTTGCTAAAATAGGGTTTCTTAATACATTGAGGTGCGTTCATTTGTATAGACAATCTTTGCTCGACGTCATCGGCCAAGTCTTCAGGCTGAATTATCGTGTTCTTGGTCGTTTTTGTATCCCGCCCTATATTTTCCTTATTTTAAGTGCGTACACGTATCTTATACGTAATGTATCCATGCGTCCTCAGAAGATTTTTCGGAGCGATTACCACAGTGTGTGTATACTTGTTGATTTGACTTTTGTGTATACTTGTTGATTAACACATAGATAAATGTTAGTAGCAACAGCAATTTCCGTGCGTTTGGCTTTTATCGTGGTGTTTAGGCTACTGGATAATTGTACGTTATGATCTTTCATATGCACTTCGTAATTATCTTTAAGACTTAGTAATATGAGTTCTAGTTTGAATCTAGCGTCAAGATTTTAGTGTTCCATTTTCGATGAACACTCGAGTACTTCTACTCTGGACGACGGCCAGGTTGAATATTTGCACATGTTTTGTTCCTTGCTGCAGACAAATGATGCTGGGGGGTATGTTGGCGATTTTTTGGCACCACGAAGTATTGTCTATAAAGTACGGCAGAGAGTAGATTATTAACGGAGGAAACTTCTTCACACGTTCGTGCTTTTGTTGCTGCAGAGTTGCATTCTCTCGATATACTCCAGGCTAGCGAAGCGGCTGAGTTAAACGAAGAGGAGCAGCAAACCGTTAATGCCGTTAGCACGACGCTGTCGACAAACAGCCTCGGCTACGTCGTTGACGATCCAACCAACTACGAAGCAAAGCTCGTTCAGGTAGAGGACTGTTCGCATGACTGCGTCACGATGGAGCAGCAAATACCCAGACAAGAGCTGGCTTATATATATATATATATATATACATATATATATTCAAACCTGTTATCGGAGCGCTCTTTGATAAAATCAATTGTATAAACATTGTTGCTCGCGTCGTTCTGCTCACAAATACAGGTGGCGGAGATGCACGCTGAATTAATGGAGTTTAATGAGCGCCTGCAGAAGCAGCTGGCCGTTAAGGAATCTGTTATTCGACGACTTCGGGACGAGCTCACTGACCTTCGGTAAGTGTATCCATGAAGCACTATTAACTTAAGCACCAGTATATTTAGATATCAAGCTCTAGTTACATAACTGACAGTTGTTTAGAGAAACATAAGTTCTGTAAATTTGAGAAACTTGTGTGTAACTTCGACGGTAAATTCCAGGTCATGAAGGTCGTGTTGTTGCATTTTTACGAAGCCAGTTAGCTAACTAGTTTTAATGTCACTATGAAATTTATTAGCGGTCCTCTTGCGGAGGAGGACAGTTCGTCCGACTCACACTCGGTGACTTCGGATTACGACACGACCTCTCAGTTTCGACCTTCAATCAATATCTGGATTCCATCGGCATTTCTTGCTGGACAGGGCTCAGACGCCTTCCACGTATACCAGGTATGAATTGCAAATGTGGCTAATTGTTTTTCTGTTACAGTGGTGCGTAACGTTATTGGTAATGTTAATTGTGTCAACGTGTATTTTTTTTCTTTAACTCCTTAATTTAAGTTTGAGTGATACAGAAGACCTTTATGTCACCTCTACAGCCCGATATCCATCGATTGAAGTTAATTATGATCAACCCGTACGTTAGAGGTTTTTAACCGAGGACAACGATATGTTTATATATGCGTGTATATCGTACCTATTTTTTCCGTTCTACTCGGACTGTTCTGGGATGAGTAGTATGCTCTTAGCGTGCGAACGATATGATCCAGCTGTTGCGTTTGGCTGCAGATCTACATCCGGATCGGCGAGGAGGAATGGAATGTCTACAGGCGTTATTCACAGTTCTACGCGATGCACAAGGCGCTGTCGAGAGGTCAGAACATTTTTGCATCATTCGACTTCCCGCCGAAAAAAAGTTTGGGCAATAAAGATGCCAAACTGGTTCAAGAACGCCGCAAACGCCTGCAAAGGTTTGTGCGCTACCCATGTATATTAGAGATGTGTAGATTTACCATGTAATAGTACCGCCGATACGTTATAGACATGAACTCTGATTATTTTTAGTTTTTTTGTTGGGGATCTGTTTGTCGAAGACCTAGGCATTCTTGGGAGGATGTTTTGCTTCTGAATCGTCTTAAGCTCCAGTCTGGCCAGCTATCCGTATGTCCACGGTGGATGTCCGCGGTAATTTCTGAAAATAATTTACTTGCTATAATATATGAAAAAAATGAGCAAGTATTCTTGCTCACTTCTCTTGTATTGTTGTTCTGTAACAGATTTGAATGGGTGATAGAGCGTATTATATGTTTTTTTTTAATCATAACTGTGACAAATCGGACCGGTTTTCGGAACATCAATCATTTGGATGAACTGGACGAGAAGAAAACTCGTAGCTCAAGCTCTGTATTGATACGTCTTGATTCTGCATGGCCGGCAGGTACCTTCGTTGCGTGATCAACTGGCTGATACAGGGCAATCCCCGTCTATCGCAGAATCCCGACAAGACCGCGCTGATTGAAGCGATGCCGTTTTTCGGCGACAGAGACCAGGCTCACGTACGACGGAGACGATCGCCCGTTGCACGCAGGGCACTTGATGCCCAAGCATACTATAACGGGTTGTAATTTTTTACAGCTAGCGGACAACCTCGACAAGTCTCTGTACAAGTGGCCTGTAGCTGAATGCTACTTTGCTGCTTGAACCGTTTGCAGCCCATTACAAATACCGTGCGCTGCAGATATCATCCGAAATATAGCCAGTGGCTATCGATTCCGAAAACACCCTCACAACACGAAGCATAGGACCAGAATACAGAGAAACTAGCATAGAACTGATTGGATGCCTGGACATGGTATCAGACAAATAATGAGCACACATATATGTATCTTAGATTAATCGTTGAGTGGTGGATAGATCAAGAAAAAGCGGAACAGAGAGACAGAAGGAACTTAGAAAGCAAACTCTATGCGGATTTTTTTACACATTCGGCTTCGGACAAGGCGGGAAGAGACTGGAATCGTAATGATGCATATATGTAAGTGGCTCCCACATTTCTTGGCGGGTTAATTACTCAATTACGTTCCATGTGCAAGGAATGCTAGCCCTACCTCGGTAATCGACATTCCGGGATGAGGAACTCTATTTAAGAATGACGCGGGGAGTTCCCTGGACTGCTCAACATGGACGAAATGTTTTCTCCTTTAGGCTAGACTGACGCCCGCAAGGAAAGGCCATTGAAACTTTACACTGAGCCAGCGGAGTGAACCTCTCAGAGTTCAGGACGGCCTGAATTCCAAAAATGGACACTATTTGTTTATTCCATGCTTATTACTGATTGTAGGTCGAAATTTGATTGTCCTGTCAAATGGCAAAAGTTTAAACTTTCTAAAAGTCATATTTAGTAAGCTTTGTCGTAAGTCCTCAAAGAACACGCGTATATATATATATATATATATATATATATGGAAAGAGAGAGAGAGAAGAAAGAGCAGGTGTAGCAGGAGTTTTAGGTGACGCACGGTGGTCAGTCAAGCATTCTTTCAGATTGCTTGGGAACGAAGGTGGATTAAATATCAAAAGGTGTCGATCTTTAGGTTTCTATGCCCGGGAACACTCCACAATGGCCGTTGAGAGAAGTAGTTGCAATCGACGTAGCTTAAATTACATGTTTAGGTTAAATGTTGCTGCCCACTAGTACTTACTGGAAAATGACTCAACTGACGACCGAAGGGATTGGCTAATTGTATTATTACAATTATTTCACACATACCTTGCAGCTTCTGTTGTTTTATTGCACTTGCTTTTTTTGCTTCTCTCGGATTTAGTTTAGTACTACTGTTATCTACACGCCAATCCAGCGAATATCGATGGTTGGCAGGACGCTTTCCAACCTACGATGTGTTCTACGTTTGACAACCGGGAGCTATTGATGGCCGGGCTCGTAAACAAAAAGCGTACAAAGTTCTAATTCGATCTCAGATAATGGGCATACACTTGTCATTATATGTATGTACGAGACTTTACCGGACATTTTTTGAACGGACCAAGAAAGACCACAGAGAAGGGCACAGAGCAAGCAGAGCTATAGCTTTAGTAATACTTCATAGAAGTTAGTGCATATTGGCGGCGTCTCCGTGTACGGACGAATGGGGCTGAATCAACTCTTAAATATGTGTTCTGCGTAATAAGCCCACGTTTGAAAAAATTGCGAACACTAACAAGCTGCGCATGTGTAGAGTGCTCGACAATATTAACCTACACAATTTGTGTGTTTGTACGATTTCTAGCAAGTGTAGGCCAATTCCTTAGAAAGTTTATACGATAAACATTTCCGCACGCCTGGTGTTAGACTATGATTTATATAAATATATATATATATATATATAATACAGCGTTGGTGGTGACCGTAGACAAACAACCACCAATGACTTTGGTCCTCTTATATATTTACATAAATATGTCTATCGATGCACGCTTCACTACGTCACTGATGCACCTCTGAGAAGCGCCTTCGATCAATTAATTCATACAGTGCACCTAATTGAATAACGAAAACGTAGTGAACTGCGCAACTTCAACGAAACAAGCCTCTACTAAGATTTGACTCCTGTTTATGAAGAGGTTGAGATCGACACCAAGTAATCTACTGGTGTACTTTACAGTGAATTGAAATGTGGGCGTGTATTCTGTGATAACAGTATCCTTCGTATATCTGGTATATCATAGATTAATGTAAATAGATGATGGGTTATGTCGTTTCCTTACGCTCTCTCCGCTACCCTCAAGTACTTTGAAGGTTTTGGGGATGTAGCCAGTGTTCCTTGTAAAAGAAGGGACAACCAATGACGAGGCGAGTCTGGATTAGTGTTCCGATACCTGAGGACGATTTTGGCGTCAGTGGTTGACTTTCGACTGCAAGTTTTGTATATATATATATATATGCGCGGCGCACATTCACACACTTCATCAAAAAAAAAAATATATATATATACACCTTACACATGGCAGTGGTTCCTGTATACACATATGTATAATATTTACATGTGTGTGAATTACAGCTATATATATATATATATATATATATCTTTGTGTGTTTATGCGGCGAGTCATACCTGTATATGTACTATGTATACGTCCTTATATATGGGTGTGGGTCGCGTATATATAATACAAATTTCTAATTAAAAACATTACATTCGTGCAGAACGACATATATATGAGTATACGTGTGATGCGTTTATGGGAGGTTGCATGGTTATTAATCTTTTGGTAGAAAGCGACAACCTACGGGCCCAAACGTTTCGGGTGTCATTTAATTAAATAAAATTGCTTTTACTGTACTAGTCTGAATCGTTACTAAAATCGTACTGTCAACGTGAACCTACCTTGTCTAGACCATATTTGTTGATCCGCTGAATATATATATATAAATATATATATATATATATATATATATATATATATATATATATATATATATATATATATATATATATATATATATATATATATATATATATATATATATACGCGTTTTATTTTCAATAAAGGGAAAGTGTACATCACAAAATATTACAAGATTCATGCATAGGATCTGGCCGCTTTTCATGGAAATAAGAACATCACAGTATCATTTTTTCGTTATGCATTTCGATTCGTAGCGAATCTGAGATTACGAATTGCGCACTACGAATGTTCATATGATCCTTTGTAAGCATTTCCGGTCCAGATGTTTAAAACATCATTTATGTCCTCTACGTGTATGTCTTTTCGTGGCACACCACAAGGAAACGAAATTCTTTAAGACATTCCGTAAAAATCGTCTATACATCTCGTTGCTTGGAAACCATGCAAGGTATGCATACATCAGTGTCGGTTTGACATACATATCATATATCACTGCATGTTCAATGCAGCATCTCGTAGAACAAAGGATCTGATCTGAGAATACAAGTACACCTTCTCGTCGCTTCCAGTGTCACCTCTCTACTTTGGTCCGAGATTTTCTAATCAGGGGCCCTAGATCTTTCAGCGTTCACATCTTCAAGGGGAGTACTTAAAACAATAATATCCTAAAAATGTTTCCTTTAGAAAACATATTGCAAGGCTTGCTCTTAAAGTATACGCTCCGAGACATAAAGCACTATAAAATTGAATAATATCTTATTGGCCCATCGATGTTTTGCAACTATGTTTTATCGTTTCGTTAAACATGCTGTCGCTTGCTATAAAAGAAATGTAGCAAGTGTACTGGCTAAGGCTGCCGTCGAGTAATTCAGAACAAATGAAACTATAAATTTATATATATATATATATATATATATATATATATTTATACAGGGTGTTCGAAATTTTTTTGAAGAATAATTTAGGGAATTGTAGAGCTCGTTAAAGCAAATATTATTTTCCAATGGAACACTTTTTCGAAGAGAGATTGTTTCGGCGTGAGAGTGAAATTAATAAAACCTGTGACACTGGTATTATCGCCTGACATGCCTGACTGATAGAAGCACAACATGTGCGATTGCGAGACAATCAATCGTCCTATAGAGAAGTAAGCATACCATCGTGTTCGTGAGAAAATTCTGCTTCTCTAAGAACATGCAACGCCGGCTAGAAGATGCGGCATGATCGTGTAGAAGAGATTTCGCAAACTTTTAAAGTTTATTTTGAGTTTCCACGTTCAATACTTCAAAACCATAACCCTACAACGTTTCATAGAGCTGAAAGCTAACATTTCATAGCGATCATTTTAATAGCAAACATATGGTGATCCGATTCGTGGTTGCGGAGCAACTAAGGTTTCCGAAGGGTATGTCGAGATTGTGTGCATGCATAAATTCTTTACTCCAAGGGATAAATCACTCTTCGTAACCGCGGATTGGATTGCCCTAAATTTGGTATCAAAATGATCGTACTGAAAGTCTGTAAAAATGCATGTGTGAGCGCTGTGAATTGTCATAGAGTTATGATTTTGAGGTATTGAAAGTAAAATCTATTAATTTAACTTTAATTTTCCGGTGTAGTATTCTCCCACGAACAAGACGCTTAGTTTCTGTATAAGTGAACTGGCTGTTTCGAAATCGCACATTTTGTGCTCCTATATCAGGCAAAAACACTATTGTCACAGAGTAGTATATTCACTTTCACTCTGAAACAAAACTTCTTAGAGACCATGTCCCATTGCGAAAAATATTATTAATGAGCTGTACAATTTCTTATGCCGATCTTCAAAAAGTTTCCGGACACTCTGTATATATGTATAGATACATTGACACCTAGGTATCGCAATAAAAAAATATATATATTTTTAACGCTATAAATTAATTCATCCGATAAGCGACGGCGAAGATACGTTATCGGAGCTTTTCTAAGGCGTTCATCCCATTGGAACCTGACGTTTTTTAGATTTTTCGGGAGCTGACTAGTAAGGTGAATTTTCCTCGTTTCTAAGTGTTTGCATGTTAAGTGACTATATTTCGAAAATGAATATAATAATAATTATATTATAAAATGATGTCCATTAAGTTAAATAAAGTAAATTTGTTATTATAAATAAAGAGTTTGCAATATTTGCCTCCTGATATTGCTGGATATTAAAGAATGCGTTTAACACTGCAAACTGGGAGGGGGGGTGATCCTGAATGCTGTGAAAAAAATGGAGTAGCAGCATACATTCGGCGTCTGATAGTTTCGTATCTGGACAAACGAAGTGTGAGTTACGACGGCAGGGAGTACGCGATGACTGCAGGTGTACCACAAGTGCCCTGCTAGGAGGTACGCTGTAGAACCTAGCGCCCGACGGCGTGCTAAAGGTGAGCAGGCCTCGCAAGATTGAGTTTGTCGCTTATGCCGATGCAAGAAAAAAGGGGAGGCTAAGTGAACTGGAGCGAAGCAAGTGGCACCAGGGTCGTCGACGAGACGAATAATCCCAGATTTCATGAAATGGTACTGATGCGAGTACTCGGAAGCTACGTACTACCTAACTCACGTTCTCACCGCTCATTGCAGTCCAGACCTACATAATGAAAAGCGAGAATACTGAGATAGACATTTACGACTAGAAGGCGTGCAAAGCAGTATGACAAGAGACCTACTCGCATGGATGCTCAGTTCGAAAATAGCTGGAACGCGGGCTCTGATTTTGGGGAGATCGTTATGAGAACGAAAACAAAGATGACAGAAGAGAGGCGGCAGCGCATGGAGTTGCGCATGGACCAAAGACTGTAAGCTAGACTAGCGGTTTCCTACATGCACTGAAGTAACACCACAAATATCCCGGCCATGTAGGCTAGGGGATCACCAGTCCTTTAGTGGGTTTGGGAGTTCCACACTAGCCTGACCAAAGGGTGTGCATTATACATTTTTGTTCTTGGCCTCCTGTAAAAAGGCATCTGTTATTGGCCCTATATGTTTTGATTGTATGTATGAATATAACAGTACTATTCGCAGTCCCAGTCAAAGTAGGTACAGTCTGTTTTGCTGACTAGCTGCGCTTCTGTTTAGGTATCTATGAATTCTCGCCTTACGAGTTGATCAAAGGCCTTGCTCATCTGCAGAAGTCTACTATTCCCTTATTTGCTGTCACATTAGCCTAGCGTGCATTTATGGAGCCGTATATATCTGTGCATTCAATTTAGGGGGGTATGAATACA
>QVRM01003517.1:0-137500 GCA_003439945.1 Dermanyssus gallinae | reverse complement strand
GTGTATCGCTTGCATTTTATCAGCAGTCACTGCGATCTAATGATAGAGAGCGTCTGTATGGGCAGGGCATAGAGTACGTACTTCGTGTCCGGAGCGCCCCTTTTAAGCAACCTATTCGAACGCGTAGTTTACCTAGCAAGCGGCTGCCATGTGCACACTAAAAGCGCGATCCTGTGGCGCGACGGCAATATGGCGGCTTCAATTCGGCAATTATTCACCCACCAGGATCCATGCCATCGATACCTGGATTTGCGGCCCTGGTACGTTCCGCATGAGATAGCGCAATCCCTATCCTAAATACTAAATGCAGCACGCGTTTAGGGAGGGAAGATCAACTTACTCAACAATAGCTGCTCGGAGCAATCTGGGATGCACTTCAGGCCTAAGAGTTGCCTATATGCTGTGTTTGTAGATCGAGAGGCGGCGTTTGACATAGCACCAAGGAAATCAAAATCGTGCAGAAAAAAGGTGGTCCACATGTTGGAAGGTGGCCCACTCCTGACGGAGAATCTGCAAAAACGATGGTATCTAAAGAAAACGTGCGTCTTTGGCGTTTATATGCGGAACTAGCAAACCAAAATTAGTGAGATAGACATAGGGATTTATGGGACAACAGCAATGAGAAGCACTGGTTAGAGGGCTAACGGGGTGAAAGATCGGCATCTAACTACGGCTTTTGCAGCCCACGGATTTCATCACGTTCTGTGCAACGTGGGGGGTTTTATGAACCACAGGACAAATGTCGATGCAAACGATGCTGGAGCAAATGTGATAGATACCACACCGCGGTATGTCCGGCGGTTCGGTCCATAGCAGAACTAGCAAAACGCTAGATTGATAGTTGTGTCGAAACACTCTGATATAACGTAAACTTACTTACTCAGCTACGGCTAAAGAGAAAATAAAACATAAGCTCACTAAATCAAAACGACGTAAAATTAACTGTTGATTCCGTAAGGAAAAGAGAGACGTATTGAAGAAGCTTCTAGATTTCGGAACAACATATTTAGCCATTACACAATAATAACGTACGTTGAATTTTAAACAAAATCAAGGACTTCCATTCAAAATACAGCCTGACTTCAGATGAACTCCCCTATGTATTTTTAAAAAAAAGTAGTACTCTAGAGCAAATAAAGCTTATTTGTATTTAGTCATATGGAGTTGGTATTGCACATAATTTTCCGTTAATTCATTGACCCGCCGGCTCATAAGAAGGGTCTTAAATTAAATAAAGTTAATGATCGGCCTGTTGCACTGTCACCCACATCATGTATAATATTTGAAAAACGTTTTGTGGTTCATGTTTCTCAGTACCTGATATCGGTCGAGCCCGGTGGCGTGGTGAATTAAGTATCCGCCTCGCAACCGGAGAAGACACATAGGTGCGCGGGTTGCACCTATGTGTCTTCTCCGGTGCACCGTTGCACATTTGTATTTATGGGGGTCCGTCTATGAAGCAATGTGAAAAACAGTTCCGTACACGTTAAATCTTGGCTGAGGGTCAGCCCGAAAACGTTTTAGTACCTGATATCGGATATTCTATCAGACGAACATCATCATGGTTTTACAACAAAAAAATCTACAGCAAGCCAACTTGTACAAATGTTTCCAAATTGGGCCTTGTATACTGATAATAAGAAATCCTTTGATTGTACTTTTTTATATTTCTCCAAAGCGTTTGGTAGATTCCATTAGAGACATTATGCTTTTAACCAAACTTAAAAATATTTTGTTTTTTGGAACACCTCAGGGTTTCTGTCCTAGACCAGTTCTATTGTCTGTTTGTTTTTTCTTTAAGGGTCTTAAACATATTTTGCCTATTATCATTGCTCATTATTGCAGCTCAGCATTGACGGCTTGAATTTGTATGACCCCTCTTGCGCTTAAGAGGCGCTTGCGATACCTACACAGCGCTTTCAACAAGATATAAACACTTAAAAAAAGAATGTGACTATATATGTCTCACAATATCACAAAGTGCAATTTGTCTAATCAAAAATTAACACACAAATACACGCTTAATGGTGAAGTTATACCCATTGCAAGCTTAATCTAAGATTTTGGCGGATTGGCCATGATTAATTGACCACATAACCATGACTCTGGAATTTAATTTTAATATACATATAGTTAACACTATCTAATCTGTGCAGCGCTAAAGGGCTAAAAAGACAGACGCACCATTTTCTTCGTCATTAGAGATGACGTGCTACTGTATTTCGCACGTATATCCCTGATGTATTTGCGCCAATAAAGTTCAATCGAATAACACTTTACTGGCTATTATTATAGTACTGATTGTGTGTGAAGAACTATTCGGTAGGAGATACAAGTTATTTACGGTGTTTGTGGAAGCTATACATTTGGTTTGGTCTGACATTCTGACCTATAGTCGAAAAATAATCGGCATCACAAAAAAGAAATAATAAGCCTGGATGCCCTTACATAGGCCTGTTTATGAAAATCAGATGTGTTTTGGCAGATCAGTAGACTCCATTGACGCATTACAACGGGTGTGGATAAGTAGCAAAAGTGTTTCCGCACTCTCTCAAGCAGCGACGTATCACATGAGATTTGAGACGACCAAATTTCAGAAAAATGCCGAAAGCCTTATATGTATTTTTTTAAGAAACACATATATATTTCATTAATTATTTAATATTATGGTTACAGGGAAATGTGAATAACTAACTACACTTGGGTTTGTGAGGAGTTCTACCAGTCGAGCTTGTCCTCGAGGCAGCCCCTCATTGTGCCCATAATTGCTGCCGCATTGCCGCGCTGAACCGCCAGAGATAGTCGCTGAAGTAGAGAGTTAAAAAAAGTCAGAACAATATATCTGTTCGTTATTATAAGCGTATTATACAAACTTACATAATAGTTCTAACTCTAGTAGTAACATCTGATGGAAATCGATTTGAATGCTGGATTGCGAATAGCCGAAGCTTACGAGGCCATTATTATGACAGGTTCACAAAACTTCAGGTCGGCAGAGACGAGCACACCTAGTTTTCATTTTTACTTTATTAATTTTTGGTATACGAATATTGGCACGTTTTTCCATACAAACACATTATATTCTGTACAACCTGTGAAACGGCACATTTCAGAATTGAATCCTTCGCTGAATCTTGTGGTCACGTGTCCAACGAAGAACGATTCTTCTGTGGCCTCTTGCATCAAATAGCAATTATTGTTTGCATTAATATCTCTATATATTTCACACCATCCGCGTATAGTTTACCCAAAACACTCGGATAGAAGCAATGCATATGCAAATGAGCAGACAATAATGTCGTTAGACATTTTTGGGACATAATTCGTCCCGAAGAGTCTACAGCCCCACCACAAATGCATGTATAGTTTTGGGTACCTGGTTCGTGTATGAGAACGTATTTTGGGTACCTTTCCCCCCTGGAGTACCCCCTTGCGTGTCTGTAATTATTCCCTCATTCGTCTCACATTTTGATGATTTAAGCGGAAACCCCTTTGCTTTAAATTGTAGTATTGCAACTAAGTTTGCCGCAGCAAGATTAGCTGGCCTTCCTAAGTTTTTTTAGAGGAGTACTGGAAAATGCGATCTGCATACGCAGACACCACGCTGGAAACGCGTCTGCAAATGTGGGGCGTCAATCCATCGCCGCAGTGGACGCACGTGGGACTGAGAGCCGTCCCGATCCTGAACAGGTAGGACTGAAAGTCCCCGTGTCCCGTCAAGACCTGGGTGGTGTGGAAAGTCAGTTCTCTTCCGGGTCGATTTAAGGCCTTCCTAAGGTTGTCTAAATAGTAATCCATCTGTAGTAGTGTACAGACTCGTAATCGTATTACCAGATCTGGTATACGTAGGCTAAATAGCACCGGACCTAACCGGTGCATTATTCGGTCATCTCTTTTGAGGTCTTCTTAGAACATCTTTACTGATTCCGTTTCTATGCTGATCATCTACTATATATTTGTTGGCAGCGCCTGTGCCCTCAAGTGTTTACAAGCTAGCAAAACCGACTTTTTTTTTTACCAACAACGCAACTTTTGCGGGTCCTCAATCTTCATTTTAATATTGTTTTCAGCGGCAAAGTGGTTTCTAACTTTAAGCATCCTCGCCATATACGGTGGCAGACTTACTATATTTCTGTTGTACAGAGAATATAAAAACAAAAGTCATAAAGTCTTCTGTCTCTTAAAGCCTCAGCAGAGCTACTGGCAAAATAGGGGCCGAAGCTTTCTTTAACCACGACTAGCGTTAAACATTCAAACTACTAGAGCGATGAACAAACTACCCAATGCCTGTACATTTGGCTTTAGTCCATGTATAAACACATAAAACATAGCTCTGTATGTTTAAATATAGATATAAATGATGGTCTTTGCTTGTTGAAGGAGGCTCACGTGTGGATGCAATGCTTTGCACGCGGCAAAACATCTTTACGCCCTTCATTCATATAATCTATACAGGTATGTTGGGGAAGTACTATTATACAATGCTGTTCATGTCGGCTGTGTACCATCATTGGATGAAATGACAATTCTTAAAGGACGTTGCGATAACGTTTATCGGGTGGACTCGCAAGGTCGTTTACGAGTCATCGACCGAAGACTGGCCCGGTTAGAGCGGGAAAGAAACGAGAACTTTCCAATCGTTTACACGAAAATGACCCGATGAGGGGCAACTGACAACTTTCTGCAGGGGGACTCATATTTACAGAAGAGATTTAGGGAAGATGCTGCCTATGCACTGTTCTTCGTTCTTAATGTTGATTCTGGTCAACGAAGTACGTTTTCGATACGTTGATGTGTGCAGTAGGACGACGATCAGGGGGTGGTTCTGGTCACTTCGGTCGGGAGGCGGGAGGGAGGGGAAACTGGTCATTTTGTTCGGCGCTAGATTACGTTGTCTCTTGGCCGTCGGCTGACTGATTTCTCCGCGCTGGAAGCGGGGTAAGGCCGGGGGTGGCCTAGGGGCGACGAGGCTCGCCGCCGCTGCCGTGGCCGCTGATACTACACGAGTCGGCAGTGGGCTACGGCCGGCCTGTAGCAGCGGAGCGGACATACTTTGGGGTGGTGGGGGGAGAAATGAAAAGCGAGAGTGAAAGTAAGGGAGAGAGAGAGGGGGGGAAGTGGAAACGTAATTGCTTGATGGATGAGACGCAGATAAAGGGAAAAACAGTTGACAAGAAAACAACAAGTAAGAACAGATAAGGCATAGATAGATATATGGATAGATAGAGAGAGAGATATAGATAGATAGAGAGAGGGAGAGAGAGAGAGAGACAGGGGGATAGGAGTGAGCGAAAGGGAAAGAGAAAGCGAGCCAGCAAGAGAGGAAAAGTAGGTCACTGTTGGTTCTGGCGGCTTCAAGAAGACTTCGTCGAAGCTTCTTGACGCTTCTTGGCGGCAGCGACAACTAGCGAACAAACAGACAGCAGACGGTCCAGTCACTGCAGACGCTGCGTGCCAAAGCTAGTTGAGATGGAGCTGACCGATGCAGCGACGACATCACCACTTGTTTCGACTAACCACCGTTGATCGGTGCGGTTGTGTAGGTGCGTGTCTATCTGTATCTGTGACTGTATGTGTATCTGTGGCTGTATGTGTATCTGTGTGCGCATTGTTAGCGTTTGTTTACGCCGACATGAACCTCTCTACCGATCGAAGGAGTTTGCGTACGGTGGACGTAGCCGCCAGCGGACGCAATGCCGCTCAAGAGAGCAGCAGAGACCGCATCGTTGCCAGCAACACAGTTCAAGAGAGCAAGCAGTCTACCCTGTAGATAGGTGGGGAGGGGGTGGGGAGAGGTAATCGACGAAGCACACAGCAGACTACCTATCTGTAGATAGGCAATTGTGAGCAGCGTTTTATGTTAGTACCCGAAGCGAAGTACGTAGTCTACGGTCGTGAGCCAAATAGCACAATTGAGTTGGCCATTTTACTAGTGCTGTTTCTGCTGCTGCTGCTGGTGCTTCTAGTGCAGCAAAAAACCGTTGACTACAACAACACCAACAATAGCAGCAGCAATAACAACAATAGCAGCAGCGACGACAACAGCAACAACAACCGCGGCGGCAACGGTCTATAACTGGCTGGCTGGCCGGAGAACTCCAACGCGCGTCGAGCCGTCGTTCTTCGTGCGGGTTGCTGTTGTGACGACGACCGTTAGAGCTACCGTTACTTCGGCGGCGGCGGCGGCTGCTTCGGTTGCTGCTGTTGTTGTTGTTGCTGCTGCTGTCGCCGCAGGCTCTGCCTCTGGTTTTGCTTTTACTGCCACTACGGCGCTTTCGCTTCGACCGTTAGCGGCGGCAGCGGCGGCGTCTGGCAATCTGGGACTTGCGTTGTTGTTGTTGTTGCTGCTGGCGGCTGGCCCCGCTAGCACAGCCGCGCTACCGCTATTGAAGCTCCACGATCGGTCGCGGGGCGTCGAGAAGAAAGTGAAACTGGCCGGCTGTAACGGTTGTGGCGGTGGTTGGTTGACACACACACACACACACAACCGTTACGGTTGTTCCTCCTGTACCCGTATCGCCTGTTGCGACGTCAATTCAGCAGCCAAACTGCCTCTGCTACCCTCTCTTCGTTCAGCAGCAGCAGCAGCAGCAGCGGCAGTACCTTGCATTGCAGCTTCTGCCACTACGACCTAAACTATTTCGCCCCAAGATTGCCGAGGCCCATTTGGATGTCGAGAGACGAATACCACGAAGACGTCAGTACAGCCGTGACGTAGTCAACGGTCATCTATCTGTCTGTTTGTCTGTCTCACTGCTTGTCTGTCTGTCTGTCTGACGGACTGACGTATTGACTGTCTAACCGACCGACAGACAGACAGATCAACCGTTGATGCAGTTTGTTGTTAGCCAGCTTGTTTTTCGGTCGTGTCTGCCCCGAAAAGTCGTCGTCTGTGCATCGACTGGCTGAAGTTGGCCGGTTTTTCGGTCCGTCGTCGGCTGCCCGTGGCTCGCTGTCGTCGGTGCGAAGCCGACACGAAACAATCTTCTAGCTAACGGTTGTTGACGAAAGTCCCCTGATTCCTGACCGCTGTTGTTGTTGCTGTTTCCTTGCAGCCGTTGTTGCTGTTGCTGCTGTGTTGTTGTAACGGTTGTCCATCGGTCCTCTTCGTCTGATAGCAACTAGGCGAAGAAGCGTGCCAGCAACACTCGATAGGGGAAACTGGCCATTGTGATAGTGACGATATGCCTTCGTACCTGTGAGCGAGCGCGTTGCGTTCTTGTGTGCTCCGTATCGCTGCCGTTAACTCTCGCTCTCTCTCTCTCTCTCTTGCTTTCTGTGTGAGTGTAGTCGCAGATATCTTGTACATTCGTCCGAGTCGAATCTACGTCCCTGAATCTATAGTTAAGTGGTGAGCGCATAAATGTGTGCGCGTGTGTAGTTGTGTGCATCCGTGTCGAAAGTTGTTCGCAACTGTATCTCGATGTAACGAGTGGCTTGGTCGGAGTGCGCTTGTGCCGGCCACCGACCCACAAAGCCGGCCTGTTCTGCTTAACTCAACGACGAGTACGGGGTCGCCCTAACGTGACAGGGACAATCGACGCTAAAGGATATCGTCAGTCAGATCCGACGCAGCGCGACGGCAGTGCATCCTCTTGGCTCACGCTGTTCTTGCGGAATTTACAGATTGTTGTTGCTGCTGACTGGGTAAGTAAGTGGCACTCGGAGTAGTGGTCAAATGTATCGATATAGGGCCTGGCACCGGCTACTGGCCGGGTTGTCTTAGCTGGGTTGGCAAGCAACATCAGCAATGCCAGTACCTGTTACAGTGCCACCGGCAGCAGCAGTTACACAGAAATAATGTGATCTTGTTTTCCCTCCGAGATGCCAGCAGACTCTGTTGTTTCGCGTTGTTTCTTGCTTTGGTTAGAGTACGAGTATGTATTCATTTCCGCCGAGCTCCGTGGCGTGGTGGTGGCTTAAGTCTGCGCCTCGCAACCGGAAGAGACACATAGATGCGCGGGTTCGAGCCCCACCGTTGCGCATTTGTATTTATGAGGGTAGTCCGTCTATGAAGCAATGTGAAAAACAGTTCCGTGAACGCTGTTAAATCTTGGCTGAGGGTTAGCCCGAAAACTTTAGGTATTCATTTCCGGCTATCTGCCTGTTGGTCTGTCTTTAAAAAACTTAAAACTGACATCTTGTGCCTGTTGTGACCGCAAAACTGTGAAAAAGTGTGATCGTAGCACGTTTTTGACTGTGATCGTCATTGGCATTCTAGCCCGTCACTGCGACCGAATCGCTGACCGACCACCAGGTTACGTATTGGTCATTGGTCACGCTACTGACACTACGCCACCACTACTACACACTCTACCGCATCGTATTCTCTTATCGAAGCCCTTTGAAGGCACGCCTGGAACAAGCAAGCGTGTCCGCCCTGTAGCTCGTTGTGCTGCTAGTCTGCAAGAAAGCAGGACACCAGACTACAACCACGTGAGACCAGACAAAATTATAGGCGGTTGGTTGGTCAATAATAAGGATAATAATCATAATGATTAATATTAATAGTAGTAATTTGATGAATGATGATCATTCCGAATGCCAGTGGCAAATAGCGCAAAGCGCAATCGTCACTTGCGACACCCCTTGGCCAGCATCTTTGTTTCCGACCTAGGCAACCACCGGCTGCTACGTGAGCAATACGCAACGGACTATGGAAACAGCTGGAGAAAACGAGGTCGGTCGCCGTGACTCTGTGATGAGCGGGGCACAAAGATAGGCCCACGAATGCAGTGAATGACAATCGAGATTAGTACACAAAATATATACGTATGTATGCATGCAGTATGTATGTATGTGTATCGAATAAAAAAAAGTACCAACTGACAATGAGATGAAGACTGACTGTGACGAAGAATGCAACAAAGAGCAGCCTTGAACGGGCGTCACCGACGACCTTGGAGTCCTGTTTCGTTGGCTGTTGTTGGTTGTGGATGATGCTCGCAATTCAGAGCTGTGAATGTGTGTGTGAACCGACGATGCTGGTGGCAACGGTGGTGTTCATGTAAATAGGCAGGCTTCAGACTGCAGGCGGCTGCTGCTGCTGCATTCATTCAGTTCGTCTCCAAGTGATCTGAGCAAGCAAGCAACCAACCAACCATCATTGCACAACACGCGCAATAACGACAAGCAACTGGTTCAGCTTCATCATTGAAGGGCGACGGCAACTGGCTGGCTGAGCCCGGCTGGCCGGTCGGCGTCAGTCCATTCCGTGACGACGTCTTGCCGCCATTGCGCGTGCTGAATATTGGTGGCGGACTTGCGTTGTCGGCTGACTGACGGACTGTCTGACTGCCGTTGCTGTTGTTGCTTGTGGAATAACCAAATTGTCGACGATCGAAGGCGATGCAGCAAGCAGTGTAGTAACACTGGCCCACATGTATATACATTTATATAAAAAACATATATATTTATATATATTTATATATATATATATATATATATATATATATATATATATTATATATATATATCTATATATATATATTATTATATATATATATATATATATTTATTTATATATATATATATATATATATAATGCTCTATAGTACCTTTAACCAAAATCTGTAACTCTTAAAAAAAATGCTACAAAAATTAAATCGGGTATGTGTTGCGCCGGAATTTAACTCACGACTCATCTCGTGAAAGGTACTCCGTTCGGTCGCCAGATATATATATATATATATATATATATGTCGTCATAATCATATATATATATATATATATATATATATATATATATATGTATATATATATATATATATATATATATATATATATATATATATGTCGTCATAATCATATATATATATATATATATATATATAATAACCATGTGTATGTCGTAATAAGTCGCCTCTCAGTGACCCCCAAAGCCGTCGCACGCCCAGAGAAGACCAACAATGCATTTGTCTAGCGTATGGCAAAATTGATTCATTGAAATTGCTGTCTGCAATTTTTACAAGCATTCGTGTAGGTATGTGTCTTTAGCCCTAACTAAAACTATCGACCTAGGTGGAAGCAATGACAACTACCCTAAAAATGTTTTAAATTGTAGTTGTCATTGCTTCCACCTAGGTCGTTAACGTAAAGTTTTTATAACTAGAAACTATTTTATACTTTAAAAAATAATATATATATAGACTGCTTATCTGGAACGCTTAACGGTGTTTTTGCTTACTGCGCCTTGGAGTAGACCATCTACGACGTCGTTTGTCCGAGAACTGCTTTTTATGCCAACTATTCACTTCCAGTTCTTCCAGCACAGTTTTGCTCGAGGCAATACCCTATAAAATACCGCGCCACTCAATTCCCTGTCTTTGGAGCAGGGTCAGTGCACCTCTTTATTCCTAATGGGACGGCAGGACGTAGGGGAGCTTCGATATATCGCATATATGTTATACAAAATTATACTGACATTTGTTATACACATATTGAATAATTTACATATATATTTATATCAGTGATAGTTAGGGTAGGCTATCAAACGTAGCTAACTGCTCGTGTGCAGAAAGCACTATGCTGCTTCTCACGTTTAGGTTTGCCGTGCTAAATTATCGAGCCTCCACGAGCTCGACCACAAAGGAGATGCAACTTCGACACATACTATCGACGGCTACCCAAACGCATGACCTGGAAGTCTACATTACTGCGAACCTTCATTTTAGAGCATACTTACTTAGCTAGCAAAAAGCTCATTTGTGTCTATCATAATCATCAGATTTGTGTTTGACTAAAATCTATCCTGATCTATCTGGACACTTTTAGAAAATCCCGTGTAGTTTCCAAACGCATGCTTTTTTTATTCCCGACGTGAAAGCACAAACGGAGAAAAACACAAATAAGGCAGTTGCGTCTGAGATGTTTTCGTGATTCGACTGCAAAAACTCTTCAGTGCCTTTAGTTTTGCTTTTGAACACTGCGACTTGGCTGGTTTGCGCGAGCCAAGGCAAGCGGCAAATTCCTAGATAGCAAATTGAGCAGTCTAAGACTTCCACATTCGAATGTTTCTAAAAGCTGTGACTCGTGCGGGGTTCATCAGTGGTCTGTTCAGTGGCGGAGGGCCAGATGAGCGCGCACCAGCTCAAGCTATTTTAACCTATGTTGTTCTTTGCTGGGCGCAAGACCTTCTTCTGAGGGAATTATATTACATCGTGAAATAAATATGTCAAACTTTGATATATGTTTGAATAGACACATTTATGTCATAATTAAAGTAGTTTTATGTTATGCTATGCTATACGAAAATTAAATCGGAGGAAAGGTTTGAAAAAGCTTCTTTACTGCTGTTGCATTTGTTGGTAAATCTTAATATCCATACTAATAATAATATTCATAGCACAGCAATTACGCTCGCTTGCTTCCTCTGCGTAGCTTAAATGCCTGTATAGGTCAAACAACCGTTGTGATGTACTACAATCAGTTGGTGAGGCATTTCATTCCATGCGTACAACCAGTTGCAACTATATATATATATATATATATATATATATATACCATGCATGCTTATATGAAACCTTTTATATATACATTATTACTCATAAGTTGTGTACCGCCTGTAGTCGGAGATTGTTTTCTAGTGAAAGTGTATATATGAAACAATCTTCATTCATTCATTCACTCACTATTGTCTGAATAATGCCGGATAAACAATTGTCGGACATATTTGTGCAGACGTAAGAGACAAAATACAAACGATCAAGACTCGATCCACGCCCGCAAGGTTTTCTGAACCGCTGCGACGTTGCTACGTTGAACGTAAAGCAAAAATCGTTTTACGTTAAGAAGTCTTCACTTGGCTTACTACCTGCTACGAAACCAAAAACAAAATTTTGCCCAGCTATCATGCCTAAGTTTTACTTTTCACCACCGGTCATGGCACAAATGATCTTAAGTGGTAACGACGCCAGCGTACGTGACGCTAGCGTTCACACGGCGGTTGGTTGTTCGCGAACGCTCATACCACGGGGCGTCTACCGCGGGCGAGCAGAAAGATCGCAACGGTCGTGACGATGACCAGGACAGTCGAGAGACGCTAGCAAAAGACAGCCATAGAGAACAGTTGGCGGTGATCTCTCCTTCTTCTGCTGCTGCCTGTCTATTGCATGCACACAGTGGGTGACGCATCGACGCTGCCGTGGCTGCCGTTGAAATACTCACTCTCTGTGACTTCGCGCAGGACTCGTGACAGAACGCTCGACCAACCAACCTACCGACTCTGCCCGACAGCCGTGATGAGGTTCTGATGTTTTGCGGCCAACGGTGCATTATTATTATTATTATTATTATAACTATTACTGCGTAAATTGTGAAGCCGGAGACAGTAATATATATATATATATATATATATATATATATATATATATATATATATATATATATATATATATATATATATATATATATATATATATATAAAGAAGTATCACTTATCTAGGTATAGCATATTTGTACATACACAGGTTTACACACGTGTCGAAGTTCCGTTGCCCTTCACCTGCCTGGTTAATAGTGGGGCGGCTACGGCGATGAAGACGACAAAAGCGATTAAAGCCCAATAATGGCGACGACGGTGGTGACGACGTCAACGCACGGCCAAGGCCGGTCCGGCGCGTCGGCCGTAGCGTAGCTTAGCGTATGATCACCAGTTTGATAGCAGCTGTCGTTCGCAATCGCCAATGTCAACTGTTGCTGCTGCTGCTGAATACATAGGCAGGCTATCAATTTCAGCCGGGCTTCATGCCTGTGTGACCGCTGTTGCTACTGCGTCTTCTTCTTCGTCGTTCGCGAAGCGACCAGCCTGTTGCAACGGCCTAAGCCACGAGTTGAACCACGACACGAAAATCAAGTCCAGAAGCCACGACCAAAATCAGTTCACAGCCACGACTACACAGCTACGACGACGACGACGACGGCGAAAGTCAAAACGACCAGAACCATGGCCAAAGTCACGACTAGGACCAAAACCGCGACCAAGGTTATCGTTGCCTAATCGAACGATCAGAACAGCGAACACGACTACAGCCACAACCGCAGCTACACGGCGATATGACGAAAGCCACGACCAGAACCACAACCACAGCGACCACAAACAACTTCGACCAGAACAACGACGATCAGAACCACAGCCACGACCACAGCGGCGATCAGAAGAACCACGACGACGACCTCAGCCACGACCACAGGAACGACCAAAATCATGACTAAAACCACGACCGGGTCCAAGGCCAGCCACGACTACAACGACAACTAAAACCACGACGACGACCACAGCTACAACCAAAACCACGACGGCCACCACAACTCAACCAAAACCACGACGACGACGACGACTACAGCTACGGCCAAAACCACGACGAAAATAACGATCAAAACCACGACCAGGACCAAAGCCAGCCACGACCTCCACAGCCACGATCAGAACCACGACGACGACCACAGCGGCGACTAAAATCACGACCAAAGCCGCCACAACCACAACGACAACCACAACAGCCACGACCAAAACAACGACCATTGCAACGACACAATCCAGGACTAGAATTATGGCCAAAACCACGACAATGAGCAAATACCATAGCCACGACCAAATCCAGGACTAGAATGACGACCAGAGCCACGACTATGAGCAAGTATCATAGCGACGACCAAAACCAGGGCTAGAATAACGACCAAAGCGAGGACAATGAACAAGCACCATAGCAACGACCGCAGCCACGACGCTCACGGCTAAAGCCACAACCAGAACATCGACCACCACCACCACCACCACTAACTACTACCGCCATCCAGCCACAACCACAATTACGGCCACATGACTAAAGCCACAACCAGAACAACGGCCACGCCACGACGACCACTACAGACACGACCAAAACCACGACTGCAACCAAAACAATTACCACGCCGTCGGCAGTAGGTAGTCGTGACTTTGGCTCATGGCTCTATTTGTGGACGTGCACTTGATCGTGGTTATGGTCGGGGTAGCGGTTCTGGTCGATGGCTTTGTTTGTAAACGTGGTTTGGGTCGTGGCTGAGGTTGTAGTTCTGATAGTGGCTGTGTTTGTGAACGTGGGTTTGTTCGTGGTTTTGGTCGTTGTTGGGGTTGTAGTTCTGGTTGTGGCTTTGGTCATGGCCTTGTTTGTGAATGTGGTTTCGGCCGTGGCTTTGTCTGTGAACGTGGCTTTGCTCGCGGTTGATATATATTGTAGTTCTAGTCGCGGCTTTGCTTGTAAACGTGGCTTTGCTACTGATTGAGGTTGTAGTTTGGGTTGTGGCTTTGATCGTAGCCAGAGTCGTGGTTATGGCGGTGGTGGTCGCTTAGGCCGTGGATCGGGTTGTAGCTTTGGTCGCCGCAGCGGCCACCGGTTGCCATGGCGGCGTGGTCTGGTGCGCTAGTCATGGTTGTCATCTACAGCGGTGTCGCCGGTTCGATCCCTGTTGTTGATCGAATTTTCTTTGAGCGATGCTCATTGAGAATAGATGATAAACCGTGAACCGTTGAGAGTCAGCGGCCATGCTTATTCTAGCGGCTACCGGTTTCGGATATAGCCGCGGTATCAGCCTTGCTGTTTTCTGCCATAGCCGTTGACTCAACTGTTCTGTGGGCACGGGCGATTCGTATTCTATTCGTATTGCTAGTTTTATTGCACTTCGGAAGAGCCTTTTCTGGTTCTCTTCACCCTCTTAGCGCATGGTACCGTGGCGTAAAGGTTGAGTACAGGACAGTCGTTTCTGCTACAGTGGCGATAAGTCTTCTTGTTATTATTGATAGTTGATCTCACCCCCTTCAGTGCTAAGTGTAAATGTCTCCGTGCTTCTTTCGGCTCGTAATTGCTTCACTTTTTTTTGGTGCTAGCGTGCCTTGGGCCAACCGCGTTTGCGATCGTCCGGACGCCTTCTATCGTTATTGCTCTTTCCGGTTCTGTTTTGTCGTTTACGTTCAAGCCTCTTCCCACAAGAATCGCTTCAGATCGTCTCTCGCATATCGCACGCTCATTCCCCTTGTAAGGTCATCCAATAATTCAGTGGACTCTTGTCATATGTGCCAGCTGCACAAGATTGACTTTCTGTTGAGTTTTGCCTAATTCCAGCCTTTCCCTGACCCTTGTGCTTTGACAGGTATTGTTCTGTTTGATCCATAGCAGTGCGTCTCAGTTTTTGTCGCTAAGGCATTCTTCCTCCTGGCCTCCATGCCTCGCCTACTAGAGAGCCGCTGCTTCTGTGGGTCTCGCTGATAATTAGTAACTAGGCGCGTTTTGTTTGCATTATCGCATTCAGTATGACATGGCTTCGTCGGACCGACCTAGGTTAATCTGAATGCATTGCACTACCCCTACTATAGGCAGCCGCAGTCGTTGTGACGGTGGGTCGCCTTTGTCGTTGGGCGTGCCGCTTGCGTGAACGGGTTTCTCATTTAAGGTCGAATCAGATTCAATCAGGACTGCAGACCGACAGGCACATATATTGACCGACGACGAGCGACGAGAACAGCTACAGGCGTGAGCTTGGTTGAATGTATGTAAACATGCGACAACAAACAGAGCCGTGGGCGGCCGCGCGGGATACAGCGCGCCAAAGCGAAAAAGTAGAACGGAGCAATTAAAGTGAACCGTAAAAAAAACCAACCTGCTAAAGAGCGACGGCTGAATCCGGTCGGATTGATGGGCTGATATTCAATGAGATGTTCCTATACCGGGTAGTTTCTCGTTTACCCGTCGTCTCAATCTTTACCCTCACCGAGCACAGAAATAGAGCAGTAGAAGTAATAGAGCTCGTTGCAGAGCATTCAATCTCTGCAGGAACCAACTGGTTTGCTATTAGTCCCTTCGTATATTTAGCCTTTGATGAAATTTACCACCAACCCAAGTTGTACTCTCAAACAACTAGACTCTCCAGTATCACGGTTCAACAGATCAGCGCAACCATACAGGCTCTTCACCTTCTTTGAGCACTGACTTAATAATAATTAGGCCGTCGCAAGCGACACATAAGAGAAAAAGACAGTATAACTAAAGAAAAGAAACAAACCGGCCTTCCCTAGTAGAGACCTGATCAAAGCTTGATGTTACTTTAGACGACATAGGACGATATAGTATAGTTAAATGCCATTCCTACACTGTAGAATTACCATTGTATCCTTGCCTGTGTGTAACAGGAATGTCAACAACCATCTGCCAGACAATCATATATATATATATATATATATATATATATATATAATACTAGATGAATGGCACGCGGAAGGTCATCTGATCGCGCCGGCGGTGGCGGCATAGCGAATTTCTGGCTACATATTGCTTCCGCACAGCTTTAGTGTGCAAACATGGCCGCTTGGTTCCGATCCATGCTAATCAACCGGATGATTAGGATTGCCTATAACGGAGGCTCAGCTATTCTGCGAGTAATAATTATAGAACAAATTGTAGTACTACCATTAGTAGCAGTAACTCGTAGCTGTTGTTGTTATAGTAGCAGTAGTTGTTGTTGTAGTAGTAGTTGTTGTTGTCGTCGTCGTCGTCGTCTACTCGTATAGGATCTAGGGAGACGCTAATGCGCTAGTTATGGCTGTAATCTACTTGCTGGTTCGATATGTCTTGTTGTCGATCTAATTTTCTTGGAGCCATGCTCATTAAGAATAGATGAATCAAACATACCTATATATTTACACATAATCATATGTATTCACCATAGTTGTTGGTAGTAGGATTGGATTGACACACATGGTTTGCTACGAAATTATAACAATATCTCGTTCACACGCGCCTGTAACGAGTTTGAGTCTTGTGCCGAACCTATTAAATTATGATATCGACAGATGTTGCACTCACCACAAAACTTACACACACAGTCGTTAATATCATAACATTCACCATTGAGGCACATATAATGGTGATAACCGTGCCATGTTACCCTGCACACTAATGGTCGGTTACTTTGGAAGGCACGTTTCCACTTCTCTGAGCAAAAAGCAGGCCTATCCGTATAGTTACACATAACAAAATGTACGTTTCGGTCTTCCCTAAATGTTCTGTACTTGTCGAGTGTAATTGCACTGGTCGCTAATTTGTCTAGAATTAAGTCTTCTACCAGAGTGCGTTCTCCGCAAAGTTCTAGTGCCAAGGTAGCTGACGCGTTCTTGGGTAATCCCAGTACACGTTTGACAAGGCACGGGTTTACACGGTCTAATTTGTTGAGATCGCGTAATGTTAGGTGCGGCGCAATTACTGGGAGACAGTACTGGAGTATCGGGGTAATTTTTATCCTTAATATTTTCATTGCTGTTTCAACGTTCCACGTTTCGAATGTCTCCGAGTAGCATAATCGCGGACGTGGCCTTTGCTCGCAGTTCCTCAATGTGCCTGCTAAAAGTCAGTCCCACGGTATGCTATTATAATAATTATTATTTTTATGTATTGCCGTGTCGAAATGTGCGTCGTGAAGTTCGTAGAGTTTGACGACAGTATAAGCTCGAGATCTGCCGCTCTCTCTTAAATTTAGTGATCATTGTCTTCCTCAGATTTACTGTTAGCCCCAGCTAGCTTGGCGAAGTTTGCGTGAAGCCCCGCTGAAGCTTCCGGAGTGGGAAATACTGCTTTACTCACTAGCCCGTTGGCATAAACCTGCACTGCTCGATAATTAGGATAATCTATTGCATTTTCAGCAGCGTTTTAATGTATATATATATATATATATATATATATATATATATATATATATATATATATATGAATATATATATATATAAAATTTTGTGATATTTTATTAATCATTTACAATACGTTTGCACTCTCAGCAGTGCTCACTTAATAAAAATGGTGGTAAAAAGGTGTCATGTGAGGTTAACAATCAGCTGTCCGTGTCCTTGCTTGATGGTAGCCCCCGCTCTTATGGACCCGGTGTGAGCGGTATATCCTTAAGGTTCCTTGCAACGATAAGACGGTAAGATCCATAAGATCCCTCTTCGTGACGCCCAGCCCCAAGAGCGTACTCGCAGATTCGGAGTCCCATATATATATATATATATATATATATATATATATATATATATATATATATATATATAACCACCTTTATTCAAGGGTCATATATGCCTAACTATATATAACATATAAACCTGGAAAGGTTTTGAAAGAACACCGATTAGTCTGTTTTTCGAAAATAATGTTTACTAAAGTTTAAAATAGTTTTGTCTTATAGAGAAATGTAAAATAATTTTGCGTACTGTTGCTCGAGTAGGGACTAAGAGGGGTCCCACTTCCCATCTCGAGCAGTGTAGAACTCGACCTCAGCGGTTCGATGTTAGCCCACTGAGACCCATACCAATTACCCATACCAACGCTGCTTGAGCTTTCCTTAAGTAGTTCCGTAGACATAGCTAATCCTAGCTTCCACCCATAAGTCATGCCGCACATGTAGTCTACAAACACCTTAAGGATTTCTCTGGGGGGTTTGCGATATTTGCTTCCCTTGCGTCTTTCTCATTAGTCCATTTGTCTCTGAGTTTTCTAATTTCTGTGGTTCTAGCCTGTTCCACTACCAAGAACCTTATATGAGTGTGAGTCGAATCATCCACCGCTCTTTCCTGGTGGTGTGGTAAACACAGTTTGCCGAGGGAGCTTTTCCTATTCGACAGAGGCAGCTTTGAGGTCCGAAGCCATACCCCGTGAGGATATGCGGGATGCAATGGTTCTCTTCTCCTTCCGGCCGCTCGGTCTATTTACGTCTTGGTATGAGGGGAGAGTAGGCTCCGATGCTTCAGAAGGAATAGAGTTTCCGTGGGCCTGCCATGTCTCTACTGCTTTCTCTCTCTCTATTTCCTTTCTACAGCTTGGCCCGTGGTCCCACAGTTTTTGCCTCTCCTCCACCTTCAAGTCCCGGGGAAGGGAATTCCATAATTCTAAGGGCGGAGTATGGGAATCTGTGTGTTTAATGAAATAAAACCCTACTAGATCCACGTTTAAACTACGTTTTCAAAAATGCCTTGACTCAGACCGGAATCCAAAGAGCGTCATAGACTCGGCCACTGACGTCATCGGTCTGCGCCCTCATTCTCTGGGTCCGTTAATGTTTGGTAAAATTCTGGCGATTGCATTGACAACCCTGGTCGCCTTAGCTGAGTATATTAACCCCCTAAGGCTCTTGCCCAAGCGGATTTCTAAGTACCGGTCCTCCTTAACCTACTTTATTTGCTGTCCTGCCAGGGATAGTCTAATAGGACCCACTTCCTTCCTTTCGGTTAGCTGCATGGTCTCACTTCGCTTAAAGCTAACTCGGGTAAAGATGGCAGCACAGCCGTAATGATTCTGTGCTTTTGATAACGTCGTGCGTCTAGTAATCGATGTGATCGGGGGTTACATTAGTGGTGGAGGAACAAAACCCCCTGAAGTGCCCCCTTGTGATCCCAGCAAACATTTTTTGACTGGCGACTAGACACATCCTCTTCAACAATAGCCGTACGCCTTATTCGACTGGGGCAACCACCACATATCTCGTCGAGCGCTGACTCTTTCGTTTCGTCGCGGTAGACCGGAAACGCTCTAGAAATGTGAGGAAGGTGTGACAAGTGTATCCAGGCCTCATTACCTGTGGCCAGTTTTAAAAAGCTGACTGAGTGTCTAACTTCTTAAGCATTTAGAAACTATTGGACGAAAGCTCCATGATGCTATTTTTCAACCTGCCTCAAGTCTCAAGGTATTCAACGAGCATTTTTTACTGACTCCACGGCTCTCATGTAGAATTCTATTCAACAGACAGGTATCTTGGCCCGACATTTTTTTAAGCGATGCATATATACCGTATACATACGTCTCGATTTTTGCACTTAAAATCGCACAGTAGAATTATATTGGGCTTGTGTCCTCAATGGCTCTAAATACGCGCTTGAAGTTATACTTTTTGGTGAACATAGTAAGCGGCCTCGACTCGCAGCCGCTCGTTTTTTCACACCAATCTTCGCTATCTAACTGATTTTGAGCATTATACAATCGACTCTAGGGACAGTGATGCGGCTATTGTTCAAAGCATCTTAGCAGTTAAACTACAACCTGCTCGTACATGGAAGAATTATAAGATGATGAGAGCATTGTGATCCTAAAGTGCTTGTATGCTTACTAAACTTAGCACTTACTCTGGTCTATTAAAAACGATTAAAACTACACCGCTCGTGCATAACACAACTTTTGTCGAGTCACACTTTTATTGTTGACGGAACTATTTTTGCGACACTGCATACCGCCTTCGCGAGTCCTTTGGTGAATGCTGTCGCAGATTAGCTCATGTGAATGGGGTTCTTTTGCGACTGCCCGCCTCATCATTTTTGTTCCCAGCGTTTGCCAAGGCTGCATAGTCGCAATTATTATTGCGCAATTTGCGAATTGTATCCTATCGGTTGAGCTAAAGTTTCGACACTAGACCTTGCTACAGCGACGGTAGGTCAAGATCGACGTCTGACCGTTGCATAACCGTCGCCCTTGAAGTCCGACTGGTGTATGTTTTTTTTACATCTACTTTACTTTCTAAATAACATACCTTCTACAATAGACATGACGGAGATAACTTCAAGCTAAAGAGATTCGAACATAAGATTCACAGTGATTGGGAGTCGATTGTCTCCATCGTGTTCTTCATGTAACTTCAGTTCTATGACATAACTGAAAATAAAAAATATAGCAATGTTATAGACGACTTGGTGTCACTAGGACATTCTAATAAGTTAATTAGATATATATATATATATATATATATATATATATATATATACAGGGTACTATTTCAAGCGCAAACTTTGTGTTCCACAAATTCCGCAACCTGCACTGTGATTATAATAGGATTCTGTCACAGCATCGTATCTAAACGAATAGACAGACCTGAGGTTAGCAAATACATGAATAAAAGGAAAATAAATTCGTGCTCATAGTACTAGCTATAATTATATGGAAGTTCATAAAATATTAGTGGAAGGTAGCGACAGATCGACTAAATGTATGTAGCGCATTAGTAGTGTGTTTAATTATTTTAGGTTTAACGCTAGAGTCGTTTCCTTCTTCTCTAGTGACAAAATTTCATAAATCGGTAATTGCAGCGTTGGTGGGCCATTTTTGTTGTACGAATACTACGTGGTCTACGTTTTCAAGTTGTTAAGTCGAGTCAAAAAAAGCACCTTTATTCGAGGGTAATGTATGCCCTTTGTGCGAATTGTAGTCGTATTTTAGTTTATATGGAACGCCACAATGAGCATATGTTAACACAGGTTAAGTTTTAATACAAGCTTTGTAGGAAAAAGGTTCGTGTTATGAGCCGGATTTACCAGTATGTGATTTTGCTATAATAATTGTCTCCAGTTCCATGTCTGTTTAACATTGTACAAGAACTCACTATCTAACGGCTACATAATGTGTTCAATACGTATAAACCTTATACCAAGTAAAAACACAGCTTTATTTTCGAGTGTGTGTGTTTCATAAGTGTCGTGGTTTTGCGTAATCTCACACCACTGCGCGTGTAAATAGGATTTGATGACATTGACTATTAAGAGCCCGATCATGACATTTATTTGGCGAGTTTTTTTGCGCACACGAACACAACAACAACAACAATTTAGCGTTCTTACGCAAACGCTAAATTGTTGTTGTGTTTTTCGTGCTTATTTAACTGTAGCGCGTCGAGAAGTCGTCTCCTGCAATCTAGCTTGTTTAGATTAACTAACGCTGTGGATTCGCTCGGTGACAGACTTCCTTTTTTATGGCGCCTTTCTCGTGTTATGTTACGAAATGAGTCTCATCAAGCCAGCAGAGATGATGATGATGATCTAGAACGAGTTCTCACTGAAAAAGTTACCGTTATGACTAGGCACTCGTTAGCACAGTTGATTCGTATAAATTTTTCCTAAAAAATTCCCTCTGTCCGAGTGTAGAGGAGGGATTGTAGCCTTCGTCGTTAATCGTTCGAGGGGGTTTCACAAGCGAGTCGCCGATTACAGCTATTATACGTACTCCTCAACTTAGATGGGAACCCATACATCACGTAGTGATATCTCTCTCTTTCTCCCGTCTTTACGTCTATGATCGAAAACTGTAGAAGATACTTCTGTTTCGAGTTTCTCAGATAGTCTTCAGTGCGTTCGCTCGCCGGACTGAGAAGAACGATGTGATTATTATAGGTGCCTTGTTCTCAACCGCGGAAAAGTTGGATATGATTGAGATGGCCAGCGTACACGAAGTGCTGAATTCGCAAAAGACTAAAAGCGTTCACAACCTCTTCTTATACTATGTGTTTTTCCCTGTCTGTCTGTCTGTCTTGCACCGGATAACCTTGTGAAATTTTATCTGCAATGGCCTCTCTCTACAAACTTTTTAAGTGCAGATATGGAATAATCACATTCCTCGATAGCATTCAATCTCTGCAATTATTATGCTGCTTTGCGAATAACACGTGTAAACACCCTGAATAGCTCCACACCAGCTAACCCTTCTGTAATGTTTTGCCACAAACCAAAACAGAAAGATGGCGCTCACACAGCTAGCAAATAATATATATGCTTAGCGAATATCACGATGACTCCATACTAAGTGGATAAGTTAGATTGTTTTCATTAGTCAGTTACATTTGTGCGAACTGACTCGCAATTCTTCAAAGCCATCAAAGGCTAGTGTCGAATGTTTATGTTACATGTCTTGTTATTAATTTATTTGTTTCGTATTATAATTATCATCGTGTTTTGATAATAATTATATTCAAGTAAGGTACCTAAATAATATTATTTGGGATTTTGATTAAGTATCGTCAAAGAGTAGGCTGCGCGCACATCTGAAGGACGCATGTTCCAATATGCGGAACCAAGATTTAATACTGAGAAACGAAATTGGTCATATAAAGCAGCAGGCAGGATGAGAAATTGTGCGTGTGATCTCTTTGTGCTCATGGTTGATGTCAAGTAGGAAAGATTGAGATGGATTTCCATTAAGATTCGTTTGATCTCAGTAAAGACTTACATCTCTGTTTGCAGAGGAATAGGGCCAAATTCAGATTTCTGCGAATTCATGACTGCAAAACGGACTCCCACGGTGTGTATCGAATATATTTTATTCGTATTTTTCATCAGTTATAAGCGTACCAGCTGTATGCGTATGTCATATACACACACATATATATATATATATATATATATATATATATATATATATATATATATATATATATATATACACTCTTGTGAAAAAATTAAAGGCGTTATTTATTTTATTTTATAACGGAATCGTCATTGAACGTACTAGTCCTTTCACTATATTTTCAAAATTATTAGTCGCCTCATAATAATTGTAATATAGTAGGCAGAGAAGTAATGCAAATACACCAAGATTTCTTGATGGTATCGACTTGCCTATGTCGCTACGGAAGCACTACGCTGTATCCTGAAAGATTTGCTAAGGCGTAGTCAATATTTTGCCGAAAACCGCCGAGAGAGACAGTTTTTCTGTCAGTTGCTGTCACTTGCTGTATCGTTACCCCCCTGAGTAGAGGGGTAACGGTACCTACCTAGTGGACGTCATAAAGTAAAAACCTGTTTTAAATTCAATACCAGCACTGATAAAAATATACTGACCATACAGATAACACCTTAGGCGGTGCGGGTACCTGGCCCGAAGGCCTACAAACTTATTCGACGAGTCAGCGGCGCGCAAGGTGCGCCATTCGACAGGAGACACTAGAGCTGCCGAGTACCTACCTACACCACCAGAGGCTATCACTGGACATTCAGCAGGGTAGCGCAGGCTCTGTGCGTGGACCTTTGCCAAACTGGACACGGCCGAATCAGAAGGATTCGTGTCATTTCCATTTATTCTATTCGGTATAGTCTATTTATGATGACCGCTGGCAGCGAACACCGGCATTCGTCTCATGTTCGTTAATTAGCAACAATAAAAACAACACCAGTCAAACGAGGCGGCAGGTATTTAACTAATACGCACTGATTCCTAAATGCGAGGCGACGGTTTTCCTATTAAAACAAAACTTGGTTTCGGCCAATCTCGGCTCGTCAAGAGAAACGCCATGAAAATCATCCGCTCGAATTAATAGGCGTCGCCTGCTTTGTCATCTAGATACCCTAACAGTTATCCCAGTTTAACCTCCACTGCTGCCAGACCACATGTCGGTCAAGCCCGGTGGGGTGCATTCCCCTGCGTTTCGCGACCGGGGGAGACACTAGATAGGTGCAGCACGGGTTCGAGCCCCACCGTTGCACATTTGTATTTATGCGTAGGTACGTCTATGAACAGCAATGCGAAAAGCAGTCCCGTGAACGTTAAACCCAGGCTGAGAGTCAGCTCGAAAACTATTAGACCACATGTCGACGGTTCTACCTCGGGCCGAGAATTTCGTACTCCAAGCTAAACCTAGAATAAACCTGAAACAGTTTCATCCGTTTAATTACCTCACTTATCCTCACTGCCAGATCATGCGTTGGCCATGTTGGCGGTTCTAATTGTCGGGGCGGGGATTGCGTACTCCAAACGACACCTAGAATAAAGCTAAACCTAGGCGCGAATCGCGCGATCGACACGACTCGACACGCAAGAGCGTCGAAGCCACTCTCACCACAAAGCTCGAAGGCGAGTTTGAGCGAGTATGAGTATAGTGACGGCACAGCACGTATTCGCTGATAGATACTGTTGTGTAGCTGTGACCGTGGATCAGAGAGCAGATTAAACGACCAACCATGTCCGCAACGTGCACCATCTAGATTTTCTGCTAGCAGATTTTTGTTCGTGCGTATGAAATATTTCGACAATTCGCGTCAATGCGATATATTCAGCAATATATGTACATGCAGCGTCGCCGGCAGGCAGCCAAACAGCCAAAACCAGCGCCTAGTGCGAGTAACAGTCATTAGGACCTAGGGGGGCAAACGAACTACCTGTCCTGCTCGTGCGTACCGGGGATCCCTCAACCCTGCGAGATTGTGCGGCATTGGCTCGAAATCTTCTCGAAACCATATCGAGCCAAACGACGTTGGTTACATCCGACGTCGACTGTGTCTCGTACATCAACTATGTACATCAACGAACGTACATTCATACAAGCACACGTTGTGCGTGTATCGTATGTCCTGCTGTACGAGTATACTAGCTGTTGTATACAGTACAGTACACCCAGCCGCAATGAGCCCGCCCAGAATGGCTGCAGAAGGCGTCGTAAGCTGCAGGCGCAAACGCAGTTGCGTTAGCTTTGGACATACGCTCTGGCCGCCGCCGGCGACGCATCGTTGGCGAGCGACGATGCCAACGAATGTAAGAAGTCCCACGGATGCTGACGCGCGGGCCCCAGTGCAGCGTCGACTGACGACGGTGTCAATGCTGTTATTGTGACTGCTACTACAGCACTCGACGGTGTCAATGTTGTTGTTGTTGTTGTTACAGCCGTAGCAGCTGTCGAAACTCTGGGACGCCGGCGTTTCGGACGTCCACACGTGTGAAAATTCGCCACACTATTGGCTAACTCATAGTTTCATAGGTGATGGTGGCAAAACCACTTGTTTATGATTTGGCGAAACCACTTGTTTATGATTTGGCGAAATCACTTGTTTATGATTTGGCGAAACCACTTGTTTATAATTTGGCGAAACCACTTGTTTATGATTAGGCGAAACCACTTGTTTAACCCTGCGGTCCTACACAAGCGCAATCACACACATACACACACACATACACACACATAATATATGATCGGATACACACGCTGCGCTGAGGCGCCCGAAATAGTCGTTGTCGGCCTGATTGCGCGCTACCCAGCCACGCTTGTCAGTGCATAGTGTCACCATACCGCTGCTGTATTGCGGGTGGTTTGTCTAGCATGCAGTGTATTGTTGCAACGATTTTTTTCTAGTATTACGACAACTTTGGCCTGCTGCTGCTGTTACCGCAGCCACTGGCCACTGGACACAGCAGTAAACAACTGTATGATAAGCGCAGCGCCGAATCGAAAAAAGAAACAGTCTTCTGCGATGCAATAGATAAACAGAAAGGTGGATACGGACGCGGCAAATAGATAGGTAGATCGATAGATAGATATATAGCCATATCAAATATCGATAATAATAATAATAATAATAATAATAATAATAATAATAATAATAATAATAATAATAATAATAATAATAATAATAATAATAATAATAATAATAATAATAATAATAATAAAATCCAGATCTTCTCCTCCTGGTGCCGCTCTTGGTGCTGGTGGTCGAGCTTCAGTACTTGGTGGCCCTGAACGGTGGCGCTGAACCACATCAGAGCCTGTGGCCTGAACCAGTGGCCGATAAGTCGTGGTGTCGCCTGTGTCGGATTCTAGGTATATTGTGTACGACTGCTTTGGTAGCTAGACAGAGCGGATGATTGTTGTTTCTTGTTACGACAGACCATCAGAAGCGCATTGTTGCGTCGTACGGTGTTAGTCTTGTTGATTGTTGTTGTTGTTGTTGGCGTTGTCTGTTCGTGGGTGCCCATTGTTGAAAACCGATAGTCAAGTCAAGTCGATGATATGACTTGACTCGGTCAGAATCGCGTTGTGTAATCAATCTCGTTCGGTTGATAGCAGAGCACCTGTGCGAAAACGTAATACGGTTTCGAAACGCCGCATATACAGTGTGTAGCCTGTAATCTGGTACAGAAAGGAGGGTTAGATAGATAGGTCATGCATGACGATCCAAGGAACGCCGGCTTTGCGCGCGTGTTGCAACCCTTTTATATATATATATATATATATATATATATATATATATATATATAATAGCACGTGTTAATATTTGTTTTTGATGCTGGCTGTTGACTTCTAGGCCCTTGACATACGGGCGAACATACGGTCATTCTTCACTTGCACTAAGCCAGTTCTACATGGGGCGTTCTTTTCAATTCACTTAACCTCTGATCATAGTTGCAATAGCGAAGGCCGGCGTGGCGTGGATTTGATATAAAAATGTGCAAAAGTCAACAAAAACGAATTCTTAATATATAAGAGTAATTGAAAGTTTCCACTTCGTGACTAGGAATCGTATTTTTTTTTCATGTTCTGCAAATAATGTCGTATCTCGTGCTCCGTAGATTGTCATGGGCATTTATGCACTTTTACAGACAGAGGTCGAAGATAATCAGGGATCTCATAGGAGGCAAATGAAGCACGTACGTTAACAGCAGCTAACCGGCGATATGTTTTCTCACAATTGCAGGGAAGGTTCGTATCGAAACAGCGTGGAGCAAGGTTGACGGGCATAGACAAATCCTAACAGTGGATTTGCCTTCTGGTGTCTAAGAACCAGCGAAAACCGGACTGGCCAGGGCGGGCGAGTATTGAAGAGAACGTTTTCCAGAATTGGGCAGGCCGGTTGATAGGCCAGCTTTTGTGTCGGGTTCTTCAGCTATCGTGGTTTGTTTGGTCCACCGTAAAGGCGGACGTGCTAGAAGTTGACCGGTAAAGGTGTTCCAGCATCAGAGAAGAGGCTGCCATGTCAGAGCTCCCGAAAGCCGTGCAGGCCGTGGCCGAACGGGAACTCGGTGAGACGCCCTCGAGGCGGCGAAGGGAACTCAAAAACCTTCGGCGACTTATCGCAGATGAAGACGACTTCAATCCCCGACAGGATGACGATTTCCTGCTACGCTTCCTGAGGTGTCGCAAATATGATGCCGAACGAGCTTTCAAGGTTAGTAGTGAACAGCGTGCAGCATGAGCCGAGTGCCCCCACAATGCGTGAGGCCATCTGCGGTGTGCTTCTGTGTCTCCTATATGTGCCTGTTTCCCTATATGTGTCCTTAAAACATAGACCAACGGGACGGTGCCGGTTTTCGGTGGCCGATTTCAACGGCGAAATGGAAACAAAAAGGACCAGTAGCAACTTACATATCGCAATCAGCCTTAGCGTCAATGTGAAACATATTAATCTAACTAATCCCACTCGAATTAGAGCGACAGGCTAGTCTATTTGTTTTCTATCTAAGCTTTTGTAAAACGGTAAAATTGCTGCGCGACCTTACTGCCTCAAACATGGCTCTACTTTTTTGAGTGCTAACTGCTATCAGCGTTAGTATGGTAGAGCGTCATTGAGCATGTGCGATAATGGCGACAATTAATTACTGAGTGTTTGAATCATGTGTGAATGCTTACTTTCTGCTGCTCGAGTGAATGCTTAAAGCACATCTTCTGCAAAGTTTCCCACACTGTCTGATTGTGTTTACACAATCAGACTCTTGTTTATTTATCGAATTAATTTGCAATAAGCGTCGCTCACAAGGAGAACATTCGGCTAACAGCAGGGAATGATATATATATATATATAAATATATATATATGTATGACTCTAACGGGTTTATTACAGGAGCCCATCTGGTTTAATATGCCTAATTTTGGAAAATCTTTAAGAATTAAAATATTATCTATTGAATGCTTATGTACCTGAATTTACTACCGTATATTAAAGCTACTGCACGTCAGATAGAGATATTAGTGGGCATATTATTTTGCTACATACTTAAGTTATTGTTACTCACATAGAGTAATTCCGTTACTACCTTGTGGCAGCCCCATAGGTTCGCAAAAATTTTCAATCTTGAACAAAACGTTTTTTCAATCATTTTGGTAGAAAAAGTATGACAAAGTCTGGCAATACACAAAGACTCTCAGGCGTTGGATCGAGTTCTGCTCGAGCGGAATAGTTTTTTCATTAATTGTGAATCGGGTTGAGCTTTGTCTTGCTGCTATATAATTCCGCTGGCCCAGACAAATCCTGTACGTTTCAGCTAATATTAAGAGCGTTAGAAAGAAGTCGGTTCGATTATACCTAGAATCCCCTTCACGAACCTACAAGAAATAGCCACGGTCGTGCTTAGGGTGGTTACACAGGGGCATTATCTGAGATGTTTTTGCCTGGAATAAACTCTTTATATGCAGGTTGTTATCGTTCACATACGTTAGTAAGTTGTTTCGTATTCGGTGCTTGCGGAGCTGTTTAGAATAGAAATCACTTTTATTATCTAGTAAGACGCACACGATATATTATATTTAATTCCTGTTAACGGCCTGTATTAATTATGATTGACTAATCAAGGTGGTATATATATAGAAATTAAATTTAATGAAGGATATATGTTTGGCTGAAAAAAAATCATTTTATAGGGCAAACGTAAGTAATGAATCCATTTTGTCATACCCCAGACAAATGCGTTGTTGGTCTGCTATAACACATTTCGGGGTTTATATTTGTATTAAAAACAAGGCATTTCATATCCGTTGCTTGCCGGATTGCACGCGAAGGTTTTCCCAGTAATGGGATAACTTTTGCGTATCCACACATACAGAGTTTATATATAGTGCCGGTCTTTCGTGATGGGGAAGACGGAAAACCCAGAAGAAGCCTTTACAGTTGTACATTGGCAGAGCTGACACCTTTTATCCTCCCGTACTCGAAAAGATGGGCCGTGCAATTTGCCGCACTTAGTAGTTAATTGCCACAACCTTGTAAAACATTCGTTCGTCTGACGCAGGTTCTGAAGAACTACTACAGAATCCGAGCGAATCACCCGAACATCTTTGGCGGATTCTACCCTTCGGCACAGGAGGCGACCATAAGGTTGAACCTGCAAACGATTCTGCGCGGTCGAGATCGGCAGGGCTGCGCCGTGTTCATCTTCAAAGGTAGGCAGGCTCCTCAAGGCACCCTGTTAGTGCTTCGTGTCGGCTAGACCGATCGCTTGGAGGGGTTCGATTGACGTCTCGTGAATCGTGTCGTTAATCGAAAATCGATTATTTGCTTAAATGAACGTTGCCTGTGTGTGCTTCAACATACGATGCTATACGCTGTGCAAGCCGCATGTACGTTGTATAACGCGTAGAAGGCGAAAGCATATGAAAAAAGTGTGTACAATCCCAGTTTATTGTCTGTATCCGATTGGAAGACAGGTGCGGTGCGTAGACGGCGTGTATGCATGTTGCCAGCCAGATAAATATGGTGCAACACACCGTTGCTAGGCTAAGCGGAGGTTTGATATATTTTTCCTGTTTTATTTCAATTAATAAGTTATTGTAGCTGTTGGTGCTGCCATTTGTGTTATATTTGGTATTGTAATTGATCTTGTTGCCGCGGTAATTGTCCCTAACAAATTGTCGAAAACCTGTTTTGATTGATAGAGCTGATCCTTAATCAAAGTCAGTTGTCATTTATTCAATCTTCATCTCCCTCCCTTTGTATGTCGCTCGTCTTTTATCTATATATAAAGACTGTAGAAGCTTCGAGAGTGTATTATTCGTTTTTTTCTCGTTTTCAAAATAGACAGTAAAAATTCCTGTTGCGGAAGGCAATTTTGTATGAGCTCAAAATGCTTTATTGCTGCAGAAGCTGTCTGAAATAATTAGGGCATATTCAGCGTGGTTGGCGAGACTGTGTTCCGGCAACCTTCCGTTCTTTCTGAATGAAGCCTGCACTGGAAAGTCTATTACGCCGATTACAAAATTCCTGAGTGTGTACGCGTTAATTAACTATGGACTTTGGTCTGTGTGGCACAATCATCGCCACCTATATTCGCGCTCGTCGTTCGTGGTTTTGTGCTAAAGTTGAACCAATGGGTACCTCATAATTTGAGCAAGTGCAATAAAATTAAGCGTCTTGCAAAATGCTCCTCTTGGCTTACCAGGTACAATGAGTGTCCGTTGAATCGAGCAATTTTCGGTGACGATAAATGGGTCTTTTACGACAGTGTGAAACAAAGCAGATCCTGGTGCGCCTCACCAGGCCAACCTTCCCTGAGGACGCCAACGAGACTAAAGAACATACACGTAGAGAAAAAAATCCAGTATTCTGTTCAACTTGATATATATATATATATATATATATATATAGAGAAAGAGAAGATAATTCTGGTTCTTTCATATGTGTATATACGCCACGGATCTAGCTCGTATCCGTCTCGGCGAAAAGCAAAAATGGCTCTGTTCTTGTGTAGACAGGTACTAAATTCGAAGTCATGTTAAATCATCACTAAGGCGGGGGGGTGACTCTAAAACAGAATAGCAAGCTAGATTGGCCTGGTGATGATAGTATCGTCATGGCTATTGAGGACATGAAATATGCAGCAGAAGTTTACTGTTTTTTTTTGCTGTTGTGGATGCTTTTGTGCGCATGAAAGGTGGTCGCTGGGATCCAAAGACGACAAAATCCGAGGACATTTTCAAGGTGAACGTGATGTTTCTCGAACAGAGTATTCAGGATCCAGTTACACAGGTGAGTGCCGTAGCATTCTAATTTTGATTAATATGATATGCTTGGCGAACAAATTGCTGTGCACTTTATGTGATGGAAACCAAACCCTCAAATGCCGACAATAGAGCGGCTCGTCCAAAATTTGAATCCACAACTTGCCGAAGACAACTGGGCGCGACTGCGTCATTGATCCGCCGCCTTGTTTTGTCTTGATAGTAATATTCATATCACAAATACTGATTCGGCGATGCGACTGTTAATAACTTGCTAAATCTAATGAATCGCTCGTCGTTTTTATCGCCACTAGTCTAATTGGACGACTGATACGCTATGAGAATATATATATATATGTATAAATATATATATATGTATAAATATATATATATATATATATATATATAATATATATATATATATATATATATATATATATATATATATATATATATATATAAGTGTCGGACCAAATATTTCGATCTCTACAGAATGTGTATAATGCTGCGTTGACTCTTTTGAGCAGCTAACAATGACAGATAATAACCATTAATAATATATAATTGCTTGCTATTCACGCAAAAAAAACTCTAGTCATACATTCAATATTGTGAACCAACATTTAGCTGTATGTATACACTCACCTTCGACGACACTATCAGGCTCTAATTCAATCACAATAATCAAACGAACGCTAATTTGGTACCCAAACGTTTTCTTGATTATTCTACAAAACGATGGTACATTTTCAAGTTGTTGGACCTCTAGGCTAAACGGTGAGACATTACCAAACTACTTCAACTTTTTTTTTCGCAAATTTTCTGTAAAATACCACTTTCCTTCTGACTCTTGGACGTCGTATTTGATCCCATTATTCCCAAAAGGCTGGCTACTTCCTATCCTCTCCAGCAAGAAGGAGAGGTCTTGTTAGGTTGTTACTTATTCAGTGCGAATCTACCTAATCGAGAGACAACCACCAAATTGAGCAATTGACATCTAGCATAAGGTATGCATACATAGGTGATCCTGTACCTATCAGCAGTAGCCAAAAATATACTTTTAGAGACACAGTAAAAGTTTACTTTAGCCCATTGATGGTTGGAAATAAGGACATGTAATCAAACCGTGTGACGTGCTTGATCAGGTGAACGGTATATGCGCGATAATGGACATGAAACATTTCGGGCTCCTTCAGCTTCGCCATAGTCCTCCGGCTCACCTGCAGAAGGTATGGAAAATACAAACCTAATGTTTAGATAAGAAAGACAAGCAAAAACATACGGCATGGTCTCTCTATGCAAAGGAGTTTCCCACCGTTGATCTTCTTTTTCTTCTTCGCTTCGTCTCTTTCTATTCTAGAGTAAATGCGCAACATATTACGCTATGGAATATACTACATGTAGCCAGCCATATTTTTAACTATTGCGATGTGTACGGGTTGAATAAAGCTATGTCATATTCTGTTCTCTCTCTCTTTATATATATATATATATATATATATATATATGTAAAGGGGATACATAAGTACGCACTTGCTGCGTTGGTTGCGTGTTTTACTGCATTTTGGATCATTTCAATCAAGCTACTATATAATACACACACTGTATAATACAGGACATACGCAATACCTACTCTCATACTGTTCAATTGAAAACCGAGGTGTGGCAGTTTCAACACAAATAATTATCTTGTCGCTTTCCACCCTGACACCTGATTGGCCGTTCTGCGGTTTCGTCTCGCGTGCAATTCTTCATTTTAACATTGCATCGTTCACTTGACGGTCTTTAGGATATGAACGATTGTCGAGTCCGGTGGCGTGGTGCATTCGTCTGCGCCTCGCGACCGGATGAGACCCATAGGTGCGCGGGTTCGAGCCCCACCGTTGCACATTTGTATTTATGGGGGTCCATCTAGGCAGTCCCATGGACGTTAAATCTTGGCTGAGAGTCAGCGCAGAAAGTATTAGGATATGAACAATTAAGACATTTAAGGGCGAGATGGCCTATGTTGGGGCAGCATATTAAAAACGAAAAAAACACTTGTATTCATTATTATTATTAGCTTCATCATCATTGTAATGACGCTCGACGAGTGTGGAGCCTCCCTCTACCACTACACTCTGCTGTTCTTTAGAAATCTTCTCTTTTTTATTTTTATTCCTCTGCCTCTGACTCTTCATCTCTCGCCATGCTTTTGATGAATCATACTGCACAGGTTGTCCAACTTATCCAGGACTGCTTCCCTGCAAGATTCAAGGCAATTCACATCGTTCATGAACCGACGGTGTTTGGAATCTTGTTCGGCATCGTGAAAAGGTATGATGAGGCTAAACACTGGCAAATAGATGTTTAGAAGGGTTGCTTTCGTTCGGTCTGCGTCGCCGGCACCTGCGGCTTCTGGTTCCAGAGGACGCGACTTTCTATTTCTCTTTCTCACACTATATTTCGTCTAATTTCTTTCTAGAAGAATTAATGTGTCTAACGTTTCAACTAATGAGTAAGATATATATATATATAGTCTGCAGTGGCCTATTATCCTGAGTGACATACGTTTTTGAATGACAGCCAATCTCAAATTATTCGTGGTTTTTGTTGTCGTTGCTGGGTTTGCGATTGCTTCCCAAGGTTTTTGAACACCAAGTTACAGGAAAGAATTCACTTCCACGGTTGTGATTACGCCTCGCTACATAAGCACATTCCGGCGTCGGTTCTGCCGGAGGAGTTCGGCGGACAGCTGACGCCGATGAATAATCACGACTACACGAAGCTCATGCTGGCCCGCGACGACGAGTTCAAGAGCGATATGAAATTCGGCTTCCTGAAGAAGGATAAAGATGGCGAGACACGAATCGAAACAAAGGACCACCGAAGCGATAAACTCGACCAAAAGAAAATACTCTCAGCCGCATCTACCGGATAGATAGAGGAAATCATATATACATATATATGTATGGTTATGCGGTATTATGTTTGCCCACCGTACACGTTTTTTGTAAGGTGCAAATCGAATTGCGCGACAATTTCACGGTGGGTAACATAATGCAGGTGCACTTTGCTCACTGTATCGGTGATATATATATATATACGCATAATTGTTAGATCTTTAATTCGATGTTAATAAGTAGGTGAGTAAGTGCATTCTAGAACGAAGCTTTTAAAATATGTCGATAGGATTGTGTTGATGCTGAAGGACGGTCCTGGGAACATGAGTTCCGCTACAGTGCCGCTGTCAGATGCATGAGCCACGCCCGGAAACTTAGTCTTTAGTATGTATACCCTTAGTGTATTTGGTTCGGCTAGGTAATTCAGTTGTGCTTCTGAACGTGGCCATTCATATACCGTGTTCACACCGCATCTGACAACGCCATCATCATTCGACAGGAACACCTCCATTACCGTTGTCCCAGACATGCCTATATGTATATGCATACATATACACATGTACAGATAGGTTGCGTATGTGTCTAAAATCACGCAGGCACCTATACTCAAGCAGTGTTTCACTGGCTACTTCAACGCAAACAGATCGCACAGTGACACTAAACTGCCTCCGGATGCAGTCTACGCTGATGCCTGTGGGTGTAATGGCCCACCATAATACGTCGGGGGTACGTCTTGGCTGCACTTCACTAGTCAGTGAAAGCGTTGTGGAACACGAGTGCGATCACTTACGAGTACTCTGGACTTGAGCGTCCCGTGAACTTGTTCTGCTTTGGCGAGGCAGACGGAAATTGCTGATGAAGGTGTCTGCTAATCACGTTCCCAGTGTGAATCGTTATAACAATGCTTCGATTGTATGTCGCCGCGAGAAACATTAGTTGAACGCGGCCCACGATTGCACAGTGATACCACGCACACACACACGTCTCCAGAAGAACAAGTTGAGCTTTCAACAGATCAAACAAGAAGAAGACCTATGGAAAAGTCAGTCGGTTTCCAATCCCCACCTCCGACTCCTCTCCCCGAAGGGTTGATACCGAGAAATCTGTGAATAATAATTAGGTGATTAGTGTATGCGTTAGGGTGCATGTCTCGGGGGTATACAAACACCAAGAAGTGTGAATAATTTGCTATTGTTATGTCGCTATTTTACACTTGTCGCGCGCACATGGTTGCTAATTTACCATCCATTTTTATCAGTTAATGAATGACCAAGGAGGTCGATCGCTAGATCATTTGTTGACTATGCGCGGGCAGTTTTTTCTCAGTCAAGAGCTCTCGTGGCGACTCCGAGAGAGTAAAAAGAAGTACCCTTTCTCGGGAGCATGTGTTTACAGTGAGAGCGGTTTACCCATCAAGTGCTCTGCCCGGTCGGGCAAAAGCCGTCCTTTGGCATCTGTTAAGCCAGTCGGGTTACCAATCTGCCAGATGCGATCAACGCTGGCCTTGCAATTTCTTGCTCAAGAAGCCACCAAAGTGGTTCGACATAGGTTTGACACTGATATCTCGTTTGGATAGGAGGATACAATTATAGGACGATGATCATGTACATCTAGTATCGTTTGACATGGCATCGTTTGAAACGAATTCCTTTACTCTTGCCCTCAAGATCGTTACGCCACCGCCGTTTGCTGGTCACCACATCAAATGCTGCTCGATCACCTTTCAGATCGCCGCTTCTTCCAGCGTTCACTAGGCATGAGCACGTCTATCATGCAGCTGGCAATATTTATTCCCTCGATGTTCTTCTCGA
Organism: Dermanyssus gallinae; assembly: GCA_003439945.1. Taxonomy (NCBI): domain Eukaryota; kingdom Metazoa; phylum Arthropoda; class Arachnida; order Mesostigmata; family Dermanyssidae; genus Dermanyssus; species Dermanyssus gallinae. Next base: position 101,565 of record QVRM01003517.1, on the reverse strand, counting down.
CGTTCTGTGGACATCCCGTGGCGTCATTTTGCCCCACCATTGCGCTATTCCCGCGGATAATTGTACCTTAGGGTGCGTTTAACGTCTGACGCGGCTGACCACACGGCTGACGTACGGTGTCGTACAGAGCAAGAAGCAACAATCGTGTCAGACCGCAGGGAAGACTCTACTCGCCTCCATGGTTTATTGACTGCAAATGTAAGCACACAGACATACACAAAAATAAACGAAGGCCAGAAGAAATGATCATCCTCGTCATCTTGCATAGTACGCATAGATAGCAGCTAAATCCGATACACCTTGTTGATATCGATTAGTTTCGGCACTTTCTTCCCATGTGCCCCAGTGATGCTTTGTATTCTTCGCTTCTTTGTATGTGCCACCATTCCTTGCCGTCACCATAACGTCTTTACGTCGACAGTATCGACTCGCGCCCATATAGCAACACCAATAGAAAACAAAAATATATTTTGTTTCTCTCGCTCTCTCGCTCTCTCTCTCTCTATATATATATATATATATATATATATAATGCTCGACTAGTGTAGCTTTTGGCGCGCGTCCTGACAGACGCACGTGCATCACTGGGGCACCATCAACAGGAGGTGGTTCGTTTGGGCAGCATTCATGTTCCACAGCGCTACTCTAACGTTTTACCGAGCATGTCAGCAATGCATTTATTTCTATGTATATCGTTGTCTGTCAGCAGTACGTGGTACGTAGTGCTACGTCGATGACCCGACTAGTGCACGATTGCTTGTCGGATTGAAATAAACGTAGACTTGAACCAAGTCCTGGTTCGGCCGCGGAAAGCGGGAAGCGTCGATGCCGTCGAATTTGCCTTCAAAAGAACCGACAACAACGTGGCCGACTCGGCTAGGCCGTCCGGGGGGCGGCAGTTGTTTGGTGAGTCATTCCAGGGTAGTGTACATAGAAGACACGCCGCGTGTCTCCAACTGCATAGTGCGCGCTAGTGGCAGGAAGAAGGGAACGTCGAAAGTCTGCCAGCCTTAGCGCTGAGCAGGCAATAACAATTTGCAATTTGCATCAGACAACTTACGCGAGAGGTTGTAGAATAGAGGGGTCCGAAAAGAAGTCGGCTTTTCGGAGGTATGCATTGTTTGTTTGTTGGCAAAGCGCTGCATCTTGCTCTCGCCGTATATCAGCATCTCGCCATAAATCTCTATAGGAGCGGTTGTCGCCTTGTGACGAGGTTGGTTCTACCTTTACAACTAGTACTACGACGCCTCCTTGCATTATCTCTACTTCGGTTGTTATTGTTGACGATTTTGTTGTTGCTGCAGTTGATGCTTTTATTACTATTGCTGTTGTTAAAATGTTTATTATTGTTGTTGTTGTTGTCGTCGTCAATCAGTAACGCCCTGGACACTCCAATGAACGTGGTATCCTTGCTGAGTGCCGTCTATTTCTAGTATCTTTTCTGCTGTCGCAAACGATCAACACACCTAACACAAAGATTGCAAAGTTGCATTTTCAGTTCGAGAACGAAATACGACTAATACTACTTCTGTTACTGCTGCTGCGACTACGACAACAACAACAACAACAAAATCGAGTCAACAAGCCGACGAACGGTTTGGACCCCGGTTCGAGCTGCCAATGGACGACAAACCAGCCTGTGATGGGAAAAGCACCCCCTTCTGGTGGTGGCTGTGGCCTTTGCTGGAGGCAGCCTTTTCTGAGCAACCGATTTGCGTCGGCATTGATCGAACCCGCAGAGACCCGGGATGGCGGGTGGCGGACAATGGCCAGGGGTCTCGGCTGAACCGATGGCAAATGTCGCAGCCTCGTCTTGCCGCACCCCTTCTGCCGAGGGGTGTGGCAAGACGAGGCTGGGGGGGGGGGGGGGGGTAAAGGCAAAACGTCGACGTCGTGCTGCTTTTTGAGTGTCTTTTGTGCTTTTTGAGCAACAGCTAGCATCCTCGTGCGGCGGTATCTGCTCGCTGGCCGGCTGGCCGCGTTTGGTTGGTGTTGCTGGCCCCCCCAGAATTCCCCAGAAGCCCCCGGAATTCCGTCGCCGATCGCTGTTGCCTTAGCGGTTGCTGCTGCATCTCGAGAAGAGAACACTGACAGTGGAAGAAATTTAATTTCCAACAATTTGCTAGAAAGCTTTGTTGTCGTCGCGCGTGCTCTAGTGACTAGGCTTTTCCTTATTTCAATATTAATCTAAGTGTCTGTTATCCTCTCTATTATGTTTCCCTCTCTGTTACATATAACAAGGTTGTATCTTATTAGGAATCAGATGATACAATCAGTAGTAGTCCTAATACGTTGGAAACATTATTGTGGCATTTATCAAGGAATATTATTTTGTCATTTTTTCTCCCTTTATTTTCTCTCTTGCTCTCTCTCTCTCTCTCTCTCTCTCTCTATATATATATATATATATATATATATATACAGGTAGTTCTACAAGTTCTTAAAATGAGCTTTTCAGAATTCGAATTTTTTCGCGCTTTCACCGCTATTGGAAACGGCAACTTTTCGATTGCTAGCAGTCAAAATATTATGGTGATTGGCCGTTGCGATTTCGTTTGATCGCTTTTCCCGGGCAACGTATCGGCGTGATTTTGAAAAATGGAGAAAAAAGAGTTTCGAGTGGTTATCAAGCGTTTTTATTTCAAAAGTTGGAATGCGACCCAAGTGAAAACTGAGTTAGACGAGGTGTACGGTGACTCTGCGCCATATTTTGCCACTGTTTCCAACTGGATTAATGAGTTAAAAAGAGGTCGCAGGAGCACCGAGGATGAACTACGTTCAGGACGCACAAAAACGGCAACTGATGAGGAAAACGTGGAAAAAGTGCGGAAAATCGTTGCCGCAGATAAGCGAGTGAACATTAGGGAGATAGCGGAGGCCTTGGGGATCAGTTTGGGTAGAGTGCATCTTATCCTGCACAAAAACTTGAAGATGAAAATGCTCAGAGCAAAATGACTGCCGCATTTGCTCAACCAAGGCCAGAACGACGCGCGTGTTTCCGCTTCACAGCGAAATTTGGCCAAGATGTCGAAAAATCCGTCGGATTTTTGGCGCAGATTCGTGACCGTCGATGAAAGCTGGGTCCATCACTACACTCCCGAGACCTAAGAAGCATCTCGTCAATGGTGTGCACCTGGTGAAGGACCTCCGAAGAGGGTGCGGACAACGGCATCGGCCGGAAAGATGATGGCTACGGTTTTTTGGGACCAACGTGGAATAATTCTGGTCGACTACCTTGAGAGCGGTAAAACGATCACGGGAGAATATTATTCAAGACTGTTGGACTGCCTGAAGCAAGAACTCATCGTGAAACGGCCCGCTTTGCAGAAGAAGGTTGTCCTGTTTTACCAGGACAATGCTCCCGCACACAAGTCGCGGCAAGCAACGGCAAAACTGGCCCAAGTGAGGTTCGAACTTATTGAACAACCTTCCTATTCTCCAGACCTGGTCCCCTCTGATTATTTCCTTTTCGGACATTTGAAGAATAGTCTCGGTGGAAAGCGTTTTTCCAGCAATGAAGAGGTTAAGGCTGCTGTCAATGCCTATTTTCAGTCTAAACACGCGGAATTCTACTCAAGAGGTATAAATGCTCTGAAATCTCGGTGGGAAAAGTGTATTGAGCTTCTCGGGGAGTATATCGAATAAGAATATCGTTGTCCTGGATTACTCAGCCATTACTCGGCCTACCTACCGTCCTATGTCGGCCTTGGGCACTAATGCAGCAAGCGGCGGGGCACGTGGCCGTGGAAACAGCGGTCGCAACAGGATGTTTCTTCACTACTAGCTAGACGTTTCTCCCCCCACGTTAAGTAGTAGTAGCAACAGTAGGAGAAGGAGCAGCAGCAGAAAATATCAGCCACCAGGCTACCCTCTTCGCTGCTTTGTGTCGCCTTTTGCTGCACAACTGCGCAACAAAGGTGTGGCGACTGAGAGCTCTTTAGCACTTTGCTTACAGTCAGTTGTTTACAGTTACAATTAGCTGTTGTTACCAGTGGCAGCAGCTAACGTTTCTTTTATTGTCGTTGTAGTCTCTCTCATTGGTATGTTGTTGTTGTCGTTGCTGTTGCTGTTGTTGCTGTCGCTGTTGTTGTTTGGATTCCTGTCAGATTTGTTGTAATAATAATTATTTTTATTATTGTCGCTGTTGTCGGTGGTGGCCTCATTGTCTGAAAAAGAGCACAGCTCTATACCATTGGCCGGCTAAGCGGCCGGCTGCGTTCGGGATTGGGTTGGTTCTGATCCGGCTGCGACATGCGCATCAACAGCAGCTTTTCGCCATTGCCCACGGTCGCAATTCATCAGTTGGGTTGTTATCTTCGATGACGACCAACCGGCAATTGATCGTTATCTCCCTTCCTCTCCCTATGTATCTATGTATATATATATATATATATAATATATATGTATATATATATATATAATATATATATACTCATACGTTCAATGCTTGCCATGGCACATCACCCGTGCGTATCACGCATCTATAACGGTGTGTGTGCGCCTGGCTATCGGCCACGCTATCGGCACAGCCTTTTGGCCGACTGGGTTCTGGCGATGCTATGAAACCGCGGGGCTTGTTCTGGGAAGACACGACAAAACGCCTGACGGTATGACAATGATTCTCTTAGGAAGATATTTTTGTCATGACAGAAATATCTCTTCTCCGTATGATATATTTCTGCCATGGGGTCTGGAGGCTCCAAGATATAAATACCGCGTTATTGCATCTAAGTAGTCACGCTACGGGAAAAAAGAAACCGGGCGAATTTCTTAGACAGGGGATCTCAATTTTGATCCAACGCAGCGTGGCAATATGGTGGGGTCGTTGGCAAAATGGACAGATCCTGGAATGACCCTGGCCAGTAATTGACACATCAGAGACATACGAACAGTATCTGCAATTTTGATGGACGTCGTAGTTACATAAATTTGCCGACAGGGTATGTCGGTCCGGACTATATATATATATATATATATATATACATATTTATACACAAATAGATATATACACATAGATAGGTGGTCCGAATGCTTTCCTTTTCTCGCACGATGAGTCTCAAGCCGGTGGATTCCTATTACTGCGCAGGAAAATAAGGATTGCAAACCAGCCGGATAAAACCACGTCGGAAGCTCGCCATTTTTATTCTGCTAACCAAGTAATTGCAGTCGTGGCCGCTCGCGTTTGCTGAGAGCTCAACCTGGTCCTAGCTTTGACGCTAATTAGAAACCCCTCCTCCATTCCGGCTACTTATCGGGTTACTAATTTCTCGCAACAAGGAAGAGTTGTAGCGGTTCTTGCGGTTGGTTACAACCAATTACCTTATGCCGCAAAAATAAACGTTATAATTACTATTTTGGTATCTGTAGCCAACATCATCGCCGCCATAATCATAGTCGTTACAGATCGGATTGAAGAATATTGCATTCTGTGATCCATCGTGTATCATTTCTGTTCACTTGGGCAACCCCGTGATACATTGATTGCATTTATTAGTCGCTTGACATGTTTACCTAACCACACACTCACCTGTCTGTATTAAGGGCGCTTGGGGCGGCAATATAAACGGATATGCTGAGATATCTTCCGTTCTACGTGTTCCTGGCAAGCTGTTTCCTTAATGAGATCCGACAACCTCGTGCTACATGTGTCTATAGTGGCAGTCCGTATGTGGTATACTGTTGCACGTAAAGATCAATAGAGCGTACAGCAAATTATCGGATAATCCAGATTGCGCGTTGAGAGGCCGTCGTGACAACATCGGTTTCATGTTCATAGTATTTTCATTTGCGGCTCGTAGGGACTCCGAGGTCTTTTACAACTTAAAGTTTGCTCAATTCCCGACTCCCGATGTTGTAGGGGTGTCTCACATTTCCGTGTTCGAAATGTAGGACTACACATTTAGGAATAGTCAGGTCCAAATCAAGAGCGTTTGCCTAGGCCTCGAAAGCATCTAATGTTGTCTGAGAATATGCCGGCAAAAAAGCAAATATTGTATCCAGCAGCTCGTCTAGCGGGAGCTCTCCGGAGCTTGCTCAGGCTGATCTGGTACGGCACGCCCCATATGTCACTGTATACCGTATATATCGACTTTGTCCACGCTTGCGCCTTGCTGTCAGCGATAAGTCCTCTACCCAGCCAGCTTTGCGTCATCGTGAAGGTAATTTGAAGTTTAGTACATGCCTTTCTTGTCGAGCCCGGTGGCGTGGTGGCTTAAGTCTGCGTCTCGCAACCGGAGGAAACACATAGGTGGGCGGGTTCGAGCCCCACCGTTGCACATTTGGGGTATTTATGGGGGTCCGTCTATAAAGCAATGTGAAAAACGGTTCCGTGAAGTTAAATCTTGGCTGAGAGTCAGCCCGAAAACTTTACATGCCTTTCGTGCCTCGGCTATCTCTTCATTACACCAGTACTCGGGTTGGTGGCGGCCTTGCCCTGATGCGAAGGGACCGTCGTTTTGCATGCCGCAATGAGCAATGAGGACCTTTGCCACGGCATGTATTGCATGTGCCGCTTCGGTTAATCCCGTTGCGGGAATTACCCCGAGGTACTTCCCTTCTTCGCAAATTTTGGCGGGAGGCCCGCCATCTTAAGGCGAACTCCCTTTGACGTCTTCCGGCTTGTTAGGTACAGTGTCTCAGTCTTATGCGTGAGGTAAATGCGGTCCATTCACTCCGTCACCATCGATCTAAAGCTTCGTTGACTGTGTCCTATAGGGCCGCTTGGGCCCTTCTAGGTAGTCGTTGATACTCCGTTATAGGCCTTTTTTAAGTGCTTGTACCACTTCTTTCTAGTCCATCGTGTCAAAGGCACTTTTAATATCCAAGGGGTCAGAAGCACGAATTCTCTCATTTCTGAAGTCTTCGTGGTGTTGCGACCTGCTTGTTCCAGAACCCTTTTAAGGACTTCAATAGTAGATTTGCCGATCTGCCTTTCCGAAAACTATACTAGGCGCCGTTCTTCAGCCCGTCGTTCACAAGCAGCTCTTCCCGCGGAACCTTCAATGGAGTTCTTCGGAGCTTGGCTGTTACAACCTGGTGCTGCAGGCCCCATATGTTACTGTCTACCGCATATACCAACCCTGCGCATACTCGCGCCTTTTAGCGACGAGCCTCTCATTAGTTGAGTTTTCAGGATATCTATGTCTTTCTTTATGTCAAGTCTACGCACCAGCGCTTCCTCATAGATGCCGTGGCTAAGTTCGTTATGCGGAGCTCAAAACAGAGGTATCTATAATCACTCATAGTCTTTTCCCTATCGCGGAAAAGATAGGGAATGAAACCTTTTTACCCGTGGACGTCTCGGTGTCGTGCCGTAGCACACCGAAAATATGGGACGAGTGATTCGGTCTCAGAGGAAGGGTGCGGGATCGGTTTTCCGATCGCACAACAAGCATTGCAAGGGAGCGCCGAAACTTCGAGCGATCGACTTCGCTGAACGTCATGGCTACATCAAGGGCATCGTGAAGGAGATCATGCACGATCCGGGACGTGGAGCCCCGCTGGCCCGTGTGCACTTCCGTGATCCCTATCGGTACAAGCAGCGAAAGGAGCTCTTCCTCGCATGCGAGGGCATGTACACGGGACAGTTTGTCTACTGCGGCAAGAACGCTCAGCTGCAGGTTGGCAATGTCCTTCCAGTGGGCCCGAAGGTACGGCCGTGTGCAACCTCGAGGAGAAGTCCGGCGATCGTGGACGTCTCGCGCGTACGTCGGGCAACTATGCGATCATCATTGCGCACAACCCCGACACGAAAAAGACCCGTGTGAAGCTGCCATCCGGCGCCAAGAATTAGGACAGAATTCATCTGTCCTAATTCGCTGACCAGAGTAATTTCTATGAAAACTGGCTGGTCTCTTCTGCAACAAGTAGCAGCTACTTTGTCATTAAGTAATAGAAGGTTTTTCTCGTCGTTCCAGTAGAATATATGCCCTCTCGGGTGTGTGGTGGCTTCCTTATGTCGTGCTCGCGGCATTGAAGTTCCCGGTGATAACATGTCCCTTATCTCCTTGACAGCACACGCTATCGGCAAGTTTCGCAAGACTGCCCTGATCGGCCCGTCTCGGCAAATGGAGGGCACAAGAGTCAATTCAATTTTCAATTCAATTCAATCACGACGGTCGGCCTGCATCTTTGTGTTTCCATCTATACTAGCGCCTACACCATGCTCTAGTGCTGTTTCAGCCAAAGGACGAGGTCCCGCTCCATCCGCGCCCGCGTGACCCTACTTCGTTCGGTCTATTATGGGCTCTAAGTCCTCAAAGGGTGTGTGGGAAAGTTTAACCGCTTTCTATTTTCACCCTTAGCGTGTTCCGCACTTCCGTCCATGACTATTAGACGGCTGGTAGACGTTGTCGGGGAGTCTTGTGCACATCCTCAGGTTTCTTCTGCCGTCGCCGGTCTTCCTGCAACAAACTTCTAGAGTCTTTAAGAGGGATTTTGCCCACCTCTCCTTTGTGACATATACCAATGGTGTATCTCTCTACCTCCAAGCTCGATGACATTTTGGATAACGACTTGTAGCACCCCTAGGGTTCTAAATTCCATGGGCTCCTCTGGGTCCATCCCCCATGTCCAAATAGCCTTGAGCTGCCTCCGTCTTGCCTGAACTGTCGATAAGGTCTATGGCTTTACAGTTTTTGAGCACCTCGGCTTCTCCGCCGTTCACTCCATTTACCACCGAGGCTGAGGTAAATTGCGACGCGACCCCTGTCCTTTCCCGTGGTTCGACATTAAAAACACAGCACTCCTCTTTCGGTTTTAGCTTTATATGCCCCATTATCACTTTTTCTAGTCCATTCGTTTTTAATTTGTTTATCTCTTCCCGTAGTATTGTCTCCGTTGCATTCTAAGGCCCGATTTCTTTTTTGAGGTCCTCGACGTCCTCTAATTTTGCTTTCCGCGTGGCTCTTTCCCTACTCTTTATAGACGCTGAGGATTTTCTGTTTCATGAGAGCGTATGCTTCGCACAATTTCACCAGCCTATCTATTCGTTGCTTTCACGCCAGGACGGCGTTTTGGAGCTGTTTTTTCATGAACTTCTTTAGGATGTTTGTTGTTCTGTCTGTCCTCTTTCTCTCCGGCAATCTATAGACGATTCACAGACGATGAACAGATGTACACTAGATGTACATTTGCACGAATCAATAGAGTCAATTGGCGATGGACTGCCTAAGCTGTCTGGGCAGCTTTTGCCGTCAAACGTGATTTGAAGGTGAATGAAGACGGCCAAAGCTAACTAGGCACGTGGTAGCGTATTGTCAGCTTAGGTGTTCTTTGAATCTTTGGCCACAGAGTTGTGCAAATGCAGGCGAACGCTCTGGCAGGCCTCGCAGTCACTAAGCTGGCAAGGAAATCAGGCGTTGCCTGATAGCCAAAACCACGCATGTCACGTCTCTACGAAGGCAAAATTAAACGAGACGCATGGAGAAGATGAAAACCAAAGCTATAGAAAATCGTCACCCACTCAATGTGAGCCTGTCTGCCTGATGATGTTTGAATAGATTTTTATTTGACTACTAGTACCAGCAAACAATTTTCGACTATACAGGGTGTTGCAGGAATATTTGAAGCACGATATACAGAATTGTAGAGCTCGTTAAAGCAAATATTTTTTCCAATGGAACATGGTCTCTGAGAAGTCTTGTTTCGGAGTGAGAGTGAAATTACTACAATCTGTGACACTGGTGTTTTTGCCCGACATAGGAGCACAGAATGTGCTGTTGCGAGACAACCAGTCTTCCTAGACAGAAACTATGCACACCATCGTGTTCGTGATATAATTCTGAAGATTATGTAAGGCCGGTCAGAAGACGTGACATGGTCGCTTAGAAGAGAATTTGCCAAAAATAAAGTTTTTTATAAGCGTTCACGCCAAATACTTTAGAATCATAACCTACAACCACTCACAGCGCTCAAAACGGACATATTCAGCCAATGGGCAATTCATTTTGGTACCAAACATATGTCCATGCGAGCTGTGGTTGCGGAGTAATTACGACGGCGGGATGTCCAGATTAAGTGCATGAAAAATGACGCACTGCGGCTGTCGCGCGACACGTCGGCGGTAGTGAACGTCGCCACACAGTCAGTTTACATGCACTCAATCTCGACATGCCCTCCGAAAAATCGTAATTACTCCGCAACCACAGGTCGCATGGACATATGTTTGGTACCAAAATGATCGCCATGAATTGCGCATTGGCTGAATATGTCGTGAGCGCTGTGAGTGGTTGTAGGGTTATGATTCTAAAGTATTTGGTGTGAATTCTAATAAAGAACTTTATTTTTGGCGAATTCTCTTCTAAGCGACCATGTCGCGTCTTCTGACCGGCCTTGCATATTCTTCAGATGGAGCAGAATTCTATCACGAACACGACGGTGTGCTTAGTTTCTCTTTTGGTTGTCTCGCAACAGCACATTTTGTGCTCCTATGTCGGGCAAAAACACCAGTGTCACAAATTGTAGTAATTTCACTCTCACTTCGAAACAAGACTTCTCAGAGACCATGTTCCATTGAAAAAAAGATTTGCTTTAACGAGCTCTACAATTCTGTATATCGCGCTTCAAATATTCCTGCAACACCCTGTATGTATGTATGTATATATATATATATATATATATATATATATATATATATATATATATATATATATAAAATATTGTGCTTTATTCATCACTTACAATACGTTTGCACACTCGGCAGTGTTCGTCTTAATAAAAATTGTGATAAAAAGGTGTCACGTGGGGTTAAGAATCAGCTGTCCGTGTTCTTGCTTGATGGTAGCCCCCGCTCTTATAAACCCGGTGCGAGCGGTATACCCTCAAGGTTCCTTGCAACGTTAAGACGGTAAGATCCATAAGATTCCTCTTCGTGACGCCGAGCTTTAAGAGCGTACTCGCAGATTCGAGTCTCATACACCACTCAAAGAGATAGTGATGGATCCGAATCTGCGAGGTTTTTGCGGGTCGGGGAGCACCGCTCTTAGGAACTCGACGTCATCTTTGGTGATCTTGTCCTGCTGCGCTTTTGCGAGATCCCTGTTCGGGCCGCAAACCTCAGCACCTAAAACCCAGACCTCAGTAGGTGTTGTTGTTACGACGTCGAGCTTTAGACCCGATACGCCCGGTCGACGGAATACTCGCTCACGAACCACCTCAAGACCCCTGTCGCGGAGAAGACGCGCCACGCGATCACAGACGTCGTCATGTCTCTTTATAGTTTGTTTGTGTGTTGTATTGCACATCTGAGCGACATAAGCCAACGTCTCAGGCGCATGACACCCGTGCATACAACGTTTGTTGTAGCCCGGGCGTCCCCTGGCCAATCTGACACGCGTTGGTAGTACGTTGATCCTGAGCTTTAGTAGGTTTAAATACTCCTTACCAGAGAGGTAGGGAATATCCTTAATCCAGTAATGTACAAAGGGCGTTTCGTGTGCTTTTTTAAAATGTGTCCCATCGAACGTATTGTGTTGTTGTTGAGACCAGTAATCGGTCTCTTGTGAAGCGGTCTCAATGGAGGTTCCCAAGTGCTCTGAAAGTCTTGTTTTCGCAAGGTCTTTTTTGAAGTGCTTGGTGGTTAGCATCCATTGGAACCCAGGGTGCGTGGAGTGTTGTAGTGCTGTCAGACGAGAGAGGCGGAGTCTGGGGATAAATGTTTGGAGGTAGGGGATGTCCGGACCGCCGTGTGCTGTGTGCGTGTACAGGTAGACATTCGGCACCGAGTTTTTGAGCTTAAGCCATTTCGACTTAACAACCTTTCTGATCTTTTTATCTAGGTCGCGAAGGAGTGCGTGAGATGGGTTGGGACAAGAGACCAGTTTATATAAGAGGCGGGGAATGATAAAATCTTTCAAAAATATGAGTCTTTGGTGGGGTTTAAGGGGGGCTATCGTGAGTCTGTTGAGTAAATTAAGGAGTATATCCTTGGTGGAGTCAACTCTGTCATTGCTGTTAAAGTCGACTCCTAGATATCTCCATCGATTGCTCATACCTTTAGCTGGAAATTGCCGATCTCCAACGTTAAATTCTTTTACGGTATTAATAAAACCTTTACCTTTCTTCCTATTAAATAGGTGGGAGATAGTAAAGCTTTTATTAGTCTTGATTTCAAGGCCTCGGGATTTCAAAAGAAGGTCTGCAATATTAAGGAGTCGTTGGAGAGTAGATTATGTGGAGGCTAGGAGGATGAGATCATCCGCAAAAGCTAAGCCGATAAGGCGGAAGTCATCAGTAAGTTCGTACCCAATATTAGTTTTGTCTAATTTTGAAAGAATGTCGTCTAGAACTAGATTAAATAAAAGGGGGGACAGAGAATCCCTCTGCCTAACACTCCCAGTTGTCTGAAATGTGCGACATTGTTGTCTAAATTCCGCGTCTCTGGCTTCTTGGAGGGCCGGACACCGCAGAACTGTGTGCTCGACATCGTCCGTCTCACCCGATCTGCATTACGCGCAGATGTCGACACTCGCTTTGTTAATTCTTACCATGTACGTTTGGAACTGGCCGTGCCCGGTCAGCAACTGTGTCGTACCATAAGACAGCTCATCGTGGTTGCAGTCGTACCACGCCTTCAGGTCAGGGATCTGGTTCAGCTCCCCGCGGGCGGCCTCCGAGGGTCTCCCGGCTGCACTGCGACCCATTCTTCATGCCAACGGGCGATTGTCCTCGATCTAGCCGTTGTTAAGTCTAGATCGCCATCCTTCTATCTTTCGGCCCGTTCACTTGCCAGCAGATATCATGGCAGCATCTTAGACAAGACCAAGAGGGCCGCGGTCGACACCGTGCGGTAAGCCCGGCAGACACGAATGGCTACCGGCCGCTTGACGATCGAAGCGCTCTTCTGTTTCTTTGTGTTCTCAGCGCCATGTCTGTCCACACTGGAGCCGCGTATAGCGCTACCGACTCTGCTACACTGGCCAGCAGGCGCCGCCTGCCTTCTGTGCAGCCGCCGACTCTGGGCATTAACCGCGCCAGGCCGGCCGCGACCTTGTAGGCTTTACCAGCCACATGCTGGATATGCGCCGATCCATTGAGACTTTTGTCGAGCACCATACTCCAGGGCCCCAGTTTCCCGTGCCGTGATAACCAGCGCCAAGTCATCGGCATAGGCCACCATCTCAACACCGGCCAGTAGGTCCGGCAGCTCGAGGACTCCGTCATAGGCTAAGTTCCACAGAATCGGCCCTAAGACCGACCCCTGAGGAACCCCCGCAGAGATCTCATACTCCTGGCCGCCGGCCAACAGTCTTCTTTCCGATAGGTAGGACGAAATTATCTGGCAAATGTATGGCGAAATGCCCTTGTGCCTCATTGCGTCCATGGCCACCTCCCAGCTCATCGAGTTGAAGGCATTTTTGACGTCCAGGAGAACGAGCATAACGAAGTCCCTTGTTTTCGGGGTCCTCGTTAACTGTTCGGTCGCCCGTACTGGGCGTCTGACAGGGCCCCTTTGAGCTCATTCTCAGCGGTAAACACCTCAGAGCCTCTCAACGGTAACATTCTCTAAGATCTTGCCCATTGTGTCAAGAAGACATATAGGCCCGTAAGCAGAACTACTTGCTAAAGCATTGCTCCCTCCCGTTGGTTTGGGGATTAGGACCAGGTTGACGTTTTTCCTCAGCCACGGAAATCGCCCTTCTCTTAGAAGACGCATCACCAGTGCTTGAAACAGCTTCGGCCATCGCTGCACCAGTAGCTTCGCCGCTCCAGGAGGTACTCCATCCGGGCCGGGTGCTTTACCGGGTGTCAATCGCTGCCCTGCTCGCTCGACTTCCTCCAACCTCACCTCGGGAAAATCTTCTTAGCAACCAGAAGCTCCTCCCCGTCGCCTCTCCACGGGTGAACCGGGAACAAGCTATGGACCTGATTCTTTAGAACATCCGGCGGGAGTCTCGGAGAAGGCACCTGAAGCCTGTCCATAACGATTCGGTGCGCTAACCCCCACACGTCTCTCTCCACGTCCTCTGCCAGCTGTTTCCACGCCTGTACCTTACTCTTCCAGATGAGGCCTTGAAGGTCCTCGCGGGCAGTTCTGTAACTTTCCAAGAGTGTGGCCGATTGTCGTCAACGTCTAGCCCCCTCTCCCCTCGGTTCAACCTTCCATTCAGCCAACTGCGTTGCCTAGTATACGCCCTGTTTAGCCTTGTGCATCGCTTTCTCGCTTCCCCGATCTCTTTGCTCCACCAGTAAACGGACCGGTGCCGTCGGGCACCTCCGCCGTTCGGGTGGGGCGGGCCAGCCTTTGTGCATGCGGCAATGAGTGTTTCAATAAGTCGATTTTTGTCCACCGTTCCTACTCCCATTGTCCGACACCTCGCGTCGATCTCCTTTACTAGCGCTTCCTTTTCTAGCTGTCTCATCTGCCACCGTCTGCCCCGGGTAGGTGATGCTGGAAGCGTCGCGGTTGGGGCTCGTACCTCGAAGCAGATGTAGCGGTGCTCGCTGTGGTTATGAACCGTATTGACCCTCCACCCGGTTATCGCCCGTTTGTTGACAAGCGTGAGATCTACGTGGGATTCCCTCCCTGCCCGTGAGAACGTCGGAACATCGCCGTCGTTGACAGCCATAAGCCCCTGCTCTGCCATCTATTCCAGTAAGATTTGTCCTCTTTCCGAAGTGTTACGACTACCCCATGCAGTACTGGCCGAGTGGAAGTCCCCGGTGACAATCAATGGTTTTCCCTCGTGCGTGCCTAAGCTACGACCTAGTTGACCCAGGAAAACCTAAAACTCCTGTATCTCCCTATTAGGAGAAAAAAAGCACAAGTAGAGAACACCCACCCCTAATTCCACCCACGCAAAGCCACTTCCGCCACTCGCCTGAGCCCGTACTGCCCATTTGGCGTTGTCCTCTCCTGTCCACCAGGTTGCCGCATCGATGCGTTCATCGGTATTTATAGAGCTCTTTTTTCTCATTCGCTTCTTGTTTGGTTCCAAAAGGAGGCATAATGCCCAAATAATACCCATTCCTGAAGTCTCACGCTACAAGGACCTCGGGGTAATCTTCGACCGCCAAATGAAGTTTAGACCTCACATGGCTGAGGTTGTCAAGGCCGCGTCTCGAATATGTAATCTCATAATGCGGTCTTTCATTATACAGGACCATAATGTGTACCTAAAGCTGTATCAAACCTTAGTGGTACCAAAGTGGACTTATTGCTGTCACGTATGGGTGCCATTCTATAAACAAGATGTTGACCTTTTGCAGAGCGTGCAGGATAAGTTCGTGAAACGAGTTGCTCGCCGGTGTTGTCTACCACGCGAGCGTATCACATTGCCTAGTGTTAGTGAATACCAATCCCATGCCGATTACCGCATGTTTAAACAACTAGCGCGTCAGAAACTTATTACTAGGTATTTTGTTCTAAGACCAAATAATCTCCGGAGCGGCGTTTCCATCCACCCCCACGAGATTGCTCGGGTGGACGTTCTAAACAACACATTTGCCTGGAGGATTGCACGTCTTTTACAGATTCAAAACGACTTTGCTTCTATTGTAATACCCCTTTTTCAATAAAGGTGATATGATATGATATGATATGAATGCTATGCCCCTCTCCCGGACCGTCTCCTCAAGCAGGTCGTGCGCAGCTCTGCACCGGTTAAGGTTCACCTGAAGCATTCGAATCATTAGAAGTACCATTGACTTCTCCTCTCTTGGCTGCGGCATCAGCGACAGCGGCGCTGATGGCAGCACGCTCTCTCCTGCTGTAACCCTCGCTGTCCGTCGTCAATGGTTTAGCTTCTTCGCGCTGTCGCTTCTTTTCGGCCGCTTCCTGGCGCGCCCTAGCCTCCTGCTCGGATGCTTTTCTCCGCTTCCTTTCACCCTCGAACTTCTCGAGGTTTCTCTTACGAGCAGCCTCTTTCAACTCCTCAAGTTTTTTATTTGCCAGCACTGGGCAGTTGCTTGACGAAGCCGAGTGCCCGTTGACTTTGCAGATATAGCAATGCCCGGTTTCGCTAGTGCACGCACTAAGGAGCCTCTGAGTGCACGCACTAAGGAGCCTCTCCTCTGCCCTGCACGTGGTGTTACCGATCTGCAGGTGCTTCATGTCGACTAGTCTTTTTGCCGCCGCAGTCGGGAGAACGACTAGTCTTTTTGCCGCCGCAGTCGGGAGAACGACAAGACACTGATATCGCCCTGTCCTGCCGGACCGCGGGTCATCTGTGCGCATGCGCATATCTGCCGGCATGCTCAACTCTCGCCTGATCGTTTTTTCGATGTTGTCGCTGTCCGCAAACGAGTCCACGTCTCGCAGTACGATCGTCTTTGGCGGTCCTCCAGAGTCTCGGCAATCAACCTTTGTGTTGATCGATCGCGCTAGCGTCTCAGCAAATGTGCCTGCTGATGCCTTTGTGCCGATCACACTAACGAGAACGTCCCCACTTTTGGTCGTGGCTAGTCCTCCGCGCGCGGCCAATATCACGCCAATATCTGAATTTTTTCGCACGCTCATGAGCGTTTCTGCTGTAGTTTTACCCTCAATCTTCCTTACCCGGACAGTGGTATGGGTCGCCTACGTCTGGTCTAAGATGTTTGCCTCTTTTGGTGAGCTTCGATTCGCGGGCGGTGTTCTAACAATGAGTTCGACATCACAGCCGAGTGCCCGACAGCACGCCTCAAGGATCTGAGGGATCGTGTAGTCTCCCAGCTCCTTGGTCACAACCACAGCTGGTGTCTCCTCCCGCCCACATTAAGGGTATGCAGGAGTCTACCAAAACGCCCAATTAAGTCGGCCGAGGTCGCCCCCAAGGGAACCATCCCGGCCACTAGCGTTCGTGACGCCTCCGGGGGACTCTGGTGTATTCCCTCCGTCTCCCCTTCTTCGTCTATCTCGCCGTCGCCGACGACCTCAAAGTCTTTCTGCTTTTGCATCTAAGTGCCGCTACCTTTCCTGGTTTAAGGTCGGCCAGCGCTGCCGCACCGGGAAACTGAGGAAGCACATGTTCGATGAGTCTTCTGTCTCTCTCCGATTCCTTCATCAGAATGAGTCTTCGCGCTTCCCTAGGGCTTCCAATCCTCCTATGGGTTAGCTTCACCCTTTTGAAGCATCTCTCTGGCCATCTCTTTAACACTATGCGTGCCGTCTCCTCTACGTCGTTGTTTCGGGTTGCCGCTTCCAAGGCCGTGTCGATCGTTGCAGCCGTCTCGGCCTCTCTCGCCTCAATCTGCTCCTTATCGAGCTTCTGATTGCATTTCGAACACAGTGAGTTTCCGTGCAGCTCGAGCACCCTGTTCACCCCAACAAGCTTTCGGACTTCTTTCTCGAGCTCGGCCTTAGCCTTTAGTAAGGCGTCTGCCTCATTGTTGCCTGAAGCCTGCGTGAATGTCCGCCTGAGTTCTGATAGCTCGATCTCGAGTGACTCTACTTGCTTTTTTTTGGCTTCGAGCTTTCCCATCCACTCACGGTCTCTCTGTTTGGAAAGACGCTTGTATTTTAGGGAAAACTTACCTACCTCCCCAACGGCGTCCTTGATGAACATCTGGGTATGCGGGTATCGCACGACTAGTTGACTCAACACCTTTGTCCAGGTGCGCATCTGCTCGGCAGCTCCGTCTGCGTCTTTAGGCTCAATTCTTTTCATTGGCCAAGCCTTTACAGGCAACTCAGACACGGTTCTGACCCCGCCCTTAGTCTTTGACTGAAGATCTAGCCATGGTCCGTTATCCTCTAAGCCCCCATCGTTCTCAGGTGTTTCAGTCTTTCGTCTTCACTTCGGGGTTTGTTTCGACGTCTTTTCCGTAATCTTTTCGCTCTTCCCTTTTTCCTCCTCGTTTTTCCTTTCGTTGTCCATTGCCTGTTTTCCCGCACAGTTTTGGTCTCCCTTCACCACTACCTGCGTATTCACATCCTCCCCGCCGTCATCCTCTGAGCTGGAGGTGTGCATGAACACTCCCCCCAGGTTTTCGGTTGGCTCTCTTCCATTCTTCCCTCGCTTATCTCTGTCGTTCCCGTTCTTTCGCCTCCATTCCCTTGCGTTGGCGTCCTTTGCGTCAGCCCCGAGGGGGCGAATATCGCCGGCATTTTTCGCCTATTGTCCCCACCGTGGGAACTCATCGTGTTTGAGCTTGACACAATGTCAAGGTCTCTCAAGCCCTACGCCCTAATGCGCCGTACGTATCTCCCGACCAAATCCCTCTCTCCGTGGACCAAGCAGGAGACTTCCTAGAGCGTCTTGTCCAACGGGTACCTATATAAGGTGAGACCGTTCTCGTGTTGCAGCCTCAACACTGGTCGCAGGAGACCAGCAGAGGGCGCGATCAATTCCTGAAAGCACCGCCCATTGGGCGAGGGCACCGACCGAAGCGCCACCTAGTGGCCGAAATCCCAACTTGCCTGCGTCACTCGTCTCTCAGCCTCGAAGGACGGCGAACGCACAGACGACACCGTCCTTTAGTTGTGCAGCCGTTAGAAATTCAAATTTGAATCCGCGGCGGACCGTTCCGAGTCCTCCAACCGCTGCGCGGGTGGTTTCGTTTTGCTTCACTCTACCGAAAAGGTTTTGTTTAAACTTCACAGCACACTAGCTCCTTACCACTCCGTTTCACGGCCACGCACAACACACCAAAATGGTCGCTGAGTTTCACACATCACTATGGTATGCCACTCTCTAGGTTTACCGGCCTGTATTCACCCAAGCAAGCGTAAAGCCTCGGAGCTCCGTCGACACACGTCCGCACTCTTTGGCGCCAAACTAGCAGCAGTAGTTATCTAGAAGACTAGTTGTTTGACTTTTTTTAACCGAAGCACTAGCCTGCGTTGCAGAATGCGAAACTGATCTAGTCTTAAGGTTTACTCTAGATAGAGACATACAGGTTGACATGCTGATTGAACTTTGCGATTCCAAACTGAGTGCAGCACACGAATAGAAGAGAGCAAATAGTGCGTGAAAAGAACTGCGCCAGTAAAACACAAAATAGACTTAATCAGTCACTACTAATATCACTTAGCCTGGCTAGGCAATATGCTGTTGAATTTGCAGAAGCTGGTGAACGAAAATTATGTTTAGCTTGCACCTTAGCGTTTGTGCATGAAGATCAAACGCCGACGTAAAAACGCAAACGAAGAGAGTCCTTCCAGGCCTGGTCAGTCATAGCCGGTGATAGATTACATTATATGGGAATCAGAGACATTTTTTCTGAGAATACTCATGCCAAAACGTTTTCAGGGCGACTGTCCGCGGTAAATTAAAGCGGTCTACGAGTTCATCAATAAATTATATTGAACCCGCGAGCGCATATACTAACCTGTTGTGCAAATTCGACGTCAAGTACTTGTTTTAAGAAAGCTGGCTTTACCCTTTCCAACTACCATAAATGCGAAGTGCTAAGATGTTTTTATGTCACTTGGATACCGTAAGCAGCTACGGACGCCACTTTGAGCGTGAATAATGCTATGGCCGTCTGAACGGACAACTGTGCTGGGTTTCTCATACCAGCTGCCGCGATAAACGCGTTTCTACAACGCTCAGTTGCATGTTGTGAAAAGGTTGTACCTCAAGACGAGAAAATTACCCCGAGATAGCAAAAGGTTTCTACGAACTGCACTTGTTTACCGTGAAATTGCAGTTTATCTGTGCGGACTCATTGCGCGCCACTCCGACACTTTACAGCTTTGGTCTTTGACACGTTTACTATGAGACCATTCTGCGAAAAGTATTCATCAAGTGTGCAAGACGCGGCCTGCAGATCAGTACGGATTCTGCTGAATATTACCAGATCATCTGCGTAGAGCAAGATCATAACTGTTGAGTGCCGCTTTTTCATGATGCGTGGCAGATCGCTGAGTAACGTCGTGAATAGCAATTGGCTGAGATTTCGAATACACAGTCCTCTGATCAAACGTGTTATGCTCGCACATATCATCGAGGATCGCACACATCACATATCATCGAGGATAATTTGATTAGCCTTCAGAAGTGCGTTGAGTAGAGTAAGCATTCGTGGTCCAACTTTATCCTGTCCCAACTTCTTCAAGACAATATCATGGGGTGCGATGTCGAAGGCAGACTTAAAATCAATAAAAACCGCAAACAAAAAGTTGTTTTCCGGTTTAATGAGATTGTGATCTGCTCAAGAAGTACTTCGCAGACGAGATAGTGGAACACTCAATCCTGAAGCCATGCTGCTCATCTGGAAGAAACCTCAGTGCTGTTAGAAAATCCTTGAGACGTTTTGTTACTATGCTTGAGAGTAGTTTTTAGACAAAACTCCTTTTTAATATCGGCCCCACGCGGAAGGGCTCGAAGTATCTCCACTTCCTTTTGGAATTACTTTAAGAAGGCATTTATACCACTTGGCAGGCAAAGCGCCCTCAGAGAGGCATCTGTTAAAAAGGGACTTCCATATAGGCACGAGGAAATGTTACTGCCGAAGATCCGGCCCAAATGCCTTGTTGTTTCGTATACGAGCGAAGGCAATATTGACTTCGTCTAGACTAAACGGTTCATCAAGAGCCTCAGCGAAAAATCTCTCGGGAGCTTCGAGCTTGTATGAATAGTAGTCCGACAGGTATCGTATCCGCATGGGTGAAAGCTGCTTGAAAGTGGCCTAAGTGTTTTTTAGATGGCATCGGACAGCTCGCAAAGTTGTATGTTTATCTCACTTACTTTTGTTTACCATTTCAGCATATAAACGACAAAGCGCACGTCTTCTTCAGATTCCATCGTTTTTGCAAATCTAGAAGCGGGCAAGCGGAAATGAGACTTCACCCCGCCAACTAAGCGCTATCGTTAATTCCCAGCTTATCCAATATTAGTGGAATATCATATGTGACCACGGGTGCTATCTGTATACCGAAATGAGCGAGTGCTGCATGAACCAAAAGTATATGTGGGCATTTACTCGCCCCAGTTGCAGTGGTGGCTTTCCTGACTTGAACGTGAGTTCAAAAGCCGTTGCAAAATGTTATCTTTAGGTGCGTAAATTTGTTTTCACATTTAGTTTTCGTTACCCTGATATGAAGCACGCCAGGCGGCCACTCCTTCGAAATTTCATGGCTACTCTCTTCCTTCAGTTAACCTTTAAGCCCTTTTCATCCACGAATTTAACTAGTGGATCCACGGCTTGTTAAAACCTGAAAAGGATGCAGCTAAAGGTGACTACATCATCTGAATAAAGTAAGATACTGCCCACTCTCGAGTCCAGCTCGTCCGTATCAGCTCTAGCAGTCTACCCAGAAATACGGAAAACAGCAGTGTGCTCAGTCCCTGGACATGTGATTCGAGTCATCTCCTCCGCAATGCCGAGCCCGTTATCAATAAGCACCCTGTTTTGTTTAAGGATGTTGATAAGTTTAAGGAATTCTCCTGGCATCTCGTTCTTGCCAGATCTTCAACTTTTGAATCCCTTTTTCTTGAATTGCCCCCTCGCCTCCAAGAAACAGGCATTTTTCAATTGTTTCTGGGAATATCTTGTATGGGCAGCTTTTAATTGATATTCTCATCCAAGCTTTTGGTTCCGATTCTACTCGCCATCCTTTAAGAATGCCTATTCAGGTCGCTTCCCTCCAGGTCTGTGGAATCCTCAATGTTTAAGCACTCATTGAATAAGGCTTGCCAGCTTGGTGCGAGTGAGATCACCCTCATCACCTTATTCGTCATTTGCTTCATTATCCACGTGCCTTTATATTCTATCAGCGCTTTCAGGGTTGTATCTAACAAGGTTAATACACTCCCGAAATGCTTAGCCAGCGTACCCGTCTCTAGCAAACATTGTCGTCTCCCCTTCCGCTTCAGTCATGTGTGTGGGCGATCGTCAGCCTTCCTTATTTTTGTCTACTCTTTCTTTTCCAGTATATCTGCTTCTTTTTCCTATGCAATCTCTTAACTAACCGTTTGACCAGCGAAACCAACGACCTTCTCAATGGAACGGTCACTACATATTGTTGTGTTAACCCACAAGCTAGGCCGTCCTGCCACACTCGTTAAACCGAGGTCTTCTGCTTCTCTTCTGCGGTGGCAGCATCACATACTTTAATAAGCCTACCAGAGTGCGTTCGTAGTGAGCTACCTAGATTGCCCCCTGGCACCGGGAGTACCCGGCTAAGTCCCTGTACGAGAACATTGCCGTTAAGCTTCCCCTGAGCTCTCCCTTACTCGCTCTTGAATATTCCCCTTACTCTTCACCCGGACACTCATCGGCCTATGTTTTTCCTGCTAGGGAATCTTGTTCCCAGTCATGTCCTCTCTGTTTATATCTGTTGCAAATAGGTTAATAACTGACGACACAAGATGGCTTAATAAAGGCATATATCTGCTCTATTGACTATCTAGCCGACCTCTACTAAGTCTAGCAAGGCCACCGTTTTTCCGAGTCTAATTTCGCATAAAAGTTCTCTTTTATGATCATTGGTAAAGCTTCCGTCGCTAACAAGAAGTTATAAACTCCGTCTCGCCGGTTGCACATAGGTGGCCACTAGTTCTAGTTTAAATGACGTTACTACAATCAGATTTCCACACTACGTGAAAATGTATACCCCCGCTTGGTCCACCCGGATACTTTCTACACGATGCCAAAACGTGGCGTCCATTGAATCTCCGTGTATCACACTGCTCTCCCCGTGAGTTATGTGCTAGCAGTTAGTTTAACATATATATATATATATATATATATATATATATATATATATATATATATATATATATATATATATATATATATATATATATATATATATATATATAAACAAATTATTTGATTTATTGTACTCTCTGTTTGAATAACAACGCTCCCCATCTCCGGACCGGAATATCGATTCCCATGGCGAATAAATCTGGTTTCTGCATCTCGTGAAATGCCTATACGTGTATTTTTACTGTTTCTGGTGAAGTAAATGTTTTCCCTATAGGTAGTTCTGCATACATCTAAATATGTAGTTCTCCGACGGTGCGATGTCGGTGAGTACGGTGAATGCGGCGGAATCGATCCCTGCACTTTTTCGCCCAGTGGGACGGTCCCTGAAGTGTTTCATTTGATTATAATGACGATTACATTTACAATTATGTGCCACATAGAAATAAGAAATAAACTATATCAAAGAAAAAGAATTACTACATTTTATCCAATCGAAGCAACACTATTTATATATATATATATATATATATATATATATATATATATATATATATATATATATATATATTGTTCCTTGCTTATCGCAGACCGCCTTGTGAAAGCGGAATTTAGAAACGCTATCGTCATGTATGCGGGTGACATGGTAGCCGCTTACCGGGACCGCGGTGCCATTTGTCGAATCATCGGCGACGTACCTTCACTGTATGGGGCTGCAGCAGACGTCATAATTGGCTATGACCAACCGCTGAAGTTTGTCAACTCCTTCCCGTATTTAGGCCTGAGACTACACTACATGGGAACGACCTTTACGCAGCACATTGGCGACAGGTGTCGGGTAGCTATTGCCTCTGTTTACATAGAGCTAGAGACCCCCGAAGACTGTCCCTGAATGCGGCAGTGCGTCTTTTTGAGCTTAAGATTCTCCCAATGTGATAGCTTCATATTTATTAATAGTGCCAATGGAGCGACAATTGTCTCCCAATGTTGAGCTACAGCCTTGTCAGTGTGTGGGGCCATCTGTCAGAGGCAAATTTTGCCTAACTAGAGAGATGCTTCACAACATACATGGAGCTTGTTCTTTGCTTGCCGCGGACAGCAAGACATCGCTTGGTAAACTTGTTACTGGATTGCAGACCGGCAGTGAAATCAATCAGAGTCAGACTTAGAGGGCATATTTCAGGACCATTTAAGCAATTTTTGTTGGAGTGGTGGGGAAAAGTGACCGAGACCTCAGCAGGGGTAGCGCAGTTAGATGTGTATCTCGCTCGGAAGCTTTGGGATGGAATGGTATGTACCGATCGGCGCGTGTACACAAGGTACATTGTGCATAGCTATCATCGCTTGATATGTTCAACACAAGGATTTTATTAAGTTGGCGATCAATGTCATTGCCGGTTCTGCTCACGGACACGCGCTAAATACTGCCAGACGCGTCGGTGGTGTAAGTTGGATATATTGACGATTACATTTATAATTATGGGCTCTCTGAGAATTATATATATATATATATATATATATATATATATATATATATATATATATATGTATATATGGTATTCAGAATTAAATGGTAGCGACTATTAGAGCCGTAGAACTCAATAAAATAATTATTTTTGTTAGCAAAATGGCGGATGTCTTGTTTAACGGTGACAGTGAAGCTACTAACGCCTGTTATATCGACAGAATGTGCTATGACAGATGTTTCATAGAAAAGACGGACATGCACACGTATTCAGATGAAAGCTATCCAACATTGTCTAGTTCAAGAGAAACAGCCTTGCAAAAATTAAAATCCAAAAATAAGGCTTATGCATGCGCTGAATCTCGAAATGCCCGCCGAAAAATCTTATGATCGCGCATTTGCCTGCATGTGTTAGTTTTAAGCGGTACAAGCAGCAATACCAGTGTCACAAGTTGTAGTTATTTAACTCTAATTCCGAAACAAGAGTTCTCAGAAGCCAAGTTTCACTGGAAAAAAAATATCTGTTTGAACGACCTCTACAATTTCTTATATCGCTTTCGAACTAGTCCTCTAACACCCTGTATATATTTCTGCTTGCCGTAGCGATCTCCTCGTATCGGAGCAATATGTACGCGCGCCTGCAGGACCAGCCACGAGCGTGGCAAAGCCTCTGAAGCTTCACTGTGTGTCGAATGATAGACAGTTCTCAACGTCTGATTCCCGAAGTCTCTGCTTTGCTCTTCGTTGAGTCTGTTGATTGTGGGGGAATTGCTAGACGTTGACACGTCCGCTGCTGCACCCGGCTCGGCGGACACGGTCACCCATTTTCCGGGGATTATGTGGAGTTACGCCAACTCTCACCAGTGTGGTTTGGCGGGCACCGGTGAGCTGGAAGATTTCGCTTTTGAACACGCGCCGTAAGTCCAGTCAATTGCGGCTTTGTAAGTACTACTACTACTACTATTTCTACTACTGCTACCACTAGCACGACGCCTAGCCTATGTCCAAATTGCCTGCTAGACCGACGGCTGCTTTCGGTGAGGTGTATTGCCGGGCAGCCAGCCACTGAGCAAGTCTTAGCGTGAACGAGCCGCCCCATAAAGTGACGACTTCTTGCGACGGCGGGCAGAGTGCGGTCGGTCACTCGCAGGGAAAAACTGCCGCTGCCGAGAGAGCGCAGGGCTACTTTAGGAAAGGTATTAAAAGTTGTCTTCGCATGCTCTTTTGCGGAACGGACGTAGGGCTACGCATGAACGACGGCGAAAAAATGCCCCAAGTATGTATGTATATATATATATATATGTATGTATATCTACTCCACTGTGCGAACTTTGCGAACTAAAGCGGAGAGGACCATGGTCTTCTGCCTTAATAAACATGTCCCCTTTTGACAAGAATGGCCTGATTCCGGACAAACTCGACTGGGTCCTTACGCGGAGGTCGTTGAATGAAAAGTGTTGCCTATTCGTTTGTCTATCTGCTTGCGCGTGTGCTGATTGTGTACGTATATTCTGCCGACTGACAAACAAGCACTCAGGCAACAATGCGGCAAAAATGAAAGGTTAAGTTAAAAACAATTAGCGACACGAGCTCAAGATTGTGTCTTTGGGAAACGTCTCAACGGATTCAATAATTGTTCGGTGTGCGCAGTGGCCTGAAGCGGAGATTCTGCAGGATTAGTTATTTGATTGAAAGCTATGTTAATTTAACTATGTCATGTGTGTGTGTGTAAATGAAGCACCCAAGAATTATGAGAATTCGACAGTGATCTACGTCATCTAGCCTTTTTAAGGAGGGCAGTACGACCAGCGTTGCTTTGCGTCACGCTCAAAAACGCTTTCCGCAGTGTCTCTTAACGTAGAGAGCGTGCTCTGTCCAGGTAAATGAAGACATATAGCTTACAAAGTGTCAAAATGGGAGAGGCGCAAGTGCGTAATGTACCCCAAGCGGCCCCACAGTTGATACAACCACAACAATAGCGACGACGACGACGACAACAGCACAACTTCCATTACGACAACGTACTAACACGTAAATAACAGGGGCCAAGTTTGAGCCATCCGCGTTGCCTGTACGCGGCACTCGGTTCCGCTTTTCCCTCGCCAGTCCGTTCATTCATTAGCACTGCGCGCCTATGGTTCGGGTAACGACTATGCCACTTCTCTGCTCTCTAATACACTTCATAAGTAACGTGCCGATAGTTATTAAATGTGTTGTATGCTTGCTCCTGTTACACCGGAACGAATCATTAACTGTTGTGGCAATACAACGTACATGCATACGTGTACATAAGCATGCCTGCATGCCCACTGGTCATCATGGTTCTATTAGTCGGTCATGTTTGGGTACAACATTTCCGCGATGCGTGCTGTCGGCTCGGTGTAGTAGCTATGTGGCGTGTCACTTATTAAGTCGAAGGTTCAAGTCCTGGTACAAAAACACATCAATAATAGCTGCCAAGAACGTGCTCTTTTTGGCGACTTAGCTCAACCGCTACTTCTTTTCTCCTATTTTAATTTTAATATAGAGGAAAATGCTTTTACCCGGGCCTTGATGTTTCGAGGTAGTGTAGGATTTACCTCAAATGTGTTGGCGTCAAACCAACTAAAACACAGTTCGTATTTCCCTTTGATGGGAAAACGACCCGGCGCCATAATATTGTCCCACGTCATCAATTGCCGTTTAAGCCTTCATTCCGCTTGCTGGGCCCGGCTGACCGAGAGAGCGAGAGAGAGAGAGAGGGAGAGGGGAAGGCTGACCAGCTTGGATAAAATTGCGTTTTTGCAATAGGATTATGTAAGCAGCAATGTCCTTAATCCGGCTTTCAAGATAGTGGAAACGATTGCACGCAAGGGACCAACGATGCGTTTAAGGAAGTGATTTGCAGGTCTAAAAATTGCCGTAGCAACCAAAATTGCGCCTCCAAGAAAGAGCGTGTCTTGAAAGAGCTCTGGTCAGCGTCCGAGTTCCTTAGCACATGAAGCGACGGCTTTTCCGATTCGGTGTCCATACATCTAGTGAATACTGTAAGCAGGTTAACATCTGCAATAGCGGGTAACTTAAACAGCCGTTTCGCAGCGCGATCAATACTCTGAGGTTGGGGGAAATGCTTTCAGGCTAAAAAAATCAGCGTGACGCGATCGGGTTGTGGTCCACAGGTCGATCCGTAGTATGAGTTTGTCAATTTGGCTGAGTCAAGTGTTGTTAGACGACGTCGGGGCTACCAGGGCCGCGTGCCATTTGTCTTCTGAGGAGACGGAGTTGGCCACTTCTAGCCGAATTTAGGACCGCGCCGAAATTCGGTCAGTCTTGCGCCAAGTTCACACGTTTATCCCCAACGTGCCCCAATTGCAAATGACTGTTGAAATTGACTGATGAGCGTATCTTCTTCTGCAATCTTCGGAAAATATAAGGATAGCCACCTAAGACAACTGATCGTGTCTGACTTCCTTGTAGAAATTACTAGCAAGCATCTGGAGCAGCAAGAAACTGAAATTATTACTCTGGCGCCAATACCAACGCCCTGTGCTCTTGCGGTATATTCAGCAGACTGTTTACAGGTAGTTCAATTAGTTCTTAGAATGAAAACCAAGAATTTTCCAAATCATGTTTTTAAATTGATCTTATTCGATATACTCCCCGAGATGCTCAATACATTTTTCCCACCAAGATTTCAGAGCTTTTATACCTCTTAAGTAGAATTCCGCGTCTTTAGACTGAAAATAGGCATTGACAGCAGCCTTAACCTCTTCATTGCTGGAAAAACGCTTTCCACCGAGACTATTCTTCAAATGTCCGAAGAGGAAATAATCAGAGGGGGCCAGGTCTGGAGAATAGGAAGGTTGTTCAATAAGTTCGAACCTCAGTTGGGCCAGTTTTGCCGATGCTTGCCGGGACTTGTGTGCAGGAGCATTGTCCTGGTGAAACAGGACAACCTTCTTCTGCAAAGCGGACCGTTTCACGATGAGTTCTTGCTAAAGGCAGTCTAACAGTCTTGCCTAATATTCTCCGTTTTAGCGCTCTCAAGGTAGTCGACCAGCATTATTCTACGTTGGTCTTAAAAAACTGTAGCCATCACCTTTCCGGTCAATGCCGTTGTCCGCACCCTCTTCGGAGGTCCTTCATCAGGTGCACACCATTGGCAAGATGCTTCTTGGGTCTCGGGAGTGTAGTGATGGACCCAGCTTTCATCGACGGTCATGAATCTGCGCTAAAAATCCGACGGATTGTTCGACATCTTGGCCAAATTTCGCTGTGAAGCGAAAACAGGCGCGTTTTTTGGCCTTGGTTGAGCAAATGCGGCAGCCATTTTTCTCTGAGCTCTTTCATCTTCAAGTTTTCGTGCAGGATGAAATGCACACTACCCAAACTGATCCCCAAGGCCTCCGCTATCTTCCTAATGTTCACTCGCTTATCTGCGGCAACGATTTTCCGCACCTTTTCCACGTTTTCCTAATCAGTTGCCGTTTTTGGGCGTTTTGAACGTAGTTCATCCCGGTGCTCCTGCGACCTCTTTTTAACTCATTAATCCAGTTGGAAACAGTGGCAAAACATGGCGCAGAGTCACCGTACACCTCGCCTAACTCAGTTTTCACTTGGGTCGCATTCCAACCTTTGAAATAAAATGCTTGATAACCACTCGAAACCCTTTTCTCCATTTTTCAAAATCACGCCGATACGTTGCACGGGAAAAGCGATCAAACGAAATCGCAACGGCCAATCACCATAATATTTTGACTGCTGGCAGTCGAAAAGTTGCAGTTCCTAATAGCGGTGGAAGCGCGCCAAAATTCGAATTCTAAAAAGCTCATTCTAAGAACTTATTGAACTACCTGTACATTTAAGTATATGCATACAGACATGCATAGGTACTACCAATATATATATATATATATATATATATATATATATATGAGAGCTGTTGATCATTCGTAGTATTTCTATAATACATATTATTCGCTTGACACGCATTTCTAATTACGTACGCCACTATTTTTAAGGAACAGAGGCGTCTCGAGCGGTAGTATAAGTGGACAAGTTCAGACATCTAGGTTTCCCCAACAGTGCTTGCAACAGCAGGGACCGCTAACTCTCCGCGTTATGGTTTATAGTCTATTTTCAATGAGCATCGCTCAAAGAAAATTCAATACACAACAGAGATCTGACTGGTACACTTCGGTAGATTACAACCATGAGTAGACCCCTAAACCACTCCGCCATATATATATATATATATATATATATATTGTATATATATGTATATATATATATATATGTATTTATATATACCTGATTTCAATGCCTAAAAATAGATCTCAGTTATGAAATGTCATGTATAAGAGTATTTAAAGATTCGATATATACTATACATATGTATATATCGGCAATTGGACATGGTGAAATGGCGGCGTTTCCCTTACATTAAGATCTAACCAGGCTACAAACCCCAGCCTCTTGACGGGGGGCTGCGCAGATTAAGCGTGATCACACGAAGTCTATCAAGGGGAGAACGTATTGCCTCCTCTTGTCCCTCGAGCTCGGTGTGCGGCCGTCCACTGAGTTAACTGCCGTAGCCAATGGCGTTAATTAAAACGCTTGCAACCTTTATGCCGTGGTTTGGGAAGTGGAGGTGTGACGTAAGTAATTAACGATCCATGGGTCCGTCGAGCGCATTCGAACATCGCTCGAGTTCCCGCCAAGTGGTTCTTTCGCGTATCAGCCGACACCTTCTCTCGAGCACCAAGTGAGTTCACATCATCCAAGCTTGTTTGTGTGTCGCGAATCGGCAACGATACTAATAGCCACAACCAACCATGGGAACGCTTAGTACACGTTTGTATAGACATATACTAGGCCCATTAATACAGGTGTATTTATAAAACTTTGTTATGCTAGCATCTTGAAGTTAACAATTGTCCCCGCGTGAACGTGTGAGGTTCTCTGTACGATCACGGGTTCTCTAACCCAGGCTTAGCCCAGTTCAACAATGTGCCCTGAACAAATGTTGCGTTTCCTTGTTGAATGTCTAGCGACAGCCTCTGACGCAAAGAGTCCGATGCTTTTGAGTCTCCCATAGATAGGTTAAGGCTTCTAGCCACGCGCTGAGTCAGCTTGAGTGTAAGAAAGCCTGGTTTTCCCATTGTCTTAAAAGCCAACGGTCAAAATTGATGCGGATAACCAACGCCAGAGTATTTCCTGCATTTGTTAGCTTCTGCTTACCTGAACGCATCACCTGGTTGGTCTGCACCTGGACCGACCATCGAAGGGGCTAATGAGTCGGTTACAGTTGCTGTCCAAATAAGCATGCGGCCATGCTCAAAGGAATTCAGAGTGAGACCGTCAGGTCTTTTTCCATCGTCCCTGGATAGATCCTGAGGTTTCAATATGCAGGGAAAGCCAGCAGATCTCAGTGCTCGACCATAAGTGTCATTCAAAGCCGAGTGGCATGCTTCTCGGCATGCGCTTAAGGCGTATGACAAGCCATGATGTACCAACGCGTCTACAAGGTAACCACAACGACATCGGTGGGGAGCGACTAAATCAACACCGAGCCGCAGTTCTGTACTAATGCGCGTCGTCTCGTTATCCAAAAGGGTCCCTATTTGTGGGCAGGCTAGAACATGTAACCACGCTCTAGCCCCCTGACTACTAACGGCTTGAAGCCTGGCTTTATCAGCTACGATAGGGGCTCTACGTATCAGGCTTGCTAATCGCTTTTCTTGCTAGGAGGCTGTCCAACTGCTCTGGTTAGCCCTATCATTTGTAGGGGGAGTCGAATAAAACGACAGATCTGTCAGTCAGCTCTTGCTGCAACTTTATAAGCTTTCCACTCATCGGGCATCCAATGATGCCCTAATTCTATCTGCAGCCTAAGTCAATGACAACACGATCGCGGGCTCCGCTATCATGATTGCATCCGGCATACCTAGGCCAACTAGATAAACCGGAAGCATGACATGACCCTTTGCAACAGAGGTAAGCTGAGTGGTGATTTGGTAAACTGATTTAGTATCTCATTTAAAGGGTTAAAGCTAAGATCATTAAACGGTTGTAAAAGTTCAGACGATGAGGACAAGTTGCAACCTGTAACTAGATGTGTTCATCTCGTGGCTAAAAAGCAATATTTAAGGAGGCCGCGGTGGGCTCCTAATTAGAGACGTCTGCCTGTGGCAAAATCCAGCTTGTCTTTCCGGTCGGCTAGGTGCAAACCCATCTAGCAAACAAGAGCACATCTAGCAGCTCTCTTGTCAACAACGCGACAACAACGCCTTCGGAAGTAGGTCAAGTTGGTGATACTTTTAAAAAGGCCGACTTGTACACTGCACTCCAAAATTGCTTACCGCTGCAACGGACAGCTACCGAATAATAATAATAATAAAAAAAACAGCAACTATATAGGAATAACCACAAGTTATTGGAAACGATTAGGATATGCTTTGGATTTGTACGTTCTGGATGCAAGGTAGTAAGGATCATTAAAGTACCTTCGTAGTCGGTTGTTGGGAACTGTAAAAGACTCAGCACAAGATCGCACACGAACCTGCGCGTATGTTGGATTGCGTGAATTTCTGGGCTGGCGTGTAGACAACTGCCTCATAGAATCTTAATTCCCGAAGGGTTAAATGGAGAAACGTTTCACACATTTCTGAGCAGGGTCGTACCAGAATTACTAATAGGAAAATATTCGCTCGAAGATATGCTTAGCTCGAGAGTAAGGCAATTTATGTCCGTATACTGCGATGCTGCTGTACTAGCTTATCTAGATGCTTTGTTCGGGGATTAATGGATTGGCCAATGCTTAATTGAGTTACGTATACAGCATACAAATGGACACCTAGTTTCGACGAGCAGCTATTGTTCCGGTCAAAATCGGACACCGCCAAGGGTGCCGGGTAAATGGCTTATGATAAGCACATTACGAGTCTTACCACTACCAAATTGGTACCAAACGGATCTCCAGTAAGTGCGCATTCTTGTATATGTGTGTTTATGTATTTTATCAGCGTGATGACTCCAATTTGAAGTATTGTGCGAGAAAGCTTAGACGGGAGACATCAAAGGATTTTTCATACTTATTCAATACGACAAGTTTGACTCCGCTATGCAACGCTGGATGACAAAGTAGCATTTGCTATTGAACACGCTGGTATGTTTCCTTAGCAAGCAACTCTTTCTCATGCAATCGTACACGTTATGAACGTATCACGTCAGCCACATTGATATAACAAAAAACGGACATTTACCAGTCAGTTCTAAAATCTCATCTTCTCACCTCAGTTCATAAAAATTTCATTAATGCTTATCTGACCGAGATCCAAGAGACCGTGACCTTATTACCTACTATGTATTAGAAAATATCTTTTATATACATATTCAAGAAAATATAACATTTGTTGTACTTTATAAAATACATTTCTTTAAGCGCACACGACTGAAATGCTGCAAAACAATTTGAGACCTACATTGTACTAAAATAGCGGTGGAGCGATAAAAACCTTCTGCGACTCTAGGTGCATACACATTCGCCCTCGCTTGAGTCGCTGTCACACAGAGTAGTTTGAAAGGAAGGTGTATTTGATCTCAGGATAAGCGCTCTCCTTTTCTGGTGCCGCAGTCCTTGCGCCAAGGGCGGGGTGTCGATTGCCTCTGAAGTCGGAGAAGATGTCTTCCGCTTTGCCGTAGTCGGCTTTTTCTATGCGTCGTTTGCAGGCTTTCTACGAACCGTCGTTTGCGGTGTGTTCTTTGTTCTTTTCTCTCGATTCGACATTGTGGACTCGAAAACGTCGCGTCCTGTAGACATGACAGTTTTCGCTGACGCACTTGTCGCTCGGTGGCACAAGTCGTCGGTATGCATAGACGGCACACGAGTAGGCATCAAGAGGCGTGCTTTTTTTTGCAGTTATTCATATATACACTAGCAATCTATATACTTATGTACAGTATATATATATACATATGTGTGTATATATATATATATATATATACATATGTATGTATATATATATATATATATATATATATATATATATATATATTGAATCTACAAAAAAGTTTTTTCGGTTTTTTTAATGACTCTCTACGGACAATACCGAAAAAACTTTTTTGTAGCCCTATGTATATATATATATATACATATATATATATATATATATATATATATATATATATATATATTTAAATCTATATACATATGTACAGTATATATATATATATATATATCGCGAAGCCGTCAAACGTGTCAACACCGAATGGCCCAAACGCGCGTGTGGCATTTGACCTCTCGAATCGGGCGAACGACGTGCATGACCCGGGCAATCGGCGACAGCACTGCGCGCAGCGAGAGCATGCGCGTCGTCCCCGAGGTCGTGGCCCGCGCTAGACTTGGCGCCTATCAAAAAGTTCGAAATCGGCGCGCCAGTCAACCGATCGACCTCGTCGAATATTCTTCAGG
The DNA here is from genome assembly GCA_003439945.1 of Dermanyssus gallinae. Lineage (NCBI taxonomy): Eukaryota > Metazoa > Arthropoda > Arachnida > Mesostigmata > Dermanyssidae > Dermanyssus > Dermanyssus gallinae. The sequence goes on along the minus strand of QVRM01003517.1, from coordinate 68,077 downwards.
TTTGATACGACGACTCACTGCCACTTCAGACGGCACCCTAAATCCCGCTCATTGCCAGCCACACGGCACTCGCCGATGTATATATATATATATATATGCATGCATACATACACACACATCATTTTTAAAAGCATGTACATGCTAATAAGGGGCGTACGGCTGAATCGAAAAACGCACAACCGCAAGGCAATCATCATATACTTATATATTTGTATACAGAATACAGGATTTCCGCCCCACCGGTGGTCGAAAAGTTGTAGAATTTATCAAAACAATAATGTTTGCAGTTGGATGGGAACGTGCCTCATAGGAGTGACCGAATCATAAATAAAATGTAAAAATGTGTGTTGGACACCGCTGCTTTTCAAACGATGTAGTTTCGAACTAATGATGTATTCCCAGACCAAACTGAAGCTAAGGGCGTTTTTGAAAGAAAAAAATAAGCTGTATCTGAATGTTCTAACGTTGGCTATTGGTAGAAGATTGGTCGTAACGGGTAGCGTTCGCAAATTTGCAAAGATCTGGCTGGGTAAATTATAAACATCATACACAGCTTTTTGCACTTTCTGCCGTCGGGCGATCGCGTAAAGTTATATCACGACGTCCTCGCAAAGTCCTGGTAAGAAGTAAGTGGTCGATTTTTCCATTTAATCTTTCGGGAAGTAGATCAGGGCCAGCAAAGCATATTTTGTTTCAGATTTTCCGTAAGGTTATTGCCCGTGTACGGGTTTTTCATGTCATGGCTATTTTTTAATCCACTCCGGCATTAACATTGTCTAAATTGGAAACCATGCAAACCAATTTAAGAGTGGCCGGTCTGGGTCTTGAACGCAGTCCTCCTGAATGCAAGGCAAAGGCTTTACAACTAAGCCATATTGCTCGGCTTAGGTTATATGCCGGTAAGCGTTGGCTCACCAAAAAATCTTATGTGCAGTAAGCATGTGCACACTGCAAACGAAAGTCTTTATGCGTAAAGAGTATACGTGCAGATAAGTAATCTTCTGTCCGTTTCTCTTCTGCAAACCCCAGCGAAAATGGTTAACACATTACATTCGTAGACCACAACGATTGAACTAGCTGAATTTAATACGAATGTCGTGCGTATCAGATTCAGCCATGTTCGACGATTAGTAGTAACATTTGCGCATTTTGCACGATAATAATAATAATAATAATAATAATAATAAATATTATTATTATTATTATTATTATTATTATTATTATTATTATTATTATTATTATTATTATTATTATTATATTATTATTATTATTATTATTATTATTATTATTATCGTTTTTATAGCTGATAATTCTATCAGAAAATTACACAACAGGGCTTCACCTTTTCTCTCACCCTTTGTTCGGCAAATAAATGCGTTTTCTCTTCTACTCTTTCATTTCGTAAATTGTAAGTTCTTGGAAATTCGGCATTGTCACCGTCCGCGGTTGACCGGTGTGGTACAGATGATCGTTGAATAATCATACTGAACATATCTAACTAATATTTAATTTAATTATGTTTATTTCACTTAGATTGAGTATAATACACCGATGGTATACGTATAGGTTCAGCCACGGAGCGGCAAGTATGACTCCATACGGGAGACGTTCCTTGTATATTCGCTACGCGACACATACGTTCACTGCACTTTGGAACAAATCCATATCCGAAATCGTGGTATATTCAATCAACATTTGTTTATTGCATCATATATATGGTATGTATATATGGCGGCATATTTATATTGGTGGATCGGAGAGATACAATAATGTTTCAAGAGAAATAAAAATAACTGATTTCTAATTTAAATATACAGGTCTAACTCTGTTCACGAATGGAACGCTTTAGAATCTGGACTGCGTCGATCTAGTTGTTTTCCATAGATATCGTTACGGAGACCATGTATTGTAGATTCTCGTCGGCCCATCATGACCGTTCATGCGGCCCGAGAACGAGTTCGAGGTGAGCACGCTCTAAACTACAAGTTTAGTCGGGCATTGAGATCTACCGGCTTAATCTGCCGGCTTTGTTTGTATGCTATTTCGAGAGACGATAGCAATAGACCCGATGGTCTTACTCTCATCAGCTTTGAGCGTGGCCGCATGCTTATTTGGGTTGCAACTCCAACTAACTCATTCGCGCTTTTCATGATCGGTGACCATGCTTTCAGATTAACAGAGGCTTACATACGACCACAACTTCGACAGGAGACAATCGATTACTCCAAAATGATCTATAATTATAATTATTACTAGGCGATGGGAAGAAGGAGATCCTGCTAAAATGGATGCAACGTGCGTACATCATAGTTGTAGGTTTTAAATAGCAATACATATATTCATATTGTCTATATTACGGATATACACATTATATATATATATATATATATATATATATATATATATATATATATATATATATATATATATATATATATATATATATATGTATACATACATACATATGTACACATTTTAAAAATCCTTGATAAGTTCATGCGTGTCACTGTCGCTTTTGGGCACACTATAAATTATCATGCATTTGCTTCGTATTCTTACAAGGCAAGAAATTTAACTGCCGCAATCTGCTATGTAATCATGTAGTAGATCATGATTTAACTGCTGCAATATACTAGGTTAATCTACTTTAATTCATAATGTCATAGAGGATAAAGATGTCTGCACTGCTTCTTATCCTTTTGACTCTCCATTTAGAGATCTGGTTGTCGCCGTCTAAATTATGAAAATAACTTATGTTTTAAACTAAGAATTTAAGATGCCTAAAAATCCAGGTGTCAATTGAACTTCGTGAATACCTTTCAGCGACATTAAAGCGCGATATCTTACATTTATCTCTATATGACTACGGTGTGCTTCAAAGCAAACTATTTATATTAGCGTTTTCGGAATTTGGCAGAATATATATATATATATATATATATATATATATAAATATATATATTTTTTTCTTATTCTTATACAGGTAACTGGTAAAACGCGTTATGCACACCGAGCATCGTTGTTAAATGGGACACGGTAGTATGAGACTCGCACCCGCTAAAATCTAGCCGTCCTCTTTATCGCTTGTCGGGGGCGGCCGCAGTACTGTCTTTTCGAGATTACTTCACCTGGCCACTCTTTTTGCCATTTAGGCTGTGTGTGCAGCGGTAATTTTCGTCTCGGAGATACTTTGCGAATCTTCTTATTATAATCCAGGATTTGTGATTCTTGAGAAGCGCCTCTACAAGGGCTTAGCATGTCAGGGGGCTCTTCAGTCGTAAGTTCCGGGACAGTAGTTCTCGCTCAGTGTCGAAAAAGGCGCACTGTTCATAGCAGTGCCTTTACATCGTCCACCTCCCCGAGTTGCACATACGGCATACAGGGGAGTCAATTTTACCAATGCGGTGTAGGTATTGCTAAAAACCGCCACCATGGCCTGTTAGCAATTGCGCGAGTGAGTAGGTAAGCGAGCCGCGTTTGAGGCTGTACCATCTTTTGAGATCAGGAAGTATTGATTTTGTCTAATATACAGGTTGGCCCGGCTGGATTGTTTCCCTTTGCTGGCTCCATTTGCTTAGGGTGTCGGTTCTGCTGACTAGTGTTCCCTCCGTCAGGCCGTTGATTAAAGGGTTTCTTGATGCCAGTTCTTTAACTCTTAGGTCCCTGGGAATTTGTCTGGAAAGAACCTGTACGGCTGCAGTAGAAGCCGTATAACATGATGCTGTCTATTGCTGAGGCCAAGAGGCGGCGCCGATAATCGATTGCTGCTCTGGTCCGTGTGAGGATTTTTTGTAGCTCTGCTGAGGCTTTGGCTGCTTTTTTGCTGCATAGCGCACGCGAGGTGTGAGGCACATGCGGCCTGTGAGAGCCCTGTCCAGGATCGTGCCCAGATACTTGACCATGCGCGTGGGTATTACTGGATGACCTTCCAGGTGTTAATTTAGGTTCCGTAGAAAACGCTTTAGACCATTTAGAAGAATTGCTTTCGATTTTGCGAAGCCAGTTCGAGCCAGAATATATATATATATATATATATATATATATATATATATATATGCCCTTAATTGTTACAATTGTTTAAAATGTGTAATTATGGAAATTTCAAGCTCAATAAGGAACTACTGAATTTAAATAAATTTGCCGTCCGGAGAAGACGGTCCCATAAAAAAAACATGTCCAGCCCGCGGCTCATTGAAGATATATGCTTTATACGGCGACTCCAAGCGCATAGGAAGCCTAGCGAATAAAAAACAACTTTCATAAAAACAAGTGTTTAATTTCAACCTGGCCGTACGCGCCTCCGGCCGTCGAATGTGAGGCAGTTCATGCGCGCGAGTCTTTATGCCGTGCTGTGGTGGTGTTGCTGAACGCTTTTTTGTCACTTCGTTTCTTTAAGCTCGCGCTTGCTTGTTGTTCGTCTTCGAGCTTGCCTAGCGATAACGTTGGTCGCCGTAGCTCGTTGAACCTCCAGGCGACGTGGTCTGGCCTGCGCCCGTCCTGCTGTCGACCTGCCTGACCGACCAACCGCAGTGTGTGATGGAGACATAAAAAGCAATCTGAGCAGGCTCCATAGTATAAAGCTATCTTTGTGTTGTAAGTAGTTTGCTCGCCCTGATAATTTGCTTTGGACGGATTTAGCAGTATATATATATATATATATATAATTGTATGAGTACGCCGTGCTGAATCACTGGGGCGACTCAAAACAAGGCGGTTGTAAGCGCATTGCCCGTGTCTCTTTCATCGCCTCGACGACTCGTGGAGGTTTTGCCTTTTTTACAAACGTTGAGCTTTTTCAAATTTTTTATCCGAGAAAGTTCGAACGTTGTCCTTTAAGCAGCGTAGGAGACACACGACGTGTTGCCTTGCAATCGGATTTGTTGTTTTGTATCAGTACCCCCCAGGACAATGCTGGCTCGTTCTTGTTCATGTTTCCATGATAACCACGCTGATTTCGCTGGAAGCTGTACTGGGTGTACTGAGTCTGTGCGTTTCGCACAGGGCTGCTGAGGCCCAGTTGGATTTGATTTTTTGTTTCTTGTCTGCTGAACGGCTTGTATGGATTTTTTACTGGACAGCCGTCTAACTAAAAGACCGCTAGACCCTTAGGCCATTGCGTTAGTCTGTTGAGTAGAAAATTGGTCTGTAAATTGTTTTTCGGCATCTAAATCTTGTGGTTGCAGAACCTCACTGAATTCGAGAAGCTCTAAGCCGCTCAGGGTGCAGATATTACTTTTTAATTTGTAATTTTCGGCAGCATCTTTACTAGTTTTAAACAGGCTACACCAAACAATAGGTGGTGCTAATTATATGTATATTAAAAATTATTCTTAGATTAAATATATATATATATATATATATATTTTTTTTTTGTTTTATTAACACCCAAACTGGGTAAATGTGTTTATGTTACATCAAAATGTTTCGAGACGCCAACAATCTAGCGTTTTGCTAGTTCTGCTGTAGACCTAACCGCCGGGCATACCGCGGCGTGGTATCGATCACATTTGCTCCAGCATTGTTTGCATTGACATTCATCCTGTGGTTCATGAAAACCCTCCACGTTGCACAGAACGTGATGAAATCCGTGAGCTGCAAAGGCCGTCGTTAGATGTCGATCTATTACACCGCTACCCAGCCATTCAGTGCTCGTCATTGCTGCTGTTCCATAAATACCTATGTCCACTTCCCTAATTTTAGTTTCCCAGTTTTGCATATAAACTTCAAAGGCGCACGTTTTCTTCAGATTAAATCGTTTTTGTAGTTCTTCCGTCAGTAGCGGGCCACCCTCCAAGACGTGAACAATTCTATTCCTGCAAGTATTCGAAAGCGCAAAAACCCTCTTTAAAAAGAAAAACCTCACCCCATCAATTAAACGCAATTCGCCTACTCCCAACTTATCCCATATTAGTGGAATGCCGTATGTGGCTATGGGTGCTATCTGTATCCCGAAAAGAGCAATTGCTGCATGAACTGAAAGCATATGTGGCCATTTAATTGCCACAGCTGCGATGGTGGCCTTCCTGACCCTCTCCTGGATGTGTAATCGAAAACTGCTGCCGCTTGTTGACAAGGTTATGCCTAGGTATGTAAATTTGTTTACAAATTTAATTTCTGTTTCCCTGACTTGGATCACGTCACCCCTGGCCATACGGCCGCCCCTTCGGAATTTCATAGCTACTGTCTTTCCCCAGTTAACCTTCAAGCCCTTCTCATCCATGAATGTAACTAGTCGATTCATGGCTTGTTTCACCCTGAAAAGACTGCCACCAAAGATGACCACATCATCAGCGTACAGTAAGATTCTGGCCCACTCTTGGGTCCAGCCCGCCCTTATCCACTCTGGTAGTCCACTCAAAAGTACGGAAAACAGCAATGGGCTCAGTCCATCGCCTTGTGCGACGCCTGTGGTTTGAGCCACTTCTCCCGCAATACCGACCCCGTTATCAATCTGCACCGTGTTCTGCTTTAACATATTAATAAGTAGCCTCAGAACTGCTGCCGGCACTCCCGATTTTGCCAGCTCTTCAACTATTTTATCCCTTGGTGCTATGTCAAACGCTGCCTTTAAATCTACAAACACCGCATATATACAACTTCTTGGCCTAGACAGCGTTTCCCAGATTGCTCCTAGCAGCTCCCGAATTGCTGAGTAAGTTGATTTTCCCTTCCTAAATCCATGCTGCTCCTCCGGTATTACCCCCCGCTCCTCCAAGAATGACCCCAGTCTTCTAGCTATTATTCCCGAGAATATTTTATACGGACAGCTTTTTATTGCTATTCCCCTCCAAGCTTCTGGTTCAGTTTCTACTCCCTTTCCTTTTGGAATGACTATTAAAGTCGCTTTCCTCCAGGCCTCTGGAATTTCCCCCTTGTTTAAACATTCATTGAATAAGGCTTGCCAGCAAGGTGCGAGAATTAGGGTATCTTTCATGTGTTCATTTCTTATCAAGTCTTTCCCGTGCGCTTTGCCCCGTGGTGCTCTGTCTATTGCTTCTATCACTTCCCTAATTGAGATTTCTCTCCCTATCCAAACCCTCGCTTCTTCCGTTGTCTGATCCCACGGGCCTTCGTATTCTAGCGGCGCTTTCGGAGTTGTGTCCGCACCGGCCAATATTCGCCTAAAATGTTCGACTAACCTACCCGTCTCTACGGAACACTGTCTTCTCCCCTTTCGTTTCAGCCATGTATGTGGACGTTCGTCAGCCTCCCTTATTGCTACCCACTCTATTTTTTCCCAGTGCTTCTTCTTCTCCTCCTTATACGCTTTCTTAACCAGCCGTTTAACCAACGCTGCCAACGGCCTCATTAACGGAACGGTCTTTACATATTCTCGCGTCAGCTTACTAGCTTGCTTGGCTGCCCTGCACCTTTCATTAAACCAGGGTCTTCCGCTTCTCTCCTGTGGCGGCAGCATCGCAGACCTCAATAAGCCTACTAGACTGCGTTCATAGGAATCTACCTGGATTACCCCTGGCACCGGAAGTACCCCGCTAAGCCCTTGTAAAAGGACGTTGCCGCTAAGCTTTCTCCCTGATCCTTCCCTCTTCCCTCGTTCTTGAACACTGCTTCTAATTTTTACCCGGATACCCATAGGTATATGTTTTCTGAGTCCCGCACCTTCCTGTAAAGGATTGTCGTCCCCTGTAAATTGTATGTCCTTTCTGTCTATATCGGTTGCAAATATATCAATAACTGATGTCCCGGAGTGGCATTCATATGTGCACACATCTGCCCTGTTAACTACCCAACAGCCGGTCTCCTCCAGTACGTCTAGCAAAGCCACCGTTCGTTCCGAGTCAATCCTGTCTAATCTCGCGTTAAAATCCCCTCCTATGATCATCGGAGCCTTTCGCGGTAGCGCTTCTATCCCCAGCAAGAGGCGCTCGACCATCGTCTCTGTGGACTCCGTCCCCGTCGGTTGTACATAGGTAGCCACTAGTTCTAGTTTAGGTGACATGACTGCGATTAGATTTTCTGCTACTATCCCCACGCTCATTTCTCCTACCGTCGGTCTAACGAAAATCGATACCCCCCCGCTCGGCCTACCCGGACCCTTTTTACACGATGCCAGCGCATGGTATCCATAGAATCCCCGAATATCAAACTGCTCTCGTGCCCAGGTCTCCGTCAGAATAAGAACGTCTACCCCTTTGTACGCATCGTCCCCGAGCAAATCTAACACCCCCCCTCCCCTCGCAATTCCACATCACTATCTGAATACCTGCATTCACTACGTCTCCGAACTTATTATTATCTTGCTGTATCTGCTGGTTCTCGCACGCGTGCGGCCTGCTCACTGTTGTCTTCAGAAGTCAGGTCGGTTTGGGACGTGATGAAGATGACATTACATGATCCGCGCTTCTGTTCGCCCGTGTAGGTTGGGTGCTATCAGCGTTAATGGTCGTGGATTGTTGCAGCATAGGTGAGGGAGCTAACGGGGCGCCCATCAGTCCTCCCAGAATGCTCGGAATAGCTTCCTGAATGGCCCTTGCCACCGTCTGCACGATGATATCCGTTAACCTCGGCATAATCGTCGCAATCACCTGTTGCACTATATCCTCCACTCTTGGTAGCGGCACTTGCTGGTCACTCAGTTTATGTCCGAGTATATGCCCCTAAGGATATTAAAAATTATCAATATACATAGATCATCCAGTATTGGACCTCTTCGACACGTTTGGCAAGAAACCATGCTGATTTTGGTCTAAGAGACCATCTGATGTCAGGTATTGAAATATATGTTTCATAAGAAGCCTTTCAAATGTTAGAGATGCCATGAATGACTGTGCAACAGGTCGGCGGTTATCTGCATTAAAATCAAGGTTCTTTTCATGTATAAATTAACGGAAAAAGTCGGGTACAATACCTTCTTCATATAATGTACAAAAAATAAATATAATGTTTAAATACTACTTAATGCTACTTGTAAAAGATAGAGGGAACGATATCTCGAGTGTATATATATATATATATATATATATATATATATATATATATATATAAGCAATAAAGTTGTTACATAGCATGTAAAAAATATGTCTATGGTTGGAAGATGCAGCAATGATTTTGAAGTTCCCGACGACATATTCATCTCAAATTATATTTAACATTATTTGTTGCCTATTTTATTATGGAACATAAAACTCTACGGAGCGGCAAAGCTCAAAAATGAAAACAGGATATTGCGAATTACACCTTCGCATACCGACCTACTCCCGTCAAGTTCGAGAGTATGAGTACCTTCTTCGGCTTGTACAGCCCCTTTTGCATTATTATTATTATTATTATTATTATTATTATTATTATTATTATTATTATTATTATTATTTTTATTTTTATTATTTTTATTTTTATTATTATTATTATTATTATTATTATTATTATTATTATTATTATTATTATTATTATTATTTATTAATGTTGTTTAAATGTTACAATTGTGAGGTGTGAACGTGTACTCCTTGTCGTCTCCTAGCTCCTAAATATTATTCCATGGAACCGACAATACAGCCGGCGTTTGCTCGGCACACTGCAAGCGACAGGAGTTGCCGTAGAAACTCGCCTTTGCGCCGATTCCCTGTGAGATCTGTAATCCGTTGGCCCAGCTCACTGATGAATCTCTTGGTTCCTTTGCTTACCGGACCCATTGTTTCCATAGATATTGACACTACGATATAACTTGACTCCAGTTCTTGGTACTTGCGTTTTTTCCCATTATCTGCGCGCTCGGCAACCCATCCCGCTTCTAGTGAACTGTGGCGTATATACGAGGGAGCCACTGTACAGGACACTGTAGCATCCCATACCAAGCATCTGCCGTTAGCCCATAGCGCGATTGTTACACCGTCAGGTCTTTTGTCGTCTTGAAGTCCTAATCTGGGCTCGAGCGTGCTTGGTATACCAGCTCTGCGTAGGGCTCTTCTTATAATTGCATTGACTTCAGCATGTCTAGAAACTCTACCATGGCTTTTGATGCAGCTAAGTGGGTGAAGTCCATCCTCAGTTACTGTGGTACCACATGCGCGGCAAATGTAGGGGTTGCAAACCGGGGCATCTATTCAAAGAGCTGTTACCATGCGGAATGAGGTGTTGACCAGCATGGTACCCAGCTGCCGGGAAGGGAGACACTTTAGAAAGCCTCCACTAAAGGTGTCCCGTGCTGCCAGAAAGACCGCTTTTTCCACTGGAGATTGGAGGTTGTCTAACAGCTCTCTAGCTGCAGCGCTCCATCTGTAGGAGTCCAATGTATGCTGTGTGGGACGTTCTTGCCAGGGGCCTGCTCCAATTGTTTGTCTAGCTATTAGCTCTGCAGCGCCTTTGGCTCTTGTGATTCCTTGGCGGATGTCTGGTTCGACCAACGTTTTTGCGAGTTTACCAAATTCCAGTAAAGACGCGGCATAGCACATGGGAGCCAGCTCCGCCGCTGATCTAATACCAAGTCCTCCTTCGGCAATTGGAAAGGTTGCTCTTTTCCAAGTGTTATCATGCAGGTCGACGTTTAATACCTCACCTAAAATGCTTCTTGCGGTATCGTCGTAAGCTTGAAGATCTTCGTGACATTTAATAGCTGGTGAAGTGCGCAGAGTATAGTTAAGTTTTGGCGAGCCCAAGCTGTATCTCCAGATGTGCAGAGCTGCTTGCGAATGCATCACCGTTAAGCGAGAGCGAATTTGCTCCAGTGCACTTGTCTTTAAGGGTCTTTAAAATCGATCGTAAGCTTATTGGGGCTCCCAGAAGCTCTAGCTCGTCTAAGTCAACGCACCTAGATTCTGGCAAGACATTCGAAACCACCCTAAGAATTTCATCCTGTTCTTGGGCATTACCTCCCAATGTAATGACTTCACACTTAGAGGCATTGAGGCTAAGGCCTCCCTCTTCTGTAAAATTCAGCACGTTGATAATATCACGCACAACCAGATCAAGTGGGCCTGCAATCGTTGCGTCATCTAGGTACCAAACGTTAAGAGGGCTCTTCATGCGTGCCACTAAACTGGATACCCCGAAGCTGAATAAAGCAGGTCCAAGCGAATCGCCTTGTTGCACTCCACTAGCTGATAATAGTGGTGCTTTTTCATCCCAGGACAGCAGAGTCGGTTCCTTGTAGCTTTGCCAAGCTAGCGGCAGAAGTTGCGGCACTTTGAGTCTTACCTCATCAAGCACTACATCGCGTCGTATAGTATTGAAGGCGTTACGAAAATCCAATTTAACTAGAACCCGAACTGGACCTTCTGCTTCAACAAATGCTCGCACTGCGTGAACTGCCGCTTCTGCACCGCCTTTCACTGCAACGCCTATCTGACTTGGTGAAATTGCTGTCACAATTGTTGTTCTGGTAATGGCAATGGCTACGTTAGCGACAAGCCTCCTGATTGTAAGGCCGCATGCTATAGGTCTAATAGAGCCGTCTTTTTTCTTTAGCGCTGTCAGATTGGCCCCGTAGAAGATGGGAATGCAGAAATGTGGCAAGTTACCACCCAAGGCTGAACCAACAAGAGAACGGAGTTCTTCCACCAGCCTCCCAGATGACGGTACTGTGCTATCGAGCATATCGAGCAGATGCCGAGGACGTAAACCGTCTAATCCTAGGCCTGATGCTAGGGAAAATGACCGAACGGCGTCAGTAATAAGTTTTTCTGGTACGAGGCATGCTTGCGCTGGTACTGGTGCTTGAAAATTGTTTACGCGCTCTCTGACCAAATCCGTAGGACGAGGATGCTTGTTTCTCAATTCCTGCTCTGTGTGGCTGTTGAGTGGCGCAAAGGAGTCAGTTGAAAGAAGGCTACGTGCGGCAGATCTTACATCACCTTCTGCTAATTTGCGCTCTGCTGTAGCGGCTCTGTCACGATCAGTGTACTGTTTTTCTGAGTTTTTGGGGGTGCTGCGTGGTTGTTTGTCAAGAAGATTTTCTAGTCGCTTCCACTGCGTATCTACGAGATTTATTCTAATTATTTGACAAAGTGTGGTATCTTTGGCTAATTTTAATATAAAGCAAGACAACGCGTCTTGGGTCAGGCTTGTAACGTTGCCGACTCTAATGTTGCGCATCCCGGAGCGAAAAGCCAAAGATACCACACTTTGTTAAATAATTAGAATAAATCTCGTAGATACGCAGTGGAAGCGACTAGAAAATCTTCTTGACGAACAACCACGCAGCACCCCCAAAAACTCAGAAAAACAGTACACTGATCGTGACAGAGCCGCTACAGCAGAGCGCAAATTAGCAGAAGGTGATGTAAGATCTGCCGCACGTAGCCTTCTTTCAACTGACTCCTTTGCGCCACTCAACAGCCACACAGAGCAGGAATTGAGAAACAAGCATCCTCGTCCTACGGATTTGGTCAGAGAGCGCGTAAACAATTTTCAAGCACCAGTACCAGCGCAAGCATGCCTCGTACCAGAAAAACTTATTACTGACGCCGTTCGGTCATTTTCCCTAGCATCAGGCCTAGGATTAGACGGTTTACGTCCTCGGCATCTGCTCGATATGCTCGATAGCACAGTACCGTCATCTGGGAGGCTGGTGGAAGAACTCCGTTCTCTTGTTGGTTCAGCCTTGGGTGGTAACTTGCCACATTTCTGCATTCCCCACATTTCTGGTACGAGGCATGCTTGCGCTGGTACTGGTGCTTAAAAATTGTTTACGCGCTCTCTGACCAAATCCGTAGGACGAGGATGCTTGTTTCTCAATTCCTGCTCTGTGTGGCTGTTGAGTGGCGCAAAGAAGTCAGTTGAAAGAAGGCTACGTGCGGCAGATCTTACATCACCTTCTGCTAATTTGCGCTCTGCTGTAGCGGCTCTGTCACGATCAGTGTACTGTTTTTCTGAGTTTTTGGGGGTGCTGCGTGGTTGTTCGTCAAGAAGATTTTCTAGTCGCTTCCACTGCGTATCTACGAGATTTATTCTAATTATTTGACAAAGTGTGGTATCTTTGGCTTTTCGCTCCGGGATGCGCAACATTAGAGTCGGCAACGTTACAAGCCTGACCCAAGACGCGTTGTCTTGCTTTATATTAAAATTAGCCAAAGCTTCTGTGTATGCTGCGCAACAAACTTCTCTGACCCCTCTGGGTATAATCCTTATCAGTTTAGCGTCTTTTCGCGCCCGAGCCAAGAGTGTTATTAAGGTCTGTGGGTCTAGGTCATATGTCGTCACGATGTTACCAGCCTGGTTTTCAGAGTTATTTAACGGGGGTACGGTCAGTAACGGTTGGGGGTTAGTTCTATGGAGGCGAGTCTAATGCATGCGCAAGCCTCGGATTGATTTTATAGATTTCCCGCAGACATCACAAATGTATGGTTGTTGGGATCGTGGTTGAGATTGGAGGGGTTTTCTTGGAGAAGTGTTTGTGTGCTTATTGTTTGTTTGTAGGTGTTGTACTATTTCCGCTGCCGAGTTCAGTTGTTTTCGTTCTTTCTTCGGCGCTTCTTTGTTTTGGTTTTGGCTTATTAGAGTCTACCCTGGGCGGGCGCGGTGGAGGAAGGTGGCAAACCACCTTGCCTTCTTTGTTAAGCACTGGTTGTGGAGTGGCAGGTCTTGCGGCATCCGCGTACGATTTCACTTCCAAGCTCGTGGATTGAGGGTTTGTGCTGGTACTTGGCAATAGATCGATCTGAGGGAACTCCTCAGCTAGGTCGGGTAGGCGAGATGCTACCTTTGCGTATAGCTTTTGTTTTTCAGCCTCTGTGAAAACTCGTTTTACTCCACAACGGCCGTCACTAGCCGCATGAGCGCCACCACAATTAGCGCATCGGGCCTTTTCATGACATTCCCACATTTGATGGCCGGGTCTTGCGCATCTTCTGCAGGTAGGGATTTCCTTTTTTGTGCATTGTGATGCCTTGTGTCCAAACTTATGGCAGGAGAGACACTGTAAGGGCAAATCGCAGCAAAGTGTGACTTTAAAGCATTCGTCGGCGATTGTCACTTCACCCACTGGTTCTTTGTCAAACCTTAGCCGCACCCTACTTGAGGGCTTCATCACCTTAACAACGTTCTTGCTCGGGCCTGTAGCGGCCGCGGCAAACTTTTCTCTGCGAACTTCACTCACGCCCTGTTCGCGTAGACAATCAAGCAGATCTTCGTCTGAGAACTGTGGGTTTATTCCGGAGATGCGTTCACAGAAAGCCGACGTGTCGGAAAGAGGACCTATGTTTAATCCGCAAACGCAGTTCAGGGTCTTTACGGATGCTATTTGATCCGTTGTAGGCGCACGAATCCCTAGTTTGCCTTGGGCAGTAATCCGAACGTTAGCACCGGGGATAGTTTTCCTTATTTCGGCGTACGCCTTGAGGACGCTTAGGCCCTTCAGGGCATCAGGTTTCTCCTGGCATTTGAAAAACACCTCTAAACCACTTCGGTTAGTTTTATCGTGTGCTCGTTTGAGCTCGCTGATAGCGGATCTTCCTAGGTTACCCGCTACTTTTCGTTGAGCGGTTAAGATGGCCACCATTGCTCTTGTGGGGACAGTCTTCCACTCAGGTTCCTTGTCCTCAGCATCCATTTCATTTTCAGATAGCTCACTACCTTCCTCTCTCTCGCCTTGGTCGGCCATAAGGACGCCCAACGTTTGCTCTCTTCGGAGGATTCTGTTCGCGTTCACTTGAGCTTGTGCAGTTAATCTGGTAGACGGGTGACACTTTGCCGAGCAGCAATGATCAACGTCTCGTTCAGCACGCGAACACGCTACGAGTGGTGACGGCGAACGTGCACCGTCACGTCGTGTGCACTTTGTTAGTGGCGAACGTGCACATCGGGTGATGTGTTCACCATCGCTCATCGGGCTAGTAGGGCCTCGAGCCGCCAGCCGCAAATTGGAACACTTGGCTTTGTTGTTGTCTTTCAGCCACGATTTACTTTTTTCTTTCCAAAAAACGGATTTGTGCACCAAGACTCACCTACGTAGGATGAAATTGTGCGCGACGATTCAACCAAAAACACTCAGCAATTTTTACGTCGAATGATTCACTTTTCACCTTAAAAGACTCGAAAACTAACGGAGCTCGAACTGATTGCGACCACTTTCGTCAAGCCGTAGCAGACGAAAAAATTATTATTATTATTATTTCAATTTTTCAGTGTTCCCTACAATTGTGGGACCCAAACGTGTACCCGCGTAGGCTCACCCCCCTTCCTTCTCAATCTATAGAGCCGATGATAGCGGCGGCGTTTCCCCTACACACTGCGAGCGAGAGTTGCTGACGCAGAAACTCGCCCTCGCGCTGGTCACCCGCGTTAGCACTAATTTTGATACCTAGGTCTTTAAGGACGATACTTGTGCTCTTGCTGATCGGGCCCATCGTTTTCATGGCGACGGGTACGAAGTGATATTTCCTCCCCAAATCAGAGTATTTGCGTTTCTTTGCAATCTCGGCATGTTCAGCAACCCACCCTGACCTGATGGCGCTGTGCATCAAGTATGACGGAGCCAATGTACATGATACCGTGGCATCTCATACCAGGCATTTGCCCTTGGACCATCGCGGGATGGTGACGCCGTCTGGTCTTTTGTCGTCTTCGAGGCTCAACCTGGGCTCCAGGGTGCTTGGTATGCTGGCTTCACGAAAAGCCTTCTTCAGGATCGCGTTGATTTCCGCGTGTCTGGGAGTCCTACCAGGGCTTTTAGTGCAGCTCAGAGGGTGCAGTCTGTCCTTATCCACTGTTTTTCCACACGCCTTACACTCGTATGGCTCACATATGGGAGCGCCTATTCTCAGAGCGGCCATCATGCGGAAGGAGGTGTTGTCCAGCTGTGGTGAAGGAAGTGCTCTTAGGAAGCCACTGCTGGGCGGCTATAAATACCGCTCTCTGTCGGGGATTGGATGTCATCTAAGATCGTGCGAGCGATTGTTTGACACTTGTAGCCGTCAAGCATGTGCTGTGTAGGGTGTTGCTCCCAGGGGCCAGGGCCTATCGATTGTCTAGCTGCCAGCTCAGCTTCGTCCCTCCTTCCGTGCAGCACAGAATGAACATTCGGTTCTAACAACGTCTCCGCAAGCCCCGAGAACTCTATGATAGAGGCCGCGAATTATTATTATTATTGATAAGGAAAAACTCGTCGTTACGAAGCCTCGGGGAACGAGCACACAATAGGTCTTTTCACTAATCTGGGATAAAATGCGTGTAGAATAATTGCATTTAATTGACGGGCTAAATATTTTCTTCCTAAATAGGGGTTTTGCGCTCTTAAATACATGAATGAACAGGGTTGTTCACGTGTTGGAGGGTGGCCCGCTGCTGACGGAAGATCTGCAAAGACGGTACAATCTGAAGAAAACATGCGAATTTGACGTTTATATGCGGAACTTGCGAACCAAAGTCAGTGAGGTGGCAATGACGAGCACTGAGTCACGGGCTAGCGGGGTGAGAGAGCGACAGCTAACTACGGCCTTTGCACCCCACGGATTTCATCACGTTCTGTTCAACGTCGAAAATTTTCACGAGCCTCAGAATGGATATCGGTGCATACGGTGCTAGAGGATATGTGATAGACAAACCACGTCGCAGTATGTCCGGCAGTTCGGTTCATAGCAGAATCAGCAAAACACAAGATTGTTGGTTGTTTCGAAACACTTCGATGTAGCCTAAACACATTTACCCAGCCCGGGTGTGAGAAAAGCAGTAAGTATCTCCTTTTATCATTGAGACGTGAGACGTGCGGAGGCCATGGTCATAACGCGGACAATTGATCAGATCATCGAGAAGTCGAACGGAAACAAACGATCCTCAGCGGGTTCTAAGGCAGCGCATCTCTTTAGAAGTTTAGCGCGGCGACACGAGAACGATTGTTGACACGCTCCCGAGAGTGAGAGTACTGGATAAGCTGATGTATATAGATGGAGTTTTCCAGCTGGCAAAAATTTGATAGCCAAATAAATAGGACTTTAATATAATTTATTTTACATACGGATATTATATTTTCTATAGAATAGGCACAAACATGATATAATCTGACAATTTTTTGGGAACAAGTGTGTTGCCTGAAGTATGTTTGAAATACAATAACAACAGCAACAAGAATAATAACAACTACAACGACAACAATAACAACAACAACACAAACAACACTAACGACGACCCTGAAAACAGGAACAACAACAGCAACAAACGACGACGACGACAACAACAACAACAAACAATAAACGACAACAGTAAACAACAACAGCAGCAGCAGCAACAACAACAACAACATCAATAAACGACAACAGTAAACAACAAAACAACAATAAACGATAACAATAAACAACAACAACAACAACAACACATTGTTTGGAGCTGCCTCCCGCCGCCTCCCTTTTTAGAAAGCCATTCATTTGTCGGGTAGTTGATGCAGCACTAGTTGATGAGACTAGCAATTTGTGTGCGCCGATCTACTCTAACAGCCGCTTCTGGCAGATTTCCGACGCAGCGGATCATTCAGCAGCGGCTCAACTGGATCATTAAACGCTTTCCCACGAAGGATTCCAGGGTAAAGGAGCCTTTGAGCCCTGAAAGGGCGAGAAAGAACCTGAAGCGACCTGAAGAGGCTGGATACGTGGAATTCAAGCGGCAGCAGCAGGCGGCAGTGATTATTATCGCTGCTGCTACGATCTCTCGGTAATAAAGCAGAATTCAGCAGGAAATGCGGTTGACCCTGTCTATGAGCATACAATACAATGCAGATATGTGTGCGAGGTTCAGTCAATCGGTACTGACCCAGAGCCGGCTCGGTAAGCACAAAATACTCTTCGAATCGATTAGATTAGGCTCACTTCGAAACGGTATTCACAACACCTACAATAAAATGCCGTCAAACGTTTTAATACTTCACAAGCACTCGCACGCTTGACCATTCATTTTCAATACTACAGCAGTGCGATAGTGCTTAGCAGATAGTTTTACTGCATACACTATTTCAGGCGCTTTTTCGCTTAATACAACCGTTCTAGATGACGTCGTGTGTTAAATATACTATCGAGTGCTGCAAAACTGTTTCACGTATTTGCCGAGTTTCTACCAAATGAGTAAAAAAACGTTTGTAGAACTACGTGTTTAGAATTATAAAGCGACTCTATGCCTACTATAGCGAGAGAGACGTTCTTCGGAAGTAACAGAAATAGGCAGCATGTGAATTGATTCAAATTGCGTTTCTAGCGGGTCGAGCTACTAAAACAGGTCAAACACATCCTTCAGTAACAACGGGGCAGAACGACTGCCGCGCTGTGATGAAAGTTTTTTAAAGGTGTAGCTTGAAGGGAAATAAAAGCCAAGTTAGATACAGTTTACAGAACGAATACACTGGCATGCAGTACTATTACCAATTGGGTTGTCTCAATTAGAAGAAATAGTATTGGTACTAAGGTTGTGCTCGTTCTAGATGGACAAAAACAGCTTGGGATACGAAAACTGTGCTAGAAGTCCACAAAGTCATGATGACTGACCGCCGACTGAAGCTGTACGAGATAGCGGAATAGATGGACATTAGATATGGTGCATTTAATTGTGTTAACTATGACATCAGCTCATGCATGAAAAAAAATGAAAACAAGGTGGCTACCTCGCAAGCTAACAAATGGGCCGACATTAATTGACTACCTTTCGACAGGAAGAGCGATTATTGGAAAGTACTACGCAACACCCCTAGACCACCAGGTAAAAAACACATCATAGCACTTTGGCCTTCGATGCAGAAGAGTACTATGCTGTTCCACCGCGACAATGTGCCCGCCCACACGTCTCTTCTTGCCATGGCCAAATTAGGCAAACTAAAGTTCCAAATTGTCGCGCATTCCCCATATTCTTCGGACCTAGCCCTGCGCGACTAATATCTGTTTGGAAACCTGAACAAGTATCTCGAAAGGAGATATGAGAGCAACAGTAATGTGATATGTGTTTTAGATATGTGACCATTTTGGCTCTAAATGTTATTCGTATTTGAATCGAGGGATAAATGGTATCAAAAATTGAGTCTAATGCTTGTATTCCATGCTACGGACTTTTTTAATCGGATATATATACATGTATGTATATATATAGAAAATATTGTGATGATTTATTAATCATTTACAATACGTTTGCACACTCGGTAGTGCTCGCCTTAATAAACATTGTGGTAAAAAGGTGTCACGTAAGTTTAAGAATCAGCTGTCCGTGTCCTTGCTTGATGGTAGCCCGGTGCGAGCGGTATATCCTCAAGGTTCCTTGCAACGTTAAAACGGTAAGATCCATAAGATTCCTCTTCGTGACGCCGAGCCCCAAGAGCGTCCTCGCAGATTCGGAGTCCCATACACCGCTCATAGAGATAGTGATGGATCCGAATCTGCGAGGTTTTTGCGGGTCGGGGAGCGCCGCTCTTAGAAACTCGACGTCATATTTGGTGATTTTGTCCTGCCGCGCTTTTGCCAGGTCCCGGTTCGGGTCTCAAACCTCGGCATCTAAAACCCAGACCTCGGTAGGTGTTGTTATTACGAGATCGGGCTTTAGACCCGGTGCGCCCGGTCGACGGAATACTCGCTCACGAACCACCTGATGACCCCTCTCGCGGAGAAGACGCGCCACACGATCACAGACGTCGTCATGTCTCTTTATAGTTTGTTTGTGGAGGCATTAGACCAATTTGCCGTCGGTCTGACTTTGCGCCGCTTAGTCGGGAAAATCATAATCAGGAAGAGCATGCCAGACATCGTCGCGATGGTCTCTCCTCATCAGCTCGGCTGCGGAATACGGGGGGGTGCGGAAGCGGCCGTCCATGCAACTCGGGCATTCGTTGACCACGACAGGAGTGCTCCAAACAAGGTGCTCGTCAAGCTAGACTTCAAAAACGCCTTTAACATGCTCAGGCGGGACCACCTGCTTAAGGCTGTGCGCTCTCACCTTCCTCGACTTTACCCGCTTGTATACCAGATGTACAGGCTTCCAAGCAAGTTAATTTGGCAGGGAGAATTTATTGAGTCATGCTCCGGTGTTCAACAGGGCGACCCCTGTGGCCCCGCTTTATTTTGCATTGCTATTCATGAACCTCAAGCACACCTTTCTTCCGAACTTCGATCTTGGTTTCTGGATGACGGAACGCCTCGGCGGTGCAGAGAGACATTGCCCAGGTAATAGATTTCGAGGCGGTTTCAGGACTTAAGTTGAACGACGTTAAATGCGAAATCTTCTTTCCTTTTCAAAGAGCTCCTCATCACGGCTTCATGCTTCAAATGGTGCGCAATCTTCTACCAGCTGCTAGGTTGATTGCTGACCACGAACTCGAGCTTCTAGGGGCGCCAATTCTCGACGACTCTATTGGCGTATCTTTAACAAAAAAAGGCTCTTACCTTGTTCGCTGGTGCTCTCGACTGCGATTTTTAGACGCTCATCCAGCTCTCTTTCTGCTTCGCGTGAGTTTGTCAACTCCGAGGCTCATTTACCTATTGCGGTTCTCGCGAGCGTACGCGGAATCGGACCTGCTTCAATCGTTTGACGAAACCTTGCGAAGTACCCTTCAGGGTATACTAAACGTTCAGCTTAGGCAAACCTCGTGGTTACAAGCTTCACTCCCAACGTCCGCAGGAGGAATGGGAATTCGCATGGCTTCGCAGATTGCCATTTCTGCCTACCTTGGGTCTCTAAAGGACACCGAGACTTTGGTGTCAGGGATCGCACCGCCGGATGCCTGCACAAGTTTCCTCGCCCAATCGGAACAAGCCTGCCGCTACTATGCAGAAAAGTGGGGACCATTGCCAGAGCGCATTTCACAATCAGCCCTGGACTTGCAAGTAGTGAAGTCAATTCAAGAGCGGCTAATGATCCAGGCGAACAACGTTAAAGAGCAGGCGCGGCTTAGAGCCGTGATCGATCCAATGAGCGGAAAATGGCTTCAAGCCATTCCCTCTCCGCAGCTGGGGACGATGCTGGACAATACCACACTCCGCATCGTCTCCGGCCTGCGTTTGGGGGAATCAGTCTCCTTTGCACATAACTGTGCAAGATGTCATCTACCGGTGTCTTCTACGGGTAAGCATGCTCTGGCTTGCAAGAAAAGCGCCGGTAGGTTTTCAAGGCATTCGGCGTTGATCGACGTAATACACCGGGCAATGCAATCAGCACACATACCTGCAGTCAAAGAGCCGGTCGGTCTGTCAGCCAACAGCCAACTGCGTCCGGACGGCCTGACTCTAGTAAGTAGCAAAGTATCGTGAACTGGAGCAAAACTTCATCGTTCAATCAATCGCTTTCGAGACATTAGGCCCAATAGGAAAAAGCACAAGGAGCTTTCTAACGGAGCTGGGATCCAGAGTCGCTGCGTCAACCGGCGATAGAAGGGCATGGTGGTTCTTGCTACAAAGAATATCAGTTGAAATACAACGGGGAAACGCCGCGTCGATAATTGGTTCATTGCCAACGGGCAAGAGACTCCCCTTTCCGTTGTAGCCCAATCATGTCGGCGTCAAAAATGATATCTACAGCTAATGGACTTAAATAAATAAATTCTGATTACAAAAAAAAGTTTGTTTGTGTGTTGTATCGCGTATCTGAGCGACATGAGCCAACGTCTCAGGCGCATGACACCCGTGCCTACAGCGTTTGTTGTAGCCCGGGCGTCCCCTGGCCAATCTGGCACGCGTTGGTAGTGCGTCGATCCTGAGCTTTAGTAGGTTTAAATACTCCTTACCAGATAGGTAGGGCATACCCTTAATCCAGTAATGTACAAAGGGGGTTTCGTGTGCTTTTTAAAATGTGCCCCATCGAACGTGTTGTGTAGTTGTTGAGACCAGTAATCGGTCTCTTGTGTGGCGGTCTCAATGGAGGTTCCCAAGCGCTCGCAAAGAAGTCTTGTTTTCGCAAGGTCTTTTTTGAAGTGCTCGGTGGTTAGCATCCATTGGACCCCAAGGTGCGTGGAGTGTTGTAGTGCTGTCAGGCGGTAGAGGCGGAGTCTGGGGATGAATGTTTGGAGGCAGGGAAGTCCAGACCGACGTGCGCTGTGTGTGTACAGGTAGGCGTTCAGCACCGAGTTTTCGAGCTTAAGCCATTTCGACTTAACAACTTTTCTGATCTCTTTATCTAGATCGCTAAGGAGTGCGTAAGATGGTCTGGGACCGGAGACCAGTTTATATAGGAGGCGGGGAATGAGAAAGTCTTTCAAAAATATGAGTCTTTGGTGGGGTTTAAGGGGAGCTATCGTAAGTCTGTTGAGTAAATTAAGGAGTATATCCTTGGTGGAGTCAACTCTGCCATTGCTGTCAAAGTCGACTCCAAGATATCTCCATCGATCGCTCATACCTTTAGCTGGCAATTGCCGATCTCCAACGTTAAATTCTGGTACGGCAGTAATAAAACCTTTACCTTCCTTCCTATTAAAAAAGTGGGAGATAGTAAAGCTTTTATTAGTATTAATTTCAAGGCCTCGGGATTTTAAAAGGGGGTCCGCAATATTAAGGAGCCGTTGGAGAGTAGATTTCGTGGAGGCTGGGAGGATGAGATCGTCCGCAAAGGCTAAGCCCATAAGGCGGAAGTCATCAGTAAGTTGGTACCCGATATTGATTTTGTCTAATTTTGAAAGAATGTCGTCGAGAACTAGATTAAATAACAGGGGGGGCAAAGGATCTCCCTGCCTAACACCCCCAGTTGGCCGAAATGTGCGACAATCTTGTCCAAATGATATGAGAGTTTTAGATGAGAGGTACAAGCGTTCGATATAATTAATGAATACCTCCTGGTATCCGCGAGTCCGGAGTGACCACAGGACGGAGTCATGACTCACCATGTCGAACGCCTTACGAAGGTCGATTGAGGCGAGTCTGAGCTCACGTTCTGCAGACTTGGCATCGTTAAGGATACCATCCAGAACCGCAAGATTCTCAAAGGTACCATTATAGGGGAGAAACGCTCGCTGGATTGGGAGAAGCTTAATAGAGTTCTGGAGGCGTCTAGGGAGAATTTTGTTAAGCGTTCGTTGTAAGTATAAACTAATAGATAGGGGTCGCAGATCGCTTGGAGATGTGGCATTGTTAATTTTAGGGATGAACGCTAAGCGAGCAGTTTCATGGGACTTCCGTTTCTAACGGGAGTTTACGGAGGGACGAAAGACAAAATTCCGTCTAAGCCTACTGTTTTAGAAGGTCCTTAGAGAGCTACGTGGGTTTCCTTTAGGGAGATAGGGAGAGAAACCGCGAAGAGATCAGAGTTGGGAGTGTATACGGGGCAAGGGAGTTATTCAGGGGGTGGTCGTGCCATCGTGTTGGCCTAGTGTTCTACAACTTCGGTGGCCTGCATGTTGTGTATGGTGTGTTTGCCGTCCAGCACCTCATGAGCGCATTTGGATCGATGTTGGCTAAAAAGTTTTTGAGTGGCTTTTAGATACTCGAGCTTCAGTGGAAGGAGTTTCTCTAAAGACACGACGTCGGACAGTGTGTGTAAAATGTTTGTTCAGAAAGTCGTTTAAGGCGATAGTGTGGGTCTCACCTGAGCAAATTATATTTGACAGATGAGTAAGGGCTGTTGAAATTATGTTGCGCTTGGGAAATGTGTTTGTAAGGGCTTGTATTTTAGATATAAAAATATATTTTTGGAATAAATTATAGGGGCCATCTGATTTAGAGTATCGAGGCCGACTAGGTATCTGTATCTGAGCCCAGGAAGCTCAGATCCGTCAGAATTGGAATCTAGATGAGACCTCTTTTTACGGAGGTTCTCTACCAGATACTTATGCGCCTGAGAATTACGTTGGCTTCTAATATATATATATATATATATATATATATATATACATACACTGTGAAAAATTGTATATAACTAGAGGCTAAGTATCAGCGTGCTTGGAAACTTTTATCTACACGCAACAAAAACCAATAGTAAAAGCCTACATTTCGACGCTCAGCTTTGCTACAATGGCACGCTTATATATTAGAGTATTTCTATAGCAAATTGCAACACTGTTGACCAGAGAGACGCCTGGGTCTTTATTTTCTTAAGTAGACTGTAAGCAATAGTTCCTTGCTACACTACTTGTAGAAAATACATTCTATCCTAATATACCACATTAACGACCACAATGAGGGGCCGCCTAGTTTCCCCGAAGAAGGTACTCCGTCGTCGTATAACGTGGTAACATAATCTCCTTGTCGTTCTCGCTGGTAAACTGGACGCGACCGGACTTAATTTAAGTTCAACGTAAACACCTTTACCGGGACGCAATATTATATGCCTAGCTGAACAAATGTAGCACACGTACCCGTAAACGAACCGTTAAGGTTCACTCGATCATATCATTGTGTAGCATATAGATAACAATGCGGTATCTACCTTAGGAGCGTAAACAAATTATATATATATATATATATATATATATATACATATATATATAGGTGGTACCTGTTTACAAATTAGGCTGTTGTTCTGAAGCAAACTAGGTATCGGAAGAATTTTAGCAAAAATTGCGTTCTACATTACCTCAGTGAACAATCTCGACCTGATTTCTGGGCCTGGCGCCAAGAAGGGTTCCTTTCCTGCCGCTACAGGTGTTCGGACTGGAGCCCGCACGCTCATTGTTAATTGCGTTCAAGGATCGTTGACTAGATCCACTCACTCTATTAATAACAACGACTGCTGAAATTACTTTTACAATGATTATTGCGGGCGATGTAATGACTATTACAAATATTAGAGCGAACAGGTATGGAACTCCTTAAAATCTTGATTCTGGGGGAATACCAGTAGATATACGCCCCTCCTTCCAAAAAACACACGCAGAGGGCGCTATACCAGCGAAACGTGTTTAATTCAGTGAACTTTGAACTGCATAATGTACGAGCGTTCCTAATGTGGTGTACTGTTGTTGGTGTCTAATGTGCCATGAAACAAGGTCGTTTTACTTAGAGTCATCCGTGTGACGGTCAAGAGACTCTCAGCGGTTTGACCATTCAGATTTAAACAGTTGTTTAGGTTCGTTGAGCTGAATCGATGACAACGGCGGCAGGCTTGCAGTCACCAAATGGCACCAATACGTCAACAGTGTGTCAATCAATCGGTGAACATGCATATAGCTAAGGTGAGAGCAAAGGCGATGTTAAGGTGGGCTGATCGGACTGCGACAGCACACCGTCAACAGATGAACCCTTACCTTTTTTAGATAACTAACTAGAAAATGCAGTTGTACATACGGTCATCGCAGCAGTTAACTTTCCTGCAGGAGCTCCAACCCATTAAAAACGCACTGGCAGGTTGGCACTCGTTTTCTGTTGTAGTATAGCTTTAAGGAAATTAGATGTTGTGTTCTAGTAAAGCGTTTCCGTCATTTCCTTAGCTGTAGAGGGTGCGCTGCTCACGCCGGGCACCTTAGAACAGTGTGATTTTGGAGTGTCCTCCGGTCTATTGCCGCAGTGCATGCACTTGGGGCTGGAAGCCTTTCCGATCCTGAACAGGTAGGATTGAAAATCGCCGTGGTCCTAGGGGGATCGCTTCAGCAAACACGGAGGCCGCCGCTGCGTTAACCGTCTAGTACGCGACGACCGCCCTGAGGGCTCCAACCCTCTGTGTCCGGCGCAGGTGGGTCCTGTTAGCGGCAAGCTTTAACGTGTCGGTGGGCCAGACCAGAACTCTGTGCAGGGCAGCTGACATGACTATTTGCTATATGCTGGTTGTTGTGGCTCGTAAGTATTAGGCATACGCCGATAAAAGTTGTTGGCTGTCTTGATTGCCTTCTCCGTCGCCCGCCGCACGTGTTTAGCACCACGGAGACCCCTATATAGGGTCATACTGAGACACTATCCTTGTTGGTCAGTGCAATTTTCTGGTTTTAGTGCAGCCTGCTGGTTTTCTAAGCGCAGCTGGAGGGCAGGGCTGTTACCCTAAAAAAATCATTTGCACGGCTCGCAGGTCCGGTATCCGGGCCTGGACGGTGAGGACGAGGTCGTCTACATAAGCTAGGAGATTGGCCCCAGGGGGCAAGCTTCCTTAGTCGCAACACATCATCGTAAGTTATTTTCCATAGCAACGGGTCAAGCACAGAGCCCAGTGTCACCCACAGTCACATTTAAACTGGTTCCGTAGGACTGTATCGTGCGGTCGTCTAGGTAGTTTGATATGATCTGCCATAGGTAAAATGCAGCCTTCTTTCAGTGGAAATTTTTCAGAATGACTCTCCACGGGAGGCTGCTACAAGCGTTTCTGACGTCAAGAAGGATGGAGAGGTAGAGGTCGCATCTTCTAGGCGGAGACTCGTAGAGGAGTTCGGCTTGGATCCGCCTTACTAGGCCAATTGTTGAGTCTGGACGTCTGACAACAGGCCGTTCTCCTCCGCCAAGTCTCGGAGATGGGCTCTGCGATGGAGTCGAATGCTTTGGCCAGAGAGCTCAGTAAGCTGATACGGGCCAGGGTGCTTCGATATGAGGACCAAGCTTGCGGCCTTTCATGCGCCAGGGAACGAGTCCGATAAAAGTACCCTCGTGGCCGCGATCGCTACTGCCAGGAAGTCCTTTGCAAGCATTGTGACCGCGCTGACTGGGATACCGTCAGGGCAAGGCGCCGTTCCCTGTTTAAAGCGTGTCGCAGTATACTGCACCTCTTGCAGAGTGGCCTCCGGAGGTCTTTCTCCCCTGAGGCCTGCAGGAACGAGTCGTAGTGCGTGTTGGAGGCTACGAAGCTTGCTCTGCCCGCCTTCTGGCATCAGCACGCAGCTTTTCGCAAGCCATAATAGCTATTATCAATACTAGCGTGAGACAACAGCTTGAAGCCACTGGGATGTAGCATCAAAGCCAGTTGACTTGTCCGCCAATGAGCATGCTAAAAAACAGAAAGGCTGGGACCAAATCGCTGCTGTGAAAGCGATGAAAGCTTCTTACCGAATTGCAAGACAAATCAGGACAAGATCCGACTGAAAGCTGCTTCCTTTAAATATGCGGGTGCATGGCTCACCAAATTTCCTTCTGAGCTCGTCTGGACTTAGCAAGTAATCGACGTTTTTTACGTAGTTAGTGGCTTAAGCCATAGTGATGCCATTTTCAAACATAAAGCTTACTCAAACTCCAGGAACGCAATCAACCACTTGCAAAGGACATCACTGGCTTTTATACATATGCGCCGTGGTACCGTGAATGGGTATCTAAAGAAATCTGTCATGTCATTGACCCGCGAGCAATGTACAAGATATACCTCTTTATCGATGGTGTCGATAGTATAATAATATAATACATACAATAAATACATATATACATTATCATTACTGCTATTATTATTCCCAGTCAGGTTGACAAACGGTGCCGTCATTCATAGTTAGTTGCCCCAAGGGTAACAGCAATATAGCTCATTTACTTGCTCCCCTTTATTTTGGTATAAAAGTAAATTAAAATCATAAATGATTAAATTTAAACGTAAACGTAAATTTAGTACTAGAAAATATTTTTATAAATAAGTAAAATTATTAATCTTCCTACTATGAAATGTTGCAATCTCGTAAGCGTCGACCACGTTTTTTCCATAATTCACATTTAAGGGCCTAGCTGTGGATCTTTCATGGATGCCTCTTATATGAGGCGAGTACTCTTAGTGATGGGTCTGCAACAACCTTTTATTCTATGTCGCATCTCGATGGAGGCGCTTAGTACTGCTTAAGCGATGCTAATGTGTCACTTATTGAGCGTGTTATCTTAGCAACCAGACCCACATTTAGACGAACAATATAAACAAGCACGAGGCCAGTGACACTACGTTTCTGTTACGCTTATTGAAGATTTATTCGTATTGCACAATACCGAAAGGCGTGACCAGAAACTGTTACATCTGACTAGTGTACTTAAATGTACACTATTCAGATATACTGCTCAAAAAGTTGCCCTCTTTAACACTTAAGATCTCAGAGCGACGCGAAAGAGATTAACCCTGCATGCACCTTTATGTGTGCGCTTTGTCAACAGTCACGAACATGACGACTGCCGCTATTACCAGTATGAACTGAATTCCGCTGAACTTCAACCATCCCTCCGCAAAGGCTTAGTCGCAAAGAGGACACAGGTTCTCTGTTATGTGACGTCAATAGCGTCTGGAGCAGCACTTCAACCAGTCGCACAGAGGAGAACAAGTGGGAAGTGTAGATAGGTTCATACAAATGTACAATAGGTACCTTTCTCTTCTCAAATTGTTACTTAACTCGCATGTACTCGTACTACTTGCTATCGTCTCACTAGACTCTCACATGCGGCAAGCATTCGTTCGTTTTGTTTCAAGTTCCTTTCATTTCTTTGAAATGAGTTGTAGCGACGTAGTATACGTGTCGCGTGAGTTTGCTCTTTCAGGGCTTTCCAGGCTGTCCGAACTGAATTCTCGGCGCGCTCTAAACGTGCTCGTTTGCCGTTGGTTGTTGCCTATCTATGGCCCTTGGGGTCTACGACTGCCTCTCATTTGTGGACACGTATCTCGGGAGGCTGACGGCTGCGTTTATTTCGCGACACATTAGTTTTAACCGTGTGACAAGCACACAAATGCACCTAGGGAACGTTTAAATTAGGGATACGAGCTATGAATGATAGCGGCTCTCACAACAAACAGAGGATGAATGATTTGCGCGGGCAACAGTGACAACAACAACCACCATCACCACCACAGCAACAACAAGAGCGGAGATACTAGTGGGAAAAGAAGCAACAAAGCGAGACGGTGTAACAAGGAGTCGCAAGTTAAATCTCAACGCCAGATGTACCTATTTTGATGCGCGGATGGCTATATAGTGACAGTCATTCACCAGGGCAGCAAAAAAACAACTATAGCAGTCACCAGAATAATAACGGCTGAGCCGCGTGCCTTTCTCATTAAGCAGCATAAGCTAGCTCCGACTGTAATTGACTCCGTTAGCGGCCGGTTCTTGACACACGTATGTGTTTTTGTTTTGCTTCTGCTTTGCTCGTTCTGGCTACTGTATCTGGCGGGATAAAAGTGGTAACTAAAAAATTTCCCTAGCCTAGGGCCTTTGAGGCCATACGTCTTGTGTCAAATCCAACCACTAATTATGATTTCTAAGCTAGTGTTCACTTCTCGCTTATTACACAGAATTAATTATCAACACACTGTAATATGTTTAATAATTGAGTCTTTACTACTTCCGAACTAGTGAACTGACAAACTGAAATGCCAAAGCTCTACTGTCGGGGATATAATAGGGCGGACTATTATGCAAATCGTCGGACTTAAGTGTATTTTCCTAAAGTACATCAATCTGCATTGCATATATTTTGACTTACGTTGTAACGTTTGAAAGCATCCCGTTATTATGCACTTATATATATATATATATATATATATATATATATATATATATATATATAAGGTGATAGTGAGAGCCGCCTCAAGGAAGAGAAGACAATTTTTCTTCAGAAATACGACATCCTGACAATCAAAGGAGTTGAACAGAGTCCAGATCCAACATGGGCACTCTGGATCCTTCACGTCAAAGGAATGAAAATTTTTCGCTCAAGTCCTAAAAGAAGCAGCAATTAGTGTCTGCAGCTTTTTTGGGATAAAAGGCGCCCAGGCTGCGGTAGTGGATATCCTGGCAGCCGCCGAAATCACTCTTATAATGAAATTAAAAGCTTTGGAGCAAGCCTTCGAGCAATATCGAAGCATGACCCTGGAAATTCGAGTTAAGGGCCAGAAAACAAAAAAAAACATACGACAAACGAAAAAAGTGCCACTAAAAAATTCCTCCCACAAATGAACGAAAAAGCATCTTCAGACGCAATAGCCCAAGCAGTCTTACAGGCCAAAGCTGTCATAATCCAGTCCGTCGAGTCAAAAGACACTCACAAAGGTGTCATTAAGGAGAGGACATAGGACACCGTGAGCCACCAAAAAGAAAACCCGGGCATGCAATGCTAAAATGTCCCATGATGAAGCTCAAAGGTTTCCACGACAGAGGCACATATATCCTGGTTAGGCCCAGCGCCGAACAAACAAAATGGTGCGAAAAAGAAAGACACGTCAAAATAGGGAGCACGGACAATGTTAAGTTCCACTTTGGCAAGCGTACGTGGATTAATTACGCTTATTTGCGCAATGCAGGTCTCTGTTTTCTAGAAGGTTAAGGAGCCCATCGCCCGTCATGTCGGTCGCGCCACTAGCAATACGACAGTTGAAGTTGCCGCCGACCAGAGTGGGTAGCTCGAGGTTTAGCCCCGGTAGACCAGCACCGATCTCATCGGCAACGTTAACACCATCGTAATGAAATGCCGGGGTAGAACAATGCGAGGTTGAAACTACCTGAGATGAGTGTCATGCAACAGTCACCTCGACACACACATTGTATTCGGGGCGACCCTGTTCGTAAATAGACTGAAAGTCCACCTACTAGTCTTCCCCGCCCTCCGCCTGGAAGACTCGCTAGCAGATGAAAACCTCGCATTTCATCGAAATGCAGTTCCTCCCGCATGAAAGTTTTTGTCAAGAGTATAGTTTGTCCACCCTCAAGCAAACGTTGTGGTGCTAGCTGTAAAGCCCCAGATAAACTTTCGCAATTCCAAAGCAATAGTTTGCAGCTGCGAAAATGACGGATTAATTTGGTGGCTTTATAAGTCCTGCGCTATCATGGCTTTAACAACGGCGCCCAATGCACATCAAAAATTTTACCAGTTAATTTTCATAAAAATGTTGTAATAACGGTTGTAATATAAATTGATTGATTATTTTTTCCTATTTATATACTATAAAGATACATAGTTTCGAATATCTGAACAATGCCATTATTCGCAGCAAAAATTCGACGACTGTATCATGAGATCGAGAATTATGATCCTTTCGTCTTTCGTCCATCAAACGTAAGAATGGAACGTCTGCGACGGATGACACCGAGAAAGTAGATATTCTACGATAATTCTTTAGTCACACTTTCTGAGTGACGAGGAGCTACATACGCGCGCGCTACAGCCGGCACCGCATATACCAGATGGAGCATCGTTTCTTCACATTACAGATCTGCGAAACATCTGCGGGACCTGGCCAGCACGATCACTTCCCAGCAAACAATCCCCGCCGATCGTGTTCAAGAAACTAAATTATTCAATATGTGGGCGTGTAAGTCGCATTTTTGTTTATCATTTGAAATTGGTACAAATTAACAATGCCATTATCCATCCCGCACATAAGCAAAGGAAGGAGGAGGCCGATGCAGCGAATGAGCTTACCATATCGCTAATGCTAAGAACTACCGAACTCATTGAAAGCGTCATTGCGACAGCCGGATATGCAAACGCCAAGGTCTAATATCGGAGGCCCAGTTTGCGTTTCCAAGTCAGCGCTCAAGTCACTCACGTATTCTAATCTGCTTCAAACTCTAGCATACTTCAGAATCACGCAACGCATAATGAACTGGCTAACTGCGTTTCTTCTAGACAAAACTTTTCGGGTTGGCCACTATTCCACGGTGGGTCAAGTGTCATTCGGCGGTTTGCAACGAACGATCCTCGCACCACATATATATATATTATATACTGAGTCGCCAAAATATATAATTTCTCAAGCAGTTGAAGCTAAAATATACGCAAATGATGTGAAGCTTTATTGTCGATCCCGCACTAAAGGGGCGCACGCCCTTGATTCGGAACTGTCCATTCATAAACGTGGAGTCTTTCACTTTGGACATGGAAGTGCAAAACGCCCCTACGCTCTCGGGGGTAGGGGGTAGTTGACCAAACTTCAAGTTGTAAAAGACCGCCGAGCCCCTTCTACGAGCAACAAGTTAAGTTACGGTGAACATACAACCGATGTTGTAACGCCTCGAGCGTGCAAACTGGATCTTCCGATCATTCGCTGTACGCTATCCTGATATGTAAGTCTAATTATATACCACGAAATGTTGACCGGTGTTATGTCGACATTACCCACATAATTGACATGCTAAAGAAACTAGATCGCAGAATGCTGCTCCTCCAGCTGACATAGAACCCGCGTCTATTCAACAGAATGTTCGTGGAAAAGCAAACGACAACACGTCAGGCCAGCAACATAATTCCTGTGTTTATCGCACACAAGCGTTGCATCAGCAACCTATATCCATGAAGGATCTCTGGGCATACCCACAAGGAGTGCTGGGAGACGCCAAAAAACCCGTACAACAAGCAGATTATAACTAAGCATTGACCACACGGCATGCAAAATGTATATTTCTTCTCTATCTTGAATAAAGCGTTTCAGTCTATGTAAACCGTTGACAGAGTTACTCCAGCAAACAGCTACACGTGCCGCTGCTTCCTCACACACACTAACCGCGTAGAGATATGCGGTTAATTTCCTCAGTTACTGCCACTGACGTTGTGTCACCGTCGGGCTGGTTTCATTTCCGCTCGCACCGAAAGAGAACTTGAAGTGCTGCGTAGAGGAGAAAGGCGGTTCGCACAACAGTATTTTTTTGTTAGAAAACTAAAACCCACGTGCCCGCGTGAGGATGACATTGAGTTTGCGAGCTGCCTATGTTTGCTTACGGTCAAAGTCATTGTGGCTTTGCTGATCTTATTTTGGCTCATGAATTGGCTGCTGTTGTTTGTCAATAGTACAGTTTGTCGTTATTTGTTTTTGTTGTAGTTGTTGCCTAATAGTTTTGATATAACATTTTGTTGCCTAACTGTGATTTGCCTACAGGATATATATATATATAAGTGTGATTTTCGTTCTTCTTCTAGGTATACGAAAGATGCAGGTAGTTGTTTTTATTGCAGTTCAGGTACTACAGAAAGCCTAAAGGTCTGCTAGTCGTCAGCGTCCATTGACGTCGCCCTTACTATGAATTCCAGCGCTACATTGCCTGTATGAACCAATTCACATGTTCAGTTGTGGAAGCCCTTCAAAGGCTACTATTTGAGGGGGCATCGTTCCACTTGACCCCTATTTGACCCCCTCAAATAACGCAACGAACGATTGTTGTTGCCAGATTATGTTATATATTTGGTTGGTATATAAGTCCGTTTGGATTTTTCACCCAATTTTGAACACATATGTCGTTACAACGTAATTTTTTCACTGAAAACTGTCGTTGTTCACTTGTCCACTTTGTTTAACTATCTTAGCCCAACGTTCGCGCAAGCTGATATTTTCTTCATGGTAGTCCGATAAAGCAAGATCAGGGCTATACGCGGGATGTGGCATATTATGCTTTTGGCATATATTTCTTGGTGGTAAGTAACGATGTGTGAGGTCGTGCGTTATCGTGGTGGAGAGTCACTCCTCGTCTGTTCGCCAATTCCAGCCGCTTCTGGTCATTTGCCTTCTTCTAATTGTCTAGTTGTTGACAGTATTGTATCGCAATGATGGTTTTGTTTGGTTGTAACAGCTCAAAATAGATCATCCCTTCGCTTCTACCCAAAACATAATATCACTTTCCTGGTATGGGGTCCGGGTTTGGCAGTTGCTTGGTTGCAGTTTACACCCTTGGCTTCGTTGGTTTACTCTCTTGTGAGAACAGAGACAGCACACATTTACATATTACATTCATCCGGTTCCAAAAGTCGAGTCAACGGAACCGCTCTATCGCATTGTTGGAGGTAATATAAGTCGCACTGTCGCCACAGAATTTGCACAGGCATAACAAGAACATTTCATGGAACGCTTCTTGAAGATCTACAGATCTTCATGTGAAAGCTATGTACAGTAAATCGTGCGTAATCGTGCGTTATATGTATGTTCTCATAATTGCAGCGCTTCCACGAACTACACGTTATTGTCTGGGTACCATGAAAGGGCGGATCAATATGTGCCATCTTAATCTCCCATTCAGGCATGTACTCGTTAAAAGCCTTTTTCGGTAAATGAGTATCTTTTGTAAATCGTCGACGAACGCAGAGAAGACGCCAGTTAATAGACTAATCTTTTAAAACTAGTGCGGTGGAATCTTAGCAACTTCTCCAGAAACGTGGTCGTGATTTAGTCAAGTGGCTTAAAGTTTAACTTCGATAGATGAGGCCATATCACCTGGATACTGTAAGAAGCAGTGGGCGCAACCTACAGATTAAAAAGATTAACGGCAAAGTTCACTGAAAGTTTATGAGCATTTCGACTACTATAGAAGGATTGTAGTTTTTTCTGAATTCTTTCATTTATGTGCCTCAAAAAGTTCGTATCTCGAGACGAGAACATGACTCCTAGGTAGGAAAAATGTAAGACAAATTCTATAGATTTTGAACCCAGGCAAAAATAATTGATTCCAGCCAATTTCTCTCTACGTCGAAATTTCATTGTTTTCGTTTTATTCATATATATCTCTTTAACAACTTCTGGTGGGCGTAATGCTGCAAGGTCGCAAAAGATTGTTGTAAATTAAATCGGCTGCAGGGGTATAGCACCAAGTCATCTGCATACATACGGGTGTCCTCCTGCAAGTACCGACTGTGTATCTCTTCAGGAAGGTCGCTCACTAGCACCGAAAACAGCAGGGGGGCTAAGATTGTCAGCCTGGCCACAACCAGTAGTCTGTCAGATTGCCATATGTTCAGAGACTCTATCATTCATGATAACTTGTCGTTCCTGTAAAAAATCCTTTAAGAGGTTCCAGTATATTTAATGAAAGCCCCCAAAACGCCAGCTTGTCAAGTATACAATAAATAGATGAACACCTTTGGTTCGACGTGCTCGTTGTACAGAGTTTAGAAGTACAGCAGCGTGATGACCGGTCCTTTCTGAAGCCTTGTTGTTGCTCCGGCACTTTTTGGTTAACCTCAAAGAAATGTTCTAATCGACGGGCTACAATAGCCGACAGAAATTTGTAGATTACACTTTTATTTGCGATACCTCGGTAAGATGGTAGAGCCGACGGATCTCCTTTCCCTTTTATGTTAATGCGAAGGAGACTGGGATTCCACTTCGTGGGTAGTTGGCACGTTCTCATCACTTCAACAGGGCGCAAGGTGGTCCTAGCCAAAATGCTGCCATGGGACCTCCTAGTGGCTGAACGAAGTAAAATGTATCTAGACGAAGGTCTGGATCTCACCAGGGCCAGGAGTGCCACCATATCGGCCTGGCATGAGGAATCGGCGCAGGTAAGACCCGGTGTGACCACAGGGAGCTGGACCAAGAGTCTGATACCGGACCTCAGGGTATGGTATGACTGCCGACACGGGGAGCTTTCCTACTGGACGACTCAGGTTCTGACCGGACACGGCCAGTTCCAGAGCTACCTGTCAAGGATCAAGAAGGCCATCAGCGATATCTGCGTACTGTGCGACTCTGGAGAAACGGACAACGTAGAGCATACTGTTCTGCGGTGTGATGCTCTCAGGGAAGCACGGGACGCAGCACCAACCGCTGTGAGGGGCCGACCCATCAAGGAGGTGGTCTCCCATATGATGACTTCGGCGGAGGCATGGAGGGAGGCGACGAACTTGTTCGACGCTGTTTTGACACTCAAGACAGCCAAGGAAACGGCCAGGCGGGAGAGGTTTGAGCGGGTCTCTCGGGAGAGTGGTCGAGACGAGGAGCCGAGGGAGGGGGGAGGGGGTGGGGAGCAGCCAGGCCCTCATGGTCTCGACGCACCCTCACAGGACGGATTACAAAATGGCATCCCCCTATCCAACCGCAGGTAGACATGCGGGATGATAGTCAGGGATAGAGCTGATTGAAGGAGAACGGCAGGGACGCCTCTCCCACGGTTTCGATGTAATGCCAAAGTAATACCGAGCCTGGGGGGGTGGGGAGGAATCCGGGTTTAGTGGGTTTGCGAGTCTCACACTAGTCACGCAGGCTGCTAGTGGTGCATGTGCATCATGCATTACCGAAACCTCCCAGAACAAAAAAAAAAAAAAAAAAAAAAAAAAGCAGGGCGCAAGGTGAATCGTTTGTCTGAGGTGTTCATCTATGACTAAATCGGGCCTCGAGGCCTTCTTGGATGGTGCTTTTATTATCAAATTGTTTACGTTAGAATCGCTAACAGGCCGCAATTTGGATTGATTTTTACAACTCTTTTTATAGTCGTGCCTAAATCTAATATAAAAGACATTATCTCCGGACCGACTTTGGCTAAAATGTATGCCTGAATCATATAATGTTTGCAAGAAGCGCACTCCCGATTGTACCGTGGTGCGTACTTTGCGTTTGTTCGCTTTGGCTGAGCCGTACTAGTAATGATACTTCGAATGCTGGTGGCGTAAGATTTAGCGTTGATCACATCTGGCACTCGGAGTATGCTTCGCTAAGTAATCTTTAGACGGGTACGATTAAGATTGCGACCTAGACGAGGCCGCCTGCGATGTGTAGATTGCGGTTGATAGGCGGCAACGGGTAGATGCCGCCTATCCTACGCAAATGCTAGGGCCTTCTCTCACACGCCCAGTTCCTAACATTACAAAGACTAGCTTTCGTGGCAAATATGTCAATTGTAGATTGTCCCTGAAGCGCGACGAAAGTCGACTAGTCTTCAGCTGTGTATATAACCCACATACTGCGAGATGTGGTAGGCGTTGGGTAGTGACATTGTTTTCAAACAACATTGGCTCGTCAAGCCGACAGTTAAGATCATCACATAGTACAATCGCTTTCTTTAAGTACTGTAAGGACCTGTAAGGACTTCCCAATTACCTCTTGGTAGTACGTTTTTGCGCCAGAGAGCTATTATTCTACACAGCCCCCCCTCCACTTGTTCTACTTGGTCCCTCTGTTTGTACACCCAGACATTCCGTTATACATCTGGTAGGGAAGACCGTGGATTTGGTGACCCACGTCTCCGTAAAAACCAACACGTCATACTGCTCAGCTAAATGAAGAAGTGGATAACTTGATTTAATGCCTTTACAGTTCCATTGATAGAATGTAAGTAGTAATGTCGCGCTTGCTTTTGTACTAATGCGTCTGTTGCGGCTCTGCAAGCCGGTCACGAATCTCCAGGGGGCTCGTCGCGTTTGCTCGTCTCAACACCTTGGTTCCGTAATAACGTGCAAAGTGCATCGCGCAAGGAGGTTTCCATAGAGTGTTGAAAGGTTTTTAGGCAAAGTGGTTCGTGTGGCTTTGTTCGGAGTACTACCTATTCATTTCTGCTAGCCCTACAGCGCAGAGATCTCTTGTCCAGCAAACCTTGTACAATTTCTGCGGCGATGCCCACTGAAAGCAACACCTTTTCGCCTGGCTTTCTTATTGGCTAACTTCCTGAGTGTTCAGTCTGCCGCTGTTCTTAATACTTGTATTTTTGCCGCAAACGGCCAACTGCACTTTGGAAAGTTATCAGGGGGTTAAACGTATTCTACAAACGCGCAAAGTAGTAAAGTTGGGGCTTCAGGTTGTCTCTTAGTAACACTCTGGGAGCGCCGCTTTAACACATCTATACAGCCTAATCGAACGGGGCACGAACCCCAAGTGGCTTCATGCTTGCCGTTGAAAATGAGACCACGTGAGGTTAGTACTAGACTGGGAATGCCAACGCTACAGCATCAAGTAACAATTGATTCATTGTTAGCCTTTAACGAGTGGATATTAATGCCTTTAAGGTCCACTCGTTAAAGGCTCGGAGGTCCTAGTCAAGTCGAAATAAGTGGCCCCCTAAGCAAGTGAGTTATCTGGACCGTCAAAAAGCGCAATCTCAGTAGGTATTTTCCACGATGTGAATCTTACTGATTACCGTGGCTAGGTCACCCTCACGTACCGCCGTCCCGATATCAGGCTTTTAGAAGACACTGTAAGAAGTTGATTAAATCTTTTACGCACAAGCAGAACAAGAGCGGACCTCAAGAATGTCCTTGTTGAAGGCCTGACTGCTAAGGTATAGTGGCCTGTGGCAAAACCAAGTGCGACGGTTATGTGTACCTGATAAACAATTGTGGGGCGTAAAGTTTTGCCGCGTTTAGCAGGTAGTCTCTTCTGGCACTGTTAACAGCATTCCTAAAATTCAGCCTAACCAGAACTGTCGGGTCAGAACTCCGGGACGGCGCGGGAGGTGTGAGTTTCGCTCTCCGTACCGCCAGTAGTTGCAAAACCTAACTAATGAGGACACACTAATAATATATTCAAGTTAATGAGAACCAATCATAATAATATTTCAGCTTTGTTGGCAGCGCACCCAATTTTTGAAGCCAATCTTTGGAGTGCAGACGAGCATGCTATCGGGCGGAAAGAGCCGTCTTTCTTCTTGAGAGCAAATAGTCGTGCCCCAAATATAATAGGTTGAAGGGCTACAGGGAGAGACCCCCACCGGAGAATGTCTACAACCTTTGCCAGTGCATCTGCCAGTCTGTCAGCGACATATCCTAAGACCGCGGACAACAGGTCTTGAAGAAGTCGAGGCCTAAGGAAGTCAGGACCAGCTGCAGAGCTCCTGGGAAAGTATTTAACGGCCAGGCGCACTTCGTCGCTTGAAGGTAGTGGATGGCAGCCTAGTCGGCAAGCAAAGGTCTAAGAAAGCCTGTGGATGTTTGTCTTGAAGCCACTCAAGGCTTTTGGACTGTAATAAAAAGTGTCTGACACAATAAGCCTGGCGACGCCGGAGAACTTGTTTTCAGGTAGATCCCTCCTGGTATTAGTTGTAATGTCATGGTGTACGATGTCCTTAATTTTTAAAGCCTACGAAAAGTAGCGAAGGTTCGTTTTGGTAATCACTGAAAAGCCACGCGTATCTTGTTTCAGATCCGTGAAAGGCGCAGCACCACCGGCGCGAAATTAAACAATGAGTTCGTGAGACCTGAGCAATGAGACCCCAATGTCGTTTTTAAGACGACCTTTGATAAATGACTGTGAGAAAACGCAAAAGAAAACGGGCCTCCATGCCGTTGTCCAAAGCGACCTTTAATTAAACTTTCGTAAGCTTGCCCGTAACGGATGCCTAGGAAGTCCTTTTTTTGAAAATTTGTTTTTACACACAGGGCAGGAGATCTTGTTAGAGTCCCCCGCAGACTCACCCATGACGTTTTGTAGCATCACTAAGTTCCTGGTTGAGCTGTGGTTTTTCTTTAAAGTAAACAGTTATTTAGTTCATCGACTTCCGGCAGTAAAGCCAATAACGGCTTCAGTGCTTCGGCAATCGTAAAGTATGGCTGTCAGACCCTTTCTTTCTTCTAGAGCACCTTTCTTTTCACGCCTTCTTAACACTGTGCATTCAAACACTGGGTAAAGGAAAGTGTGCGGCACTTCCGTCCTGGGTTGATAAGGTTTCCCGCAAGACTGCTGCGTACGACGGTTTGTTCTATTAGTAACGCCCCGTTTAGAGTCTCCCGCAGGAACCGGGCACAGCTCTTCTGTGTGTCTGTGATCACTGCAGCGAGGCTTACCCTCTGCACTTGCCGGAGGGTCCTAGCTTTCGCGATAATCGGTTCTTCTCGCGACGGTAGGCATAGACGCATGGAGGGAAAAGCCGCGTGATACCTGTTCTATATATATATATATATATATATATACATGTACCTGTTTGTATATGGTTTACTATAGCAAGAAAAAAGCAGCTGTAGTAGTCATAACAAGCAATAAGACAAAGGCATGCCATGTTAGTATGCGGAAAAGATATCTTGCAGGAGGTACGTTATTGCAAGACAAATGCTCATGAAAGGTAACAGGCAACGTTGAACGAATGCAGTTTAAAGTTATGTAGACCCACCAGTAACAGTCCCAGTCATATGTCATTTAAGACTTGCCCTTTATAGACAGTGTCAGGTGCTTTGTCATTTTTCTTATATTTTTTTCACAAAGTTAGAGGTTTGTTCTGCAACATTTTCAATATAGTAAGTTTAGAGGCTCTGTTAATATGCCCACAGCATCAGTTGCACTGCTGTAGGCGGTTTGAGCCCGTCACCATATGCTAAGAGAAACATTAGCCAACATATTTGACATAAAAAGTTAATTCTGCTTTTATTTATGGATTGCGAGTACCGTCTCAGCAGCAAACTAATTAGAGCTAACGATTATAAAATAAATTGTCACCGTAGTGAGCTAAAGCCTAAGTAAGTATTTACATACATATTGTTTATTTGGCAATAACTTTGTATTTCAAGGTGCTACATAATTACAATACAGTCGTCACTATTAGACTAAGTAAGTATTACATTTAAATAAGTAAGTATTTCATATAAACAAATCTTTTTCTTGTTTTCAGTCCTCGATTGTGCTCTGCTCATCGGCAGTAAGTGAGTAAACCAGGCTAGAATCGCGCTAAATGGGTGATTGGTCGCCCCCCATGAAGTACGGTGTCTAAATTGATCGTATCCGTACACTGGGGCTATGGCTTTGACGGCTGACTGTTGGCTTTCACTGTCTCTCGCAAAGAGAGACAAATCTCGTTGTGGGGGCAATTTATCGGCTTGCTGACGATCGGCCAAACCGAGCAGCTGGCGACGACAAGGGAGCACTACGGCGCTATGTGCGGCTCCGTGGACATGTCATACTCAATCAAACAACGCGTTGACGTACCTGTATAGCATGCTGAACGTATGTTGCGGCCGTTATTAATGCTGGTGCAAAGTACTGCCGACAAAGCTAGCAGTGCGCGCTCTGGCCATATAACTTATTTACTTATGTTATTATATTAGACAAAAGTGATATCAGCAAAATTGCGTGCATCACTTTTGTCAGCGATGTCGCTCGTGTACACCGTTGGAGGTGCACAGATCATACGCTTCTCTACATAGCTTGCACTCGCACTTGGTCGATGTGTCATAAAACTCATTTTGTAACGTTCATAACTTTATATACAATGTATGTATTGCAAACCCGGTATAACTTGGAGAAGAGATGAATAAGAAGGCTAGAGGGACTAGTAAAAATACACGCATGGCAAACAATAAATTCGTAATGCACACCCGTTGGTCTGGGCAGATTGACATCGGCAAACTTAAATTCCCATTCAGCCAGATGATGCTCACAAGCTTCCGTTCTCGCTAACGCATAAGCAGTTACCATATAGGACGTAATAATCTTTGGTGGTACAATCCTCAGGTGACAAATTGGTTTTATGACCAAGGCTTTCAAATGCTTTGGTTGTATCGCGTTAAAGTCATATCGCTTGAACCGCTATATATATATAAACATACAGGCGAAGCAGTCAAATCGGCATTGTGTATTT
Organism: Dermanyssus gallinae; assembly: GCA_003439945.1. Classification (NCBI taxonomy): domain Eukaryota; kingdom Metazoa; phylum Arthropoda; class Arachnida; order Mesostigmata; family Dermanyssidae; genus Dermanyssus; species Dermanyssus gallinae. The sequence goes on along the minus strand of QVRM01003517.1, from coordinate 27,114 downwards.
GCGTACGCTCCCGGACGTCAACACACAGCGTCACCACCGCCCAAACGAGTGAAATTGCGAGAGAACTCCTCAAGGGAGACTGGAGCCGGGGCAGCCCGCTAAACCTTGCCCGCTTGTTGCCATAGACTCATGCTGCAAGATAGCAAACCTTCTGTCCTGGCGCACCGAGACAGCACGACTGTCCTGGGAGTTACCTAGGCAACAACTAGCCGCCCGTCCTGATCACTCTCGGGTTTTGTTGCTTCAGCTTGTGCTGCTGCTGCCGCTTCGACTTGTATTCCTACTGTTTTTGGTATGGGGCGTACTGCACTGGACGTACCCTTCTACTCTCTATGTTGGTATCAGGTGGCCCTCTAGGCCGCATTCCCACCCCACACCCGCACTCCCAGATCCCCCGGGGAGCAGCTATGATGCGACGGCTATTTGTAGTACCGCTGCCACTATCGTTATCGTCGTCGCTAGACGCTTTACCTAGCTTAGGCGGCTGAAGCAGAAGGGAGCGGACGTGACCTCACAGCCGCCTGCCTCGAGACCTTACAGCCGCATTCTTTTCCACTTGCCTTTCCATACTCCCCATAGGAGTTATTAGTTGCGCTTGCACTCATGCCTTTCAGTCAACGAAACGGCGGGTATATTAGAGTCTCACCGCCGAGCGCGCTTAACCACGCTCAACAAGACGTTGTCCGTTCGCGAATCCTTTCTTGGCAGCGGCAGCAATACAGGTCACCTGCACTTTATAGTAGCGTAAAAGAAACTACATCAGCCATGGGTATGTATATATATATATATATATATATATATATATATATATATGAGTGTGTGTGAAGTTTACCTAGAACTGAGGAATCGTAAAACTCATTTACAAACATATTCGAAAAAATATTGTCTCCAATTGAATGGGGGAGGGGGCGGAAATGCTTTCTAGGATTGACAGTAAAATAACTATTTGTATTTTTGTATCCAGGAGGCTGATAGGAAGCTACTTCACAAATTGTGCGATTGCAAGAGAACATGTTTTGTAATATGTACACTTGCAATCGCACAATTGCAATAGCATAACAATGCAAGAAAACACACTTTCGAAACCATCCTACCTTGGCGAAAAGTGCGAAGATCGCCGATGCGTCTGGCAACCCGCTGCTTGGTACTTAGCGCACATCTGCGAGCAGAACCGGCGATGACATTGATTGCCAACTCGGTTAGATCCTTTGGTTGAACCTACCAAGTGATGATAGCCATGCACAATGTACTTTGTGCACGCATGCCAACTAATGCATGGCGTTCCATCCCAAAGCTCCCCGGCCAGGTGCACATCTAACTGCGCTACCTCTGTCGAAGCGTCGGTCACTCCTTTCTGCCACTCCAACAAAAATTGCGAAAGTGGTCCTGTAATAGGTGACTTAAGTCTGAATCGGGTTGCTTTCACTGCCAGTCCGCACTCCGCTAGCAGGTACAAGAGTCGTACCCGTTGGCGTGGTGCATTCGCCTGCGCCTCGCGACCGAAGGACCGCACATACTTGCGCGGGTTCGAGCCCCACCGTTGCACGTTTGTATTCATGGGTGTCCGTCTATGACGCAATGCAAAAAGCAGTCCCGTGGACGTTAAATCTTGGCTGAGGGTCAGCCCGAAAAGTGTATTTAGGTACAAGAAGCGGTTTCTTGCAGTCCGTGGCAAGCACAGAACACGCTTCATATATATTCTGAAACATCTTTCTTCGTTGGTCAGCTGACTGTTGACTGGTGCGGTCGTGTTCATTTGTGCTCCTGAGCTTAGTGCCTTTCTAGTGAGTAGTTCGGCGCCGTGTGAGGCGTGTTTGGTGTCAAACGATTCGTCTTCAAGCCGTGCACTGCGCCATCCCCGATTCCTCAACTTTCTCTAGGAGTAGGTGAGCACACAAACCCCCGTCACGAAACGTCCTGACCCAACGGCCAACGTTCCTTACGCACGACTTCTCCGAATCGGTAGGGCCTGTTACGGTCGGTCAGCACTCCGACGATTAAGCGGGATCCTTTCATAGGATTAGTCTTCGAACCGTTCCAAGAAGGCCTTATTCGACGGAATGGACAGTGTCGGAATGATCCAACCGCAACATCAACAGGGGCCGGTCAGCAGTGCGGCGGGCACTACAAAAACAATAACAACAGATGACACGGTAGCAGCAGTGCCCACAGGGGCTAGAAAACGAACCCTGCCCTATCCGCCGTCCCCGCGTGCGAAGGAACCTCGTCTGAATTACCTGAGTTACTGCGCGAGATGTGAAGAGGGTTTACAAGGTACACTATCCGTGTGTTGCTCGAAATGTGCTAGAGTTATTCACGTGGCCTGCAAAACTAATGACGAAGCTGCACCGACAGCTGATCCTTCGTACAAATGGCGGTGTAGAGTTTGCTCAGTGCCAACAGCGGACCAATCAATAGACGAGTTAATGAAATGTTTAGATCAGTGTGCGCTAGAAAGTGAATCAATGCAACTGGTGACTTTTCTATTCCATCGCGTGAGAGAGCTTGAAAAGGAAATGCGAAGCTGGAAGTCCAAGCATAGGCAGTCTGCTCAGCTGACCGAGCAGAGCGAAATGATCGATGTTTCGGTGAAACCGCTCGAGTGCCCTGCGCCGACTCCGCCGCGGAAAACAGCTCTCGTGGTAGGCGACAACATCGTGAAACCGCTTGGCCCAGCGCTGAGGCGAATTCTACCGAAGAATACGCCGCTCGCAATCCGTTCTGCGGCCAAGATGGACATCGACAGTGTTCTCATCGAAGCGGAAAAATACATAGATGCCACAAATGGCCCGGTAGCGGTGTTCCTGCAAGCCGGCTACCATGAGTGTATGGAGTTTGAAAGTGACAGATACATCAGTAAAGTCGAAAACTTCTCGGAGAAGCTGATATCACCACGCCCAGGATCCGAGGTGCACATCCTCTCCGTCCCCCTCTTCGGTCAGGATTGCAAGGTAGCTAACGACGTTCTGACGAGGAAAGCGGCCCAGGACTGTGCTAAGTTCTCGGTGCTCGCCCTCTCAATCTGTCAACGATCGGTCGTCGAGAGTCAGTGCTACAGCTATAAAGGCAAAGTCGCGGATAAAATCGCTTACAACATAGCGAGAAGAATTAAGCCTTTTTTAGGGGTGAGAATCCTGTCGCCCGAGAAGAGCAGGAGTCAAAAGTCTGGAAGTCCGATTGTCAAACCAACATCGACAGCTGCACGCGAGGCTTCGAACAACAGACCCTCCCAGATCAACCGAGCCCCCACGATCAGGCATCGTTCCCCCAGCCGGGTCAGTTTCTCGAGAACGACTCAACATGGCCAAGCGGATCCAAAGCGGAGCAATCGTCGATGGGATCGAAACAACGACAAAACGACAACGACACTCAGCGCCCCACGAGCTCCGCCCTTGCCCACGTTAGAAGAATTCGTGAAGCAAGTCTTGGCAACGGTGACGACAGGCCCATCGGCATTCAACGCTCACAGCTATTACAGTGGATCCCGAGGTCGATCGAGCAGCGCACAACGAGGCCGGGCCTCACACAAAAAGAAACAATAAGAATTGCACAATGGAACTGCGAGGGAGCTTCTTCGCTAGAGCTCCTCGCCCCCGACGCATTGGATGGACTGGACATCCTAGTGCTGACGGAAACCTGGGCGACCACCCCTTTCGACCTTCCGAGTTTCTATGCAGTGCATTGCCTCGCTGAAAAGCGCAGCGGGCCAGGGCGGCCAAGTGGGGGTACTTCCGTTTTCTATAATCACAAGCTAGGCGACTTCACGACGTGTCTAGCGGAGAATAACGTCATAGCTCTACAAGGCCCGTACATGTCCGTAGTGGCAGCATATGTCCGACCCGCAGATTCGGAGTCTACACTAACTATGGTAGAGAAGCTGGTCAGCGGTCTGGAAGCAGTATCTCCCCTAGCCGGTGCGCCCCTGGTAGTCGCTGGTGACTTCAACGCCCGCCTCGATCAGCCGAACTCGAGCCGCACCATAGCCCTTCGAGACACCCTAGCACATTACGGCTGCTGGATAGTCAATTCCAAGCTTTCGCCAACATTTTTGGGGTACTCCGGAAGCTCGGTCATCGACGTGTTTGCCACCAACGTGCCCAAAGAAGTGATTACGTATCAAGGAGGAAACAACAAGCTTCGTGAAGGCGCATGCATTCGAGCCCACGTTCCAGTGGCCGTGGACCTCGCGGTTCAGAAAGGGTCAACGAGAACGGCCAGGCGACTTGCCCTCCCACGCCGGCTCAATGTGAATCTGCTCCTAGAACGTGCTCATGAAGTTCTCCCTGTGCCGAACGTGATAGACACGGAGGTGTATGCGCAGCGCCTACTCGAAGTGCTGCACTCTAGTATACAGCCAGTTCCTTTTTCCAAGAAGCACAGGGCATGGTTCGACCACAGCTGTCGGCTTGCTCGCCGAGCCCAGATTACCTTCAGGTTCCTAGCGGAATCGCATCCGGGTTACCATCAGCTGGCCTCGATATTCAGAACAATTTGTAGGAAAACATACGCGACGCAGCGTAAGAGGTACCAGGAGATGCTGGAGGCTCGCCTTATAGCCGACGCAGAGCGTCATCCCTACAGATGGCTGGCCCACCGAGGGAGCACCGCGGCCTGCCCTATCAGCTCGTCAGCCCTCATTAATCACTTGTCGGAAATGTTCGCTTCACGGGACACCATTCCTCGCGAGGTGCCAAACCTAGTCGCCGTGTGGGGTGAATCGACGACATGGCTACGGGACTCCCTCCAGCAGAAGTTCACCGTCGAGGAGGTCCTACGAGGACTTCGAAGTCTCCGCAATAATAAAGCCTCCGGCCCCGACAGAGTACGCAATGAGCATCTAAAATGTGCACTCTTTCTTGCTCCTTGCTGGTCCGCGCTATTCAACGAATGCTTGCGGACGGGCAAGCTCCCAGCAAAGTGGAGGGATGCAAATCTGCTAGTTATACCCAAGGGTAAGGGGGATCCGGCCTTACCGTCATCTTGGCGGGGCATCGCGAAGAAGAGCGTATGCTATAAGCTACTCTCTTGTCTGCTAACATGGAGACTGTGTGACTATCTGGAGGGCGTAGGAGCCATCCCGACCGAGCAGCATGGATTCCGCAGAGATCGCTCGACAGAGACCGCCTGTACGATTCTGATGGAGGACGTTAAGAGGGCGTTAGCCATAGCGATGAACCCACTATATGCAGTCTTCGTCGATTTCAAGGCAGCATTTGATTCGGCGCCTAGAGACATGGTCTTACGCACGTTGGCAGAGGTCGGAGTGCCAGTTAAAGTGCTCAACCTTCTCGCGGCCATCCTACAGGAGAACAGAGTAACCATCGAGGATGGTATCGCCGAACTCGAACCTTTTGCCCAGACAACAGGCCTAGCTCAGGGTGACAACCTGAGCCCTCTCCTGTTCTCTGTCCTACTGAAGGACCTGCCCGCCCAAATAAGAGGCCCTAGAAATCTAGTCAAAGTTATCTTGTACGCGGACGACTTGGTCATATATGGTCCAAGCAGGTTTCAGGTACAGCAAGCCTTAGCCCGTCTTTACGTCGCTGTAAATGCTTTAGGTCTAACGGTAAACCAGAGAAAGACAGAAGCAATGAAATTCAGGAGGGGCGGCAGGATCACTGGCACTGACACCTTGCGATACGCCAGTGTACCGCTCGCGTACGTAAATAGGTTCCCATACCTAGGGCTACTGTTTTCTTATAACGGACGCAGCTTCACCGCACACATCGCCGAGAGGTGCAGGAAGGCAGTGACCGCCGTATGGGCAATAAAATCGCCGCAGTTATTGTCACTCGGAACCGCCTTGAGACTGTTCGATCTCAAAATAGCCCCGATCGCGTCGTATGGGATACGTGTCATTTGGGAGGACCTCACGGCGCAAAACCTCGAACAGCTTAACCGTGTTAAGGCCTCCTTTCTCAAGAGGGCCCTGGGATTACACATCTCGACCCGGAACCGCCTAGTATATCTCTTAGCAGACACACCGCTGTTCATCGAAGATCTGCGGCACCGCTTCGATCTGTCAACGATGACGGCTTTTAAGGACAACCTCGAATGCTGGGAGATAAAGTTCGCGGATATCGATGATAAATTCTTCGAAACTGGAGCTATGACACGTAACGAATGGAGAGGGGCGTATTGTTACAACCGTCACGTCGTAACCCGCTATGCCGTACACGGCTTTCATCATAAACTGTGTATCGTGCGGGACTTCCACGAACCAGATGAGCATTGCAGGTGCTCCAGATGCGAAGCACACTGTGGAAGATACCACGCCGCTTCCTGTGCTCTGGTCCCTTCCCTAGGTAGCCTGACTGACCCGATCTTAAAATATTCGCGATGAGCACTTTCTAGTCTATTTTCATATAGGAGAAAATTGGGTTGTAGCCATATAGTCCGTGTAGTATATACTTATATACCGGATGTCTTGTGGGCTCAACCCCGAATGTGACACGACCATGCCCAATGGTGCAATTTTAGCCGCTATTGTATACAGTGAAGAGATATATATATATTTGTGTTTATACTACCTGGCAAAGGTGAATAAATGTTTGAATTGGTAATGAAACATCTTTCTAGCTGGGCAAAATTTACCTCTTAAAGATGGCCCCGCACCCTGCCAGGCTGTAGCCTAACATTGACTGCTTCGACTGCTGCTGCAGTTTCTGAACTCGGTGTCTCTCCTGTCCCTGGCCCTGTGATTGCTGTTGGTTCTGTTTACCAATATTACGGGTGATTGCGGCCGCATTTGAGACGTTCGAATCAGTTATGAGCTTGGCCGGAACTATTGAGCTGCCACCGGCGTCCTGTGCCATTTTGTGCTAGACCACATGCTTCTGCGTCTTGTTTTTCACTCCCGATGTGCTTACGTTGTTTCCGGTGGGACGGATGTGCTTACGTTGTTTCCGGTGGGACGGGGACGCAGCTCAGAGCTAATTTGTTCAATCGCCGACACTCGGATACTATTTGCTGCCGCGAGGCGGCCAATCCGCTGCACAAGATCTCAAGCAGCTCAGTCGTTTGGGCAGGTGCCTTCCAGTTCAGGAACACCAGGGCACTGATCAGTAGTGGCGTAGTCAAAGCGACTAGTGCGCTGGTCATGGTTGTCATCTACCGGGGCGTCAAAGGTTCGATCTCTGTCATTAATCGAATTTTTGTGAGCGATGCTTATCTAGGATAGATGATAAACCATATACCACTGAGAGTATACCGCGACCGTGCTGCCACTAGGACTGTTGAGTAAACCCTAGATATCTCAACACCTCCGGTCCTCGGTGCATCGAAGATATGCCTCACGGTGAGTTTTAGGCCCGGAGGGTACGAAGGATAGCCAAGAATTAAAAACAATCTATTTAAAAAAAATAATTTCTAGGGCACCGAGAGGGATGGCTTGCCCTTACATCTGTGCGCGGTGATGAGCTCTTCATATAGGCTACTTTTCGGGCTGACCTTCATCCAAGATTTAATGTACACGGGAATGCTTTTCGCATTGCCCCATAGACGGACCCCCATAAATACGAATGTGGAACGGTGGGGCTCGAGCCCGCGCACCTATCTGTCTCCTCCGGTCGCGAGGCGCAGGCGAATGCACCACGCCACCGGGCTGGACTCTTCACATGGGCTACAAGCACAAGACAGGCAGGACACTAGGTCTACTCACCCGAGCTCTTTATCACAAAACATAGCGCACTGCTGGACAACGCCATCTTGTTCTTCTGAAAGAAACTAGATATAGCAGCGTGTTCAAAAATTCCAACGTGGCTAGTGAAAGAAGAATAGTCGTACTGAGAACAGTTTGTGAAAATCGAGATCCTGTGATGCCTCAATGTTTTATCGTTTATTTTCAATACATAAACATTTTGCCATTAAGCTAACAAAACAAACGCATTCTAGAAAATGCGCAATAAAATAAGTTGATGCTATTTCGATTCGTCACATGGTTGCCGTAACCGGTTTGCCCTCTTATGCTTTTATGTCTTCCCGATGTCGGATACCTATAGACCGCCATGCTGACACAAGGGTGATGCTAGTGAACAGTGGAAACAGCCTACGATAATAAATTAATACCAGTCAATATCACTAACCGAATCAGCATTGATTTGCTGCAGACAAAAATGCTCATTTAAAACTATTTTTCTGTGTGAACTTGCTTTTTGAGGGTAAAGGCGAACTTTTACTGTATTGAACAACATCCAGATAAAGCAAATATTTCTCCAAAGTCTGATATCTTCAGTTTCACTTTCGAAGAACGTCTGACAAGATTAGTTTTGGACACTCTTGCTCTATATATACATATATATATATATATATATATATATATATATCAATTTTGAACGTGGATTATTCACGGAACTGCTTTTTACAACGCTCAAGTTCTCGGTAAATAAAGATAAATTGAAAAATATGAGTCAAACGGCAGAAACTCTTTCGTCAAAATCCAAGGAGCGCTTTGTGTAAGCACTTTACACAAACGGTAATCAGACCGGTTATTGACACACACATGACGTTACAATTACTTCAAAATAGGTACATTGGGTGCGTTTGTTAGCACGCCAAATAATATATGTGGCAACATACTTGCCAATATACACAGAAACAAAGTAGTCCGCTAGTACAGCATCATCCCAATTTGCAACAACAATAGGTGAAAACATGTGGAAAAATATTACTAACGGAATCAGAGTGCGTGTTTCCGTATACAAAGCACAACACTTCCATTCCGGATATACCTAGATCATAAGCCTTATTCCGACTGTGCAAAGCCACAGCTTTAATTCACGAGCAAAGACGTGTTTTGTAGTTAGGCATCTAATGTGTTTGGGAATGCAGGTCCATATATATATATATATATATATATCCTTGCTAGCAGACGAATGCTCGTCTCATAAAGCATGCAAGCACATGACGGACCATGGCGAACTGACCACAGGAGTCGCTGGAACTAAAGCAAAAATCAGCTTTTGTTGAAGCACAAACCCGGCGGACTTGGAGTAAGACTAGAGACCGCTTTTGTTTTCAAAAAGTTGAATATGTGCCATTGGGCTCGTGCATGCAGCTGCTGAAGATGCACAACTAAAACCCGCGCAGCACAACAAAACTTCCACAAAGGAATATTCCATGGGGATCCCAAGGTTAGCTGAGGCCGGTGCAAAGCCTTATTGACGATTCTTATACTTCGATAGGTTCTTTGGAGGCCAAATTTGACTTGTCCAGAAGCACAAGTAGTCGGGCTGTTTACAAAAACAATAAAAACGTCTCTTTGCTATAAAGGTCAGGCCCTATCCCTCACAATCGAATCGACGTACTCGGTGCCATTTTTTAAGGAATTCTCTCAAGCATGGTATAGCAGGTTGTTTTCTTCTCCTATGACAAAAAATATTCACCATAGATGCAAAAAATGATTGCATAAACAATCGCTGTTTTTCCCACATTCTAGAATACGTCTCTGTTGTTAAATAACAATAACTTTATTGTCTACATCACAGGCCCATTAACGTTGGTCCTGTGATGTAGACGTTATGTTACCATAAATCTTTTCGAAAAGTGAGGCCGTAAAAAAATAAATCAATCTGTGTCTTCCCACAATGGTAACATTATGGATACCTTGTATGACAATAGATTACATAGGCCATATATCCAGGAGGACAGCGTACATGCTTATGTAAGCGATTAAGCGCAGAAGCAAAACTTGTGAGTATGTTTTCCGAGAAGGAACCGAGTTGGAATAAAGCTGTCACACAGCATTTTAAATAGACATTTTCGTTAGGGGTAAATCTACCGGCTTGTAGGTATTTAAAACTCAATTTTCACATACACACAGACCTAGAGGTAAGCGGCACCACGTTCTCTCAATTTAAATAAACCTTGTTGAAGGTTCGTTTCATGAATTGTAAAGTGGGCCCCGACACGACCCCTAGTAGGTACAATAGACGTTAAAGACCTCTTTAATACAACCTGTAATTCTAAATACAATAATATATATATATATATATATATATATATATATATATATATATATAGTCCCTAAAAAGTATAGGGCCACCCATTTTGCCATATTTCACGCATTTATTATAACCAATCGTGTAAAGATTACAGTGATACATGCTCACAGAGTAACAACGAAGACCTTCATCGACATTTGGGGGGGTCTGGGATTACTTTGAACCACGAGATTTTCACATTTGGCACAGCTACACCGCGAAAAAGTGATAATGTCACTAGCAAAATGCGTGTCTTAACGAGTTAAAGAGTACGAGCGAGTAATTCTAAATAAGATAATTCACAATCAAAAGATTGTGAATTATTCTTACTTAGAATTACATAATTACACACAGGAAACAGTTTACAGCATCATATAAATGTGTAGTATTGTTAGCGTCATTACGTCAGAACGGTTTGTTTCGCTTGCCGGGCATTGTCGGACAGGACGTCTTCAGTGTCAGATCCTCTTATACTGTCCTTCCTGGCTCTCTTGTGCACTCGATCCACGGTCGAGACGAAGCTAATGAGGAAAGATGACCATAGCGTTGCCCCTTGCCAAATGGCTCAGTGACTGGCTAACTGAAACCGTAGTAGTGACATGCATACATACGCGTCGCGTCTCCGTTCGGCACTGCACGCCTCCAGCCCCCGGCCGGGGCTGTATGTAGGCTGTCTGTCTTGGTGGGGTATCTCGCCTGCCTGCCTGGCTTTGCCATTGCCTCACAGCATCATCATCATCATCAGCACAATCACCAATTGCAGCAGCAGCAGTGCTCCTAGCACTAACACGGCTTTTGCAATTGTTGCCACTGCTACAGTGGCCACCACAGCCACCATTAAGTGTACAGCGGCCTGCAGCGTTAGAGGGACGGCGTCAATATAGCGCCGCTTAGCAAACGCAACGGCCTACAGTCAGGGGCAGACACATAAGACACGCGTCTCGGCCAATTATTAACGTGGGGTGGCTCTGGGCGGCCGCCAGCCGGGGGGTGGCCACGGTATCTTCGTTCGGCCTTTTCGTTGCCCCGTCTTCGTAAGGCAGTTCCCAAAGGATGCACTGTCACGCGATAGCGAGCGGCAGCCTACTGCTAGTGATAGCTAGGCTTGACAAGCAGAGTTGGCACGCACAGGACACGTTGTTCCCTGAACGTGTATGATGAATGAAGACGCCCTGGACATCCCGGTCGGTCCTATCCGATGATCATGATTGTGCCGCCACGCTCGGCGGGGTGCGTCGGTGCTGCTTGCAAAACTGCATGTCGAAATGCGCAGGTGTTGCAGGTGTTCGACTAGCAAAGCGAGGCTAGTCAGAATACTCAGCGCCACGCCTAAGGAAATAAAAGAAGCCAAACAAGTGTGAAAACAGGGCCAATAAGCACACACATAGAGCACATTGACACGTTGCCGCTTATTAATCCGCAACCTACGTTTGTGCATGTTCCCAACTAGGCAACAGCACTGCACCTGCATTGCACGCATTGTTTTTATGTAAAGGATGTCTGAAATACTTGAAGTAACATAAGAAAAATATAAAGATTAATTAAAAAAATATATTTTCTTCACAAAATTACCATGATAAATTATTTAAAAAAATATTTTCTTCACAAAATCAGCATGACGCTGTATCATCTTAAAAGCCCTTTTGGCAATGTTATAGATCGTTATGATTCGTAGGCTTACGCTCGTGTGTCAGCTGAATCATGTATGAATACATTGTTAGATTCGATCTCAAAATACACTAAGTTAAAGTGAGCGAAACCCAAAGCAGTTAGGCATGTCGCCAAACCGATATTTCCGGACATTGTTCCACCCTGATAGCGGGGGTATCTTCAGCCGAACGAGCGCTTCTTTGCGCTGACTTTGGCACAACACGTACTGAACCTGTGCTGTGAAACTTTTGCACAAGTTTATGAATGGTGTTCTCACAAGGCCGGATATATCGACCGTAAATTGCATTTAAAACTCGCCAGCATGGCCACAAAGAGTTTCCTGTGCCTTTTGATTTTTCACAATATCTACGCGTTCTTCCGAAAAATAGATGTGCAGCAACCTTATGTACTTCTAATGTCCAATAAATCCTACGAAAGACGTTCAAGAAGCAATCACAATTTCCAGAAACAGCGGTGTTGCTCTAATATTTTGCTGTTCCCTAGTTTATAGCTCGGCATTTTTATTGTTCGTTGTATATATATAATTTATTGTTCAGCAATACCAAATTAGCTTGGTAAAAAAGAAATACTATTTATATAATGTTCGGTGTTCGACCATTGATATCTGAGCATCGCACAAACGCCTGGCATCAGTTCCCGTACGGCTGGCGGCGAGCTCTCTGGAGTTGGAAAGTACCTCAGTCAGTAGCGATTTCTTTATCACAACGCATTTAGTTCGAGTAGCTCAACGCGACGCCAGGATTCGGTTAAGTGTATCTGACTGTAAGCGGTAGCCTGCGGTTGCTGTTCATGTTTGCACGGGGCCTTCCAAGCGTATATGTACGCTTTAAAGCATTATTGAAAAAATGCTGTTGTTAGCGGAATAGTTCCAAATACATTTATACACCCAGGCGATGCTGTTGTGTTGTCCCCCAGCTTTGGAAATTGTGAGCACTTATTTTAGAATAAATCCAGAACAACGAGACTCGTATATCGGCCGCCGCCAAGGACCTGAGCCAACAAGTTCGAACACTTGAAGCGAAGAGTGAATTATTTATCATAACTAGTAGAAGACCGCTCGCTACGAGCTTGACCCACCTAGAAAGCATTCTCGGCGGAGCAGTTGGGAAATTCTTCGTTTTCCTCTAACCCTGCCTGAACTAACGGCGGGGGCAGCGTTCCGGCAAATAGTCGCCAGCACAACCTATATTTTAGAAAGTAGTGTGGTTGTAACTGCGGCGCATTATAACGACTCAAAGAAAACCGCGGTTGACGAAACTAAAATGCAGAATCAAGGTAGGACATTGTGGCTTACTTTCGGAATCGGCAAATTCTGGCCAATTTCATAGATAGTGTTTGAGAAGCACAACCGGCTGCAAAACAGTCTTTGACGTTAAAAAGACACCACCATGTTGCAATCGGCAGATTAAGCTTAGTATTACCATGCTGATGGCATGGTAATACCAAGAAAAACGTGCATTTATATTGACGAGAAAGATCCATTTTGGGTCCTCTTGTATGGAACTTAGCGTACGATGAAGTCCTACGCTTAAGTAACCTACCAGAAGGGACAGAGCTACTAGCGTATATGGATGACTACTTTACGTGACCCGAGTGCTCACAGGGCATGGCAACTTTGAGAGTTACCTCTTTCGGATAGGAAAAGCAGTAACGCCACTCTGCAAGCACTGTGAAGGAACAACGCAGGACACGCCGGAGCACACAATATTGCTGTGTCCAACGTGGGCTCCTTTACGTACGGACCTAACCACATCAAGTCACGGCCGCCTTAAAAAGCTGATACACTTCTTATGAACACACGTGATGCCTGGAATCTTATAGCTCGTACCATCGAAAGCATTATGCACGCCAAAGAAGAGAGAATAATTTTTACCTGACAAGGCCATTGAGGCACTCTAGGGCAGCTAAGATAAGGGTACTACTGTTCACCCACCTCAATTGTTTGAAGTATTGCTTGCGCAGTTTCCAGTTGAGTGTCGGGATAGGGACATGACTGATTTTTAGTGGGTTGGAGCCCCGCACTGCCGGCCTGAATTTGCAGCTGAGCTTTTCTGCCGTGGCGTCCGTGTGTTTAAACCGCATAATAGATCTTTCGCTCCCGGTACTCAGGGAAATTCTCGTTTTCGTTAACCTGGTCTCCGCCGACTATGATGAGCTGTCAAGAAGCTCTACCGTAGATACCGCTTGTGAATGCGGTGTCATAAAGTAAAATCCAGAAATTTCAGTAAGTGTGTGGCTGTATCGTCTCGAGTAGGAACCAACGCTTGCAATTTAAGTTTGACAGTACTTCTAAACCCGTCAGTCGGCGAATACAATTGCCCATTTGGCTGAGCGCAAGTGTCGCAGATGGCCAAACAAAATTCCCTGGCTCGAATACCAGGTAAATTTCATATTTTTAAGAAGCAGAATATTCAGTTCTTTTTTGACTTTTTAACAAGATTACTATAATATTGGCGGTTGCAGTGGTTGGCTGCAGTGATTTTACGTTTGTACGCATGGCAGCTAATCAGTAATAAGAGCATGGCTCCTGTGGGTGATATCTGCTACATCTACCGCTCCAATGTATTTCGTGCACAAACTGGTTTCATACATTATGCGCGGAGCAAGCAGGCGCGATATGAGAACCGTGGAACTGCCTTATTTACCAACTCGCCGGTAGGCAGAATACAATCGTGGACCGAGGCGGCGTGATATATAAATGCATGAAGCTACAGATCTTAGATTAAGTTCGTTAAACTCGGTTTTGGCGTCGATACTTCGCCACATCCGCCAGCTCGAGAATAAGACGTTACAACCGAGTCAACTTAATAAAGAATTCTAACGCTCGAAGGCAACGAGTCACAACAAGCGCAGCAACGAGTTATTAGCCGATTTAACTGCGAAGAATTTCGAAGCATGAGAGACCCCGGATTCTGCAACCAACAAACATTTTCTCATCGTTTTGACGTCGTTGTCTTGACATAAACATTTTCCGTCTTCTTCGATAGTCCCCGGGTAATATCGTTTTCAATGTCGCTCTTAACGAATCGCTCGAGATCGTCCCACTGGTGGCGTATCTGTCCTTAGTGGTCCAGGACTTGGAAACAAGAACCTGCTTTATATTGTCGTAGTCTTTTTGTCACGAATACTTTTTTTTACCGACGATACTGCTAGCATAATTGCTCGCCCAGAGGCCGCAGCCACAATGGGGCAGCGATTGCGCGGCGAACTACCGTGAGGAAGGTTGCGTGTTCAAATTTCATTAGATCAAGCTACCGGGCAAGCTTGACATGTGTAATCATCAATTGCGTTGAGTGCGTGCAACCTCTTGCACTCGTGGGACTCATGTACTGAATCCGGGTCGCTCTCTCAGTTCCGGCGAGAATACTCATAAACGTTTTTACCATGTTTGTCACATATATTATGGTCTTATTTACATAACCACACAGAGTGCATTTTAATAAATAAATGCTGAAAGTTCATCTGTCTTGCCTACGGGTCACTTATTTAATTACAAATACTAAACATATCGCAAGTCGCTCGACTTGTTGATTGATAATTAACCTCTTCTCAATGGTAGGCCAAAATGACAACACGCCCTCATGTGCACAGTTCACATGTATTTATGGAGAACCTGCGGGCTAGTTGTACCTGTGGCGTTATGGAGGTAATTGTTCAGGAGAATCCATTATAGCATTGTCATGTAGACCATTTTTAAACCTCACTTTTGTTTTTATTCAAGTTTCAAGCTGCCATTACTACCCTACTATTTGTGCCCTCCTGTAAACCCTCCGCTATGCCACCCTATGACGGATAGTAGTAGACAAAATGATATCTTCTGATGTGAGGAGATTTAAAGAGAATATAGCATATGAGAGAAGAAAGAAAGAGCGAAGGGTCGTCGTCTTCTCCAGGCGGCGGTATTATGGCTGAGATCGCTGATCTATTTGCCCCAGAACGAGCACGGCCGATAAGTAGAGCCACCTTCTTCGAGGCAAACTACGCTCGCAGGAAATCGCCCTATTCTATAAGCTGCCGTCGGTTTGGAGCTTCCTGCCGAGGGTTGCTAAAAGACTATCTCTTCCCCAAGGCTACTTGCACGCGAATTAAAAACACCTCATATTAAGCCCCGATACATTAAACTGATGTCTGGTGGGTGCATTTGGTTTAATGGATAATAGCAAAAGAGATGAGAAATTGGTTGTACCACAAGTCAGTTCACGCATTTGTTTGTATTTTCGTAGCTAGGTATTTTCACTATGTAAGTTGAGTAATATTGTTTTAGTGATACCTGTGTTAAAAATAAGGAAACATGTACGATATAATACGAAAAATACAAACGAAAATGGAAGCCGTATGTGAAAGCTTAATCAATCCGCGAAAATGCTATATGGTCATACGGCTGCCTAAATAGCAGTAGGTTATTATCAAGAAGATTCTTTGTATATGCATAAATATTTGCTTATTGGCCAAGGTAGCAATCTCCGGACGATATCTGCGTAATTAAACCCATCAAGGGTCCATCAGACTGATTACTATTTGGTCAGAGCAAAGATCAACAGCGGAGGATACTTTGTCTTATATATATCCCTTTTCAGAATATAATAGCCTCAACACTGTTATAGAACAACACATCTGAAAATTGTCCTCTTCGGCTTGCTAACATTGTTGCATTCTTTTAACGAAATTTAGCGTAATTGTGGCTATGTATGTATATATATATATATATATATATATATATATATATAAGTATGTATATATATGTATATGTATGTATGTATATATATATATATATATATATATATATATATATATATGTATATGTATGTATGTATATATATACGTATATGTATGTATGTATATATATATGAAGTAAAATAATGCTGAATAGATCGCTGGTTGGATGAGAGAAGAACGTTGATTGGATCGCGGATGGATCACACCTGTGTTAGTTTAGGAAGGGCAAGCCTGAGCGCCGTAGTCAGTCAGGTTTGTCACGCGACCGTTGCGACCGTGACGGCTATCGCGTTCGATTGCTGGCCAGACGCGTCGCGCACATGCACCCACCAACTCACCAACCATGCTCTTTAGATGTACTACTGAGGACACTCGCAATGAGGCTCGACAAAACCGCGCTACTCGTGTTGTTCGTCGTCACGCAGCCTCTGGCCAAGACGGACGAACAAAGGCTACTGAACGCACCTCAGGCGGCGGCGGCACCGGCAGGGCGGCGACTGAGCCGGTCGAAGCAGCGCGGCGCGATTAACTTCAACTCGACGTTCTACCAGAGCAAGTTTAGCCTCTGCAAAACGTCTCGGCGATTCGACCCGGTCGAGGCTGTGCGGGCGCAGTCGTTCGCAACGAAGGTGTTCGCGCGCTGCGGCACCCAGCTCATTGTGCACTTTGCGACCAAGCACCAGGTTCCGGCGTTCGCCATTCACAAGATCATCAAGCTGCTGTGTTTCGGCACCTACATCATGTACTCGTATCTAGCCGGCGACGGCTCGATCGAGATCCCGCCGCGAACGCTGTCCAGAGACGTCATACGCATGGCTGACATGCTGACGTTTGCCGCGAGGCGGGTCAACTTCAACGTCACGTCGCACTATATGGGCCGGACGCAGACGGTCAACTTTACCAAGTTTGGCGAGTTTAGTCACGCTGTGGCGACCTGCGTATTCGACAAGACGTACGCGATGACCCACGGCGACTATCTTCTGCACGTCTGCAACTACTATTCGTTTGTCCTGCTCTAGCTGTCGGATAGCTGCACACGGACAGGGCTTGTTCTTGCGTTCGGCCAATCCAATTGACGTAGTCCTGAAGACGCGTTCGGAGGAGAGCCTGTTAGCAGTGTCATGTGTAGTGGTTGATTCATTTCTTATTGTTTGACAAGTGTGTGGTGGACACATCTCACGTTGTAGTACCGTAGGGACGTAGAACGCTGCAGCAAATAAATACCTATGTTGCAAGTTCATGTTCTTCTCGCTTATAGGTTGAGCACCTTTCATCAGGACAGCCTATTCTTTGTGATTTTAACTTTCTGTTCTTTTTCTGCACTAGTTCCTAGTTCTAACGCTTTCTTCAATTCTAAGTGCCTAGTATCCCTACCTAATGATTCACATTTTCTAACTAGATAACCCACCCATTCCTCTCTTTTCTCCCGCACAGTATCGAATAATTGTGTTCGGACCCTCGGCCACATTCTGGCGAACAACCGTGATGTTTTCTGTTGACGAACATAGGTAGTTTGACTTAGATAATGAAGCCATGGAACGTTTTATTGTTCTTTTCAATATTAATGCGTTCAAAACATTCTGTCTACCAAAAATTTGATTTTTTAATATTCAAGTTTAGTACATTTAAATTTTGCCATTGCGCTCAGTCAACGTTAGAGGTATTGCAGTTAAAGCAAAATTTCCTTCTAATTACGATGGTTCTGTTTATATGACAATCGCAGATTTTGTGTAGTAATGTCCACTCACCCACATTACTATAAAAAAAGTTAGTAATTTTGTTCTAGTTTCTAAACAAAGCATTTCCGCCTTCAATTTTAAAGAAATCAATAACACCTCAAGCCTAGTCATAGGTAGTAAGCCTAGCCAATCTATGGTGGTCCATATATATATATATATATATATATATATATATATATATGTATATAAATATATTTTTTTTCTGTTTATGTAGTCAAATTGAGTATATATATACAAATATAATCTGTTTATTTCAGTCAAATTGAGTATAATAAACACGTCATGTACACCTATAATCGGTTATCTTTCTTTATCCTTTCGAAGCGCAACGGTTTATGGTCCCGTGGTACGGATTCCACTGCATGATACTTGGCGCACTTCTTCAAGCAGAACTGGCAGATGCACAACTCGTTCACTTCGTATAAGGGGCCGTCTGAATAGAAAGTAATACCCATGCACAATGTACCTTATGCGTACGTACCGGAAATATGCAGAACCAGGTCAAATGTACAAGACAAAAACAGGTCCAAATTCCAGACCTCCCATTTAGCATGTTAGACTCTGGCCTCCCACTTCAAAATACAACATTTGCAGAGTACTGTACACGGCATCTTCAGGTTTAGCCGGATTGCTTTAGTAGTTAGAAGGCAGCCTGTTATAAGAGACACTAAGCGTCTTTTCACCCACATCGAGAAATACATAAAACACTCGCGGGATATATCATGAAAAATGCCTCTGAAATTGGTTGATAATTGCCCGCATGAGGTGGTTCCATAACCTCTCAAGACCACAAATCAAGCCCGAAATAATCTTAAGTATAGTAGTAGCCTTGTTGCTAAGAAAACAGACAGTCTACCACCCCGTAAACAGAGAACTGATGAACTTGGTGTTTTTCTCAAGTTTCTTCCAAACGCCCATACCATAGGGGTAGTGTAAATTGATAGTAGCTGGATAGGTCAGATGTGCGGCCACGATATAATCTGCATCCATCACCACCACGGCTTTTTTGGTGCTACTATCGCGCGCAACCAGCAGGTCAGTGAGAAGAAGAATAAACAAGATGCAAGTCGTTTGATTAAAAACCGGTCTGATCTCTGTTGTCGATCGAATTTTTCTTGAGCGACGGTCATTGACAATAGATGATAAACCATACCGCTGAAAGACAGCAGCCGTGATGCCATAACACTATCTCAACGCATCCGGGCCTCGGCGCATTGAAAATATGCTCACGGTGAATTCCAAGACTGTAGGGAACGATGAATGGTCTAGAATTAAAAACAACCTTCTAAAAAATGTATTCTAGGTGACCCCGCGGGGCGTACGCCTGGCGCCGAGGACCGAGCATCCGCTCACATTGGAACATTATACCATGAATCTGCCCTTTGAGTTAAAAGAGAAATGTCAGGTTTCACACTCCCTTTAGAGAGAAAAGAGTGCGGGGCCAGACCCTATCTATTGTTAGCATTGGGTACAGTCTAAGCTCACTGTCCTGTCTCCCTCGAATACAATTCCAGTATAAATGTCTATGTTGTATGCATACGTAATATGAGTGAAATATATATATGATGATGATGATTGTTGAAATAGGCAAATGAGCATGTTTACTCTGAGATAGGATCTATTTTGGTAAGATACTGAGAACATCAGCTTAACTACTTAGAGGCTGCCCTTGAGTTAATCTATCACTAGCATGGGCGTGAGTTCCACCTCACCGGTTTCGTTGAGAAGGTCACAAGCTCTGCCGGAAACTTAATGTGTGACGGCAACTATTGTAAAGAGTTTCGGCAGCTACTGTAGCCCTTGGCTACTGGCAAGAAAATCTATCGTTTAGCTGCATTGCCTAGATCGCTCAACATGTGAGTGTAAGCATTTTAGCAGGTAAAGGCCACTTTAACCTTCAACCAGGGGAAGTGGCATTGCACAGTACTCAGTTTACCCAGCCACTTTTGCAGGACGGGGGGGAACCGTCCTAAAATGGGGGTACTCCTAGGAGCTCTACTTCATATGCGTTGAGTATCTTGCAGCTTATGCGCGATCTCGAATATTGCTAAATCGAAGCTGGCGTTCCGCACTGTTGTATACCTTTTTGGATAAAGTCTAGTCCTGCTAAGGAACTTCTTGGAGAAGGCCGAACTGAGGCATAGATCTCTCTTGCTTGCGGATCTGGATTATGTTGTTGGTGGTTCACGCCAAATACACTCGGCAAGTGCAGGCGGGTGTTTCGTTCTTAGTGTTTTGGCCTTAAGTTCTCCCTGTAGAGTAGGGCAATAGCTAGGTTATGTAATCTGGTGCTGCACTGGTATCCCGGAGATATTTTCTGATGATTTGGGCTAATGGGCGAACGGTGACAGCTACAGCCGTTCTAAAAGCGGCTTGGCGTTCGAACAAAATCTCAGCGAAATTAATTGTTGATAAGTGGTGATCAGAATAGGCGATAGATTGTGGACTGAGCCGAATCCGCTGTACATCGGATTCCTAGACCTCCGTCTGACTGGATTTATTCTGGATACGGTCCCTTCGGGATCAGTTCGCTCACGCTACATAGAAGGAATACCCCAGCAGATATCTCGAAATATCGCTAGACTGATGTTCACAGATAGGGAGCGTCGGATGCCAAGAAAGCTCCTGGGAACGGTGGCACGATGTATTGCACTATATGCGACGCCAGTCTGGGGATATGGTGCTCCGAACAGCCAAGAACCGGCAAACTTCACTTGATCTGGAGGTCAATGGCTATAAGGGTGAGTCGGGCATATCGCACCACTTCAACAGAAGCCGTTTTAGTCGCCGCTAGATTGCCTCCCTGGGATCTGGCAAACAAAAGGGGGCACAGAACCCGGATGAACCAATAGCTATGCAGATCTCAGAGACGAAAACGGACAATGGATCAAGGCTCGTACCAGACCTCAGGGCCTGGTATAACTGCAGCTACGGGAAGCTCTCGTACAACTCCAACCAGGTACTTATTGGGCATGGACAGTTCCAAATATATGTGACCAGAATATGAAAGACATAGTGGGCTACGTGTGTTCTTTGTCGATCGGGTAAGTCAGATGATGTAGAGCACACTATCTATCGCCATGCAGCCTTGGCTCAGTCCAGCCGCCAGGCTAGCGGTGCGCTGTCTCCGCCTTAAAGGAGGTGATGGCGCACATGATGGCATCGGAAAAGAGGTGGAGGGAAGACATAGTGGAGGGAACTTCATTCCACCATGAGTCTGAATATAACCCTAGCGCTCGATAGCAGAAAACGGGTAGTCAACGCCGTACCAGGGCAGGTCAACCCGAAGAGCCGCGGGAGGGTGGAGGAAGGGTGCAGCTAGGCGCCCCCAACCGGGCCGGAGGAGCACAGGCTAGAAATGGTGTTGAAGAAATGCCATGTGATTCCGAGCCTGATGTATGACCTCAGACTAGGTTTGCCGTTTACGGTGTTAAGCTGTGTCGGCAGTATTTTCGTCGTTGGAGAGCTTCCAGACGAAAGGTGTCTCTGATCTTCCATTGCGACAAGGTCTGTTTAAGCTACTCTACAAACGGTTGTAGAGCAAGTAGTGGTTAAAGAACTTTAGTGGTCCGCTTAGCTAGCTCCGCTGGCTGCTGAGCCACTGAGAGCAAATCCGAGTATATTATTACCAGTGACGACTGGTCTGTGAGCGTCTGGTGAGCCTTGGTGTTAATACGGCGCCGTGGTCAAATCGCTCATAGCCTTCTAAATGTCGCAGCAGGCTGTTGCGAGGGTTAGTCGTTCCTTTTTGGGGGGTTTCTGGGTTTCATATATTTTTACCACTATGACTAGTGAGTCTCCCTCGCTACTCTTCTCGCTAAGGAAATGTAGTCTCGGGCATGGGAAGACGCTAGCGGCCTATTGTCCATGCAATTAACATCGAGCTGTGTTTTGACATAAGGTACTATGTGCCCTCCGGCCCCGCAGCTGCGACACCCTTCCTGCAAGCTACATTGACTTGCAATGTGGCCAGGTAGGAGGTATTTGAAGCAACCTATTGGTTGGTCATGTTGAGGGAGCGACTTATACCCCAGAAAATTTGCGATCGGTAACTGTCGGTCGAATGTGAGTATTATTCGATCTAGGGAGGGGGCGGCCGTTAATCCGAGTGACGCACAAGCGGCGAACATACGTCACATTCAGCTCTCTGAGTTCGTCGACGATTTTTGCCTCTGTGAGCGCAACGGCAACAACTTGAATTCTAGCCATCTATGAAGCCACTGGTGGGTAGGAGTCCCTTACTTGTCAGACTTTACTTGTTAGGATCAGCAACTTGAGCTCAAAAAGCTCAGGTTGCCGAATCTATGTTAGAGAACCAAACGGCGCTGCTTGACATATCACCAGAAATGTTTATTCCTGGAGACAATTAAGTTAGTTCAATAAAGTTAGAAGTAATCCTTCCTTAAAGTTTGCCGCCGTGCTTTCTCCTGCCGGTTGTCCACAAAAAAACGACGCTATCGTAGCTTTTAGCCTATCGCGATTACATAAATATCGTTCTGAATCTTGCCTAGCTGTTTCAGTTTTCATCCGCCATGCATTTTTCTTTACGGGAAGTATAAACTCTGAATCCATATTTATCATCGACATCGCTATTCGCTCCCTCTCGAGCTTCCGTTTGAGGTGGCCTCTTTTTTTCTTTTTACGTCTAGAGCCATGGAATTTGCCGTCGTTGGGATGAAGTCTTCGAGAGCGGGTGTCTCAAGGGCATCCCTCACTCAGTTCATTCGATGGAAAAACGTTGGTCATTGTACCACTGGGCACTGCACTTTTAGGTTTTGCATTCATGCGTAGTTTGATGATATCTAGACATTGCGAGGCAACAATTAGATGCGATTAGAGTCTGGGGAGCTATTAATTGGAGTTCTGATTGGTGTTGATTGTACAAGAAACTATCAGGTCTATCACAGAAAAAAAAACGGTAAACATTCACAAGGCTAGAAATCGAACTCATTCTTCCACCTTCATAATCGGTGGATCTGTACATAGATTACGGCCTGTTGTAAACTGGTTAGCGCCCGACGCTCTGTGACACGACCTCCCGAGCCTGTCTTTGGAAACGTCACTGATATGATTTACTGCACCAATGCGCACCACAGTAATCACACTCGCTGCACGATTTGGTGTGCCAACCAATGGAAGTCTAAGAAGCGCTTGTTTGGCTGAAAATATATCCGAAAATATTGATTTGCCAACGTACCCAACATCTGGGTTCTTCGCGCACATTAACCCGGTATATTTTGAGGTCGGGTCTAGCGAAAAGTCTAGAGATACCCGTGTTCACCTCGTGAAAGGCGCCCCTTAAACGGACACTTTGCTTAGGCTGACTCTGAACTGCCTGCGCTTTCGGCCCAGAATCGTTTACACAACCCAGAATCACAAGCCGTGTGACAGCAAAATAACAAAATTTACGGGCGTGTTCAGAAGGGAGGGTTGTCAGTTGCCCAGATGCGACAAGTTTGCTCCATTTAGATAGAAATGGACTTAGTACGAAAATATAACTTTCATTACAAAATCGGCATTACGCTGCATCATCTCGGAAGCCCAATTGGCGATAACTAACCGCTTTTGGCGGTTCGTAGGCTTGAGTATTTGAGTCAGCTAAATCGCATACGGATACATTGCTAGATCTGATACCTCAAAACACACAAGGTTGAGGTGAGCCAAAGACCCAGTTGGGCACATCGCCGAACTGTTATTTTGTGAACGTTGCTTTAAACTGTCGTTTCATATTTACAAACTCTACGCGTTCTTTTGATGGAATATCGTTCCACCCTGTGTTTGAAAGCCCTTCCTGTACATTATCACAAACGCTGTGTAGAAATAATTGTGATAATGCTTATTGTTGTAACGTATTGTGTCATTGCGGTTATTCACACAATTTTTCTTGGTGTTTGATTTATTTTGTAATCGTTTTTATTTACCGAGAACGCATTGCAAACTGCAGTTCTGTTAAATAAACCACGTTTGAAACTTGAATATTTCTATATATATATATATATATATAAGTTTATCAAGTTTTAGATTGAGATAATAGGCAGGTCGCTCTATTGTTTGTGTAGCAATTTGCTCGCAAAATATATCATAATAATCAAAATATTGCTATCGCACTCACCTGTGTGACGATCCGGAATACTCTGTTCCAAAAACATAACCTCGAAAGTGTCCTCAACCTTGATTGTCTTTAGATCCTAGCGGCCACTTTTCGTGCGCACAAGCACTTGTCAGGTATATATATATATATGTGTGTGTGTGCGACTTGAGTGGATGGTGTTGAACGCGCCGTTGAGCGAATCGTGGGACCTGTGTTGGTTTAAGGCAGGTCAGGAGACAGTCAAGTCTGTCGCGCGGCCGTCATGACCTGAGCTGCCGCTGGCGAGTGCTGACCAGACTCATGCACCACGACGCTCTCTAGATGTACCGAAAACACTCGCCATGAGGCCCGACCGAACCGCGCTACTCGTGCTCTTTGTCGTTACGCAGCCTCTTGCGAAGGCGGCCGAACAGAGGCTATTGAACGCGTCTCAGGCAGTAGTGAGGCGGCGAGTGAAATGGAATCAGCGCAGTGCGATTAACCTCAACTCGACCTTTTACCAGAGTAAGTTTCACATCTGCAAAACCTCTCGGCAACTCAACCCGGTGGAAACTGTGCGGGCGCAGTCGCTTGCAACGAAGGTATTCGCGCGTTGCGGCAGCCGACTTGTTGTGCCGTTTCGCGACCAGACACCGATTTCCAGCGTTCGCAATTTACAAGATCGTCAAGCTGATGTGCCTCGGCCCGTACACCATGTACGCGTATCTTGCAAGCGACGGATCATTCGACATTCCGCCGCGAACGCTGTCCAGAGACCTTCGGACATATTTCAGACAGACTTGTGGATGCCGCAATTATGACCCGGTTCAACGTCACGTCACACACTACATGGGTCGATCACTGACAATCAATTTTATTATTTTTTGCGAGTTTAGCCACGTCATTACCGCCTGCGTGTTCGATGATATGTTCGCGGAGACCCACGGCGACTATCTTCTGCAAGTCTGCAACTACTATTCCTATGTTCTGCTCTAGCCGTAGACTTGACATTGTCGTTCGCGCGTGTAAGTTTGAAGTGGCTTTAAGCAGTGTTATGTGTAGTGATTGATTTTTTTGTTCGTTTAACAAACCCGTTCATATCAGGGGAGCATAACGCAGCAGCTAACAAATACCTATATTGCACTCTCACGTTGCTCTCGTTTATCGGTTGAATATCCTATATCGGGAAAGGTTTTTCTTTGTAATTTCGACCTGTTCCTTTGCATTTCCATTCTCTAACGTTCTCCATATTTGCACATCCCTAGCCCCGCCTAATTGCTCATGCTTCCCAACTATAGTAAATGATTACAAATTCCATTCCCTCTCCGCACCCCCAACAAAACGCCTGTTTCCAACTCCTTGAAACATGCCCGTTGCGCCTGATATCTAACCTACCTACCCTTGCATCCGATAACAGCTTACTGCCGTTTGTATTATCGTATAACCTTTGTATATGCTTTCTCTGTACGCGCAATATTTTAAACCAACCATCGGTTAATAAAGCTATTATGTTAATATCGTATGACTATTTTACCCCTTTTCTGTCGTCATATTCCATTGTTTTTCTTTAAACTTGTTTCACGTGCGTCAAACCCACAACTTATGTGTGTATGCTGCATCAATCTTGTACCGAGTTTGCTCATTGGATAAATTTGTTTCTGTCATTTGTTGACTGCTAAGTCAAATCTTTCTTGCCACAGATTCTACTCGCCTGTCCCATATTGTTTTCACTCCCATTACATTTTTCATCCCTAACTATCTTTTCACCTAGGTAACACATTGTTCGTCATTCAGCGTTTCTAATTCTACTACTACACTATAGCTTACTTTCCTTTCAATACATTTTGGCATCCCCTTTTCCCTCAGGAATCTCTCTGCTTCAATTTAAATAGCATCCCAAAAACCTAATAATTTTTATCTGAATTCCTTTTAATTTCTTCCATAAGCCCAAGCTGTAAACCAAGACACCGTTTACAAAAGTCAGCCGTGGCACAAATATTGTTTTCAAAACGTGACTTGTGACTCCCGCGAGAGTTTACATTTTTCCGTCTGCTTCCTTTATCCTGAACACTTTTTCCTCCTTCAGCAACTCCTTCTTCGACGATATGGTCACACCTAACTATTTATATTAATTTATACATCCTAATTCACTTCTGTAAATGCGCATATAGCTCTTCTTTTTAATAAACATCATATATAATTCATCTGCTGCCTCCGCACAGGCACCAAGCTTCGCCTGAGCCTCCTCTAGATTATTCCCTTCCCAAAATTATATAATAAATATCCCCCGCTGCTCTAGCCTGCATTCCCACCACCTTTTTATTTATTTATTCTCCCGCTCCAAATGATTTTCTCTCTGAAATAGCCGCTTAACAATTGAATGAAGATCCTGACCTACGAAGTAGATAATCCCTTACTCATCCGTGTATTCTGAGTTTCCCAATTACTTTCTTAATTACTATATCGTCACTTTCACTTCAAGCCATTTGCAGATTCCGCGACCAATGCGACGGGCCATCGTCTCAACCTCATTTTAGTGAACACCGTCAAGCCATGCCTCCACCGAGATACGCTAGGAAGATACTCAAGGCTAGCAATCCGCATGAGCTGTCTTTCGATCAAATTAAAGTGAATGCAGGAAATGAGCGTGCCGTCAACATTACGCTTAGTGCAAAACTGCAAGGTAAATTTTCATTTTTAATTGCCTTGATGTTACACCAACGTCTGTTCTAAACTTTCACATACGCCTATCCTCCTCAGTCGACACACTCCACAATAGCTGTTGTCTATATTTTTCCCTCTCTCTTTACAATGATTGTCACTCGCCAGCAGTTTTTTTTCACTCTCAGTGTGTTAGAGTCACCATTATCTAGCAACACTGCCATTTTTCCAACTGGTGGAAGACAGAGATGCAACAGCGCATCTCGCTTATGCTGTC
>QVRM01003516.1:0-20632 GCA_003439945.1 Dermanyssus gallinae | reverse complement strand
ATGGCCCCTATTGTCAAGTGACCTTGCAAAACACGTGCTGGGCGTCTGATAGCAGGCCGTTCCCCCCTAGGGAACGAGCCCGACTAAAGCACCCCCGTCGCGCAGCGCTACTGTTTCTGGAAACGCCTGTATAGGGTCGAGACCCCGGAAACCGAGACACTTCTGGCGCCCGGCGCCTTTCCTGTTTGAGGCGCGTCGCGGCATCCGCATCTCATACAAAGTGGGTTCCGAATGATCATTCTCCCCCCCCGGTAGGGGGCGCAATCGAAGCGTGGGTGATGGGGAAGAACGCTTCGATTGCATTCCGCGCCTCTTCTGTCGCGGGAAAGAGCATCTCTGTCCTCTTAAAGCGGGAAACCCCTAACCATCTTATAGGGGCGGCCCAGAGGTCGTCTTTCAGCTTCTTAAGAAAGGTCACCAGATAACCGTTTCTTGCACTGGGTACTCGTTCTTAGGGAAGCGGGCCGTTTCCTTTGGTCCTATGAGTGCCTGAGGGACCTCCGAAGCTGTTCAGCTTCCTGGCGTCTGATAGGCGGGATGCTTGCGTCGGACGATTTACCATCGCGGCAGTAGTCACGTGGAATTCGATGATAGGTAATCGCTGAGAGGTTCCTCTTCCTGTAGCAGGAAGGTGAACGTACCCGTGTTAAGAATAAGGTCCTCGGTCGTCAACAGGTCGAGGCCGGCAAGCCTCTTTCGGTAGTTTCTGGCAGAGCCCCATGCGCTAACCGCCCCGCTAAAATCACCCAGCTATGGCTGGAAGTGGATATCCATTTAGTTAAAAGAAGAGGACAAGTCGTCCTGAAACTGTGCGGGTTGTCAAGGAGAACATTAGGGCTGCAGTAGCAGAAGTAAAAACGGGCCGGAAAGACGGTTTTCCGCCCACCGGATGTTGGGTTCGCTAAGCAGCAGCAGGCCGGCTACTGACTTGCTTCTCAGTCAATTCACGCGCACGCGTATTTGTAGCTAAATTTGGGATGAAAAATATAAAATCGTTGACTCCTTAGTGTAACACAGTCGCATCCTATACATTAGTTGTGTATGGCTAATTGTTATTCAAAGTTGTCTGCTAGCAGTCGTGATGTTCGGATGTTCGAAGTGTGCGCTCCCGTTAAAAACGGGTGAACAACTGGTTGTGTGCAGCCAAGGCTGCTCAAATGTGTTTCACGTGGGTTGGTCTCAACCCCGTGCTCCCGAGGATGCGCACTCGGCTCCGTGCGGAGCCTGTGGACACCCAGGAACCAACTCACGGTACGTTGTGCGGCCGATTGAGCGAGCTACAGTGGGAATTTTGTGAAACTGTGGTTAGCACACACGGCACTACAGGAGCGGGTTGCCAAAATCGAGGCAATCCCGCAGGAACAGTTTGCCGCACCCCTTACCTTACAGGGGGTTTGAACTCCACGCTAAGTGACAAAATTAGCGTGGAGAAAAGCGGCGGAACGCGGACAACGCGGAAAAACAAGAAAGCCAGACTAGCAGACAGCAGAGAAGGAGGTGACGTCACCGAGCCAAAGACGAGAGAGCTGCCTGGAGAGACCAGCAAAAAACAACCGCGTAGGCGCCAAGAGAAGCTTGGCGTCTGCAGAGTTGAGTAACGACAGTGGCAAACTTGAACGGCGCTGTTTGTGGAGATGGAACCACCGGGTGGGTGGTAACACAGCGGCGTCACCAGCCTGCGGTAACAACAACGCCGACAGCAGATCCAGCTGACCCACGTCCGGAGGAGAAGGCACGACGATTGGTTTGTTGTGGTTCGTAAGTCGACGTAGACAACAAAACAAGAACATCGAATGCAGCGGGGTAGTGCAACAGATGGCATAGGCGGATTGGAAGTCTATGCTAGACCTGCGAAGATCTGCGCCTTGAGAGTGGCACGATTGCGCAGAAGACATGGCGGTCGGGCTGCAGGCCTGGCTTACTGGCAGGGCATAACTGTGAAAGCAGTTTGGAACTACATACACATGGTAGTGATGCTGTGTTCTGTGTGGTGGTGCGTGACGAAGATTACGCAGACTGTTGCAGAAATGAATTCTGGCCAAAGGGAAGCCTGTTCCGTCGCTGGGTTGGGTGACGCCCCCTACGAGAGGATGGTTAAGGAGAGTTTTAGTGCGCCTGGCGGTCCAAGCTCCCGTAAGAGACTGACCAGTTCTAGAACTGCAAGCGTAGTGGGCAAACATACCTCTACGAGTGCTTCTCTGGAATTGTGAGGGACTTAAGGGGGCAATGGATCTTGCACGTGATGACATGTTTAAGTTGGTTGACATTGCACTCCTCACGGAGACATTTCAGCGGGACGAACTGCATATCAATGATATGCGGGGCTTTCACCAGCTGGCTGTCTTACCTGCGGGAGGTCGGGGAAGACCTGTGGGTGGGTTATCTATCTACCTACATAAAACGCTTACCACCGATGCAATGCGTCAGGAAAGATGAATACTGCGTAGTGCTCTCCTCTGGGAGGGTAAACGTCGCTGTATTCTATTTCCCACCCACATTCGATTCTGCGGAGGTTGCTGAAACGGTGAGCTTTGGACTTTCAGAGTTAAATCTGACCATGCCAACTATCGTCGGCGGTGATTTCAATGCCAGACTCGATTGTGGGGCCAACGATGATAAAGGCGAGGTGCTGCTTCAGGTGATGGAAAATATTGGTCTGAAATGTGCTAACGCGCGTGAAGACTATACATATTTGAGTCACAATGGAAGCAGCACCATCAACCTGTTGTTTCACAACCTTGTCAGCCGTGAAATTGAAGCTTTGATGTTCTTTAGGAAGCGGCTCGAAAGCACCAACCAGTGTTTGGCCGTTGTCGATGTTCCCGGTATTTGGCGAGACCGACATAACCCGCCGCGCTGGTCTTCAATGAGACGGATTAATCTATCTCTTTTGGACAGAGCGGTGGGCGGTCTTGAGGTAAGCCCTGACATCGATTCCACTTGTGATCAGTTGGAGAGAACGATGAGAAGTGCAGTGAAGTGGAAAAGGTTATGGCAAAAGAGATCACGCCCGTGGTACTCTCGAGCCTGCTACCTCGCCCACGGTGAAGTACTCGGACTCCTGCGCCAAGCAAGAGCCAGAGCAACATCATCACTGCAAGCTAGGCGGGACTACTTTGAGCGTAGAAAGACGTATATAAGACTCTGCTATGATCATAAAAGGGAACACGCAAGGCGGGAGGAACGACGGCCTCTCGAAAGGGCAGAACGAGAGCCTTCAGCTTGCATCGTGCGACCTCGTAGGGCGGTGAACCCGCTTAGCGACGGGCAGGTAAAGAGCCACCTAACTAATATTTTATTCAATCGTGACGTTGCGGCCGTATCTCCAATCGTACAGCATCCGCTTACACTGGAGCAGCACAACATGAATCTGCCTTTCGAGGTGGAGGAGGTGTGTCAGGTCCTACGGTCACTCCCGAAGAGAAAGAGCTCAGGGCCTGATCAGGTCTGCTATGAGCATTGGATCCAGTCACTTCCTCTCTTGGCAGAAACGCATTTGTGGATTTCTTTAACGAAATTATAAAGAGGGCCTAAAGTCTGGCATGTCGCCAGGCTTTCTCTTCTGTTCAAGGGTAGGCATGGTGATGACAAAGCAGGATCCAAATCTCTATCGTGGAGTGGCGTCAGAACGCACATTGAAGAAGATTTTCTGTAAATTGGTTATTCGACGGATTGAGCGGGTGGCTGAAGAGGCACTTCCACCGGAGCAATTCGGTTTTAGAAGAGGCCGAGGCACCCGTGATGCAATCCATGTTCTCCAGTCAGAAATCGAGCGAGCTGTGGCACAACCCAAAGGTCATCTGTATGCAGTCTTTATTGACTGCGTCAAGGCCTTTGACAAAGCCCCTCGTCATCTGCTGGTGAAGCATTCCAACGAGCAGGAGTGGGTGGCTCTCTCCTGAGTGTAATAGCAAGTTTCTTTGAGGAGGACACCTTGTTGGTAGACGGTGAGCAGGGTGTATTAGATTAAGCAAATGTGGGAACTCCGCAAGGAGACCCGCTAAGCTGCGTCTCGTTTACACTTCTCCTTGCTGACCTCGTCGGTTACGTCCGACAGGAGTACCAAAAAGCCGTAGTGGTAATGTATGCAGATGATATCGTGGTCGCTCATCGCGATTTAGGTGTCATCAAGCGCATTACCTCTATGATAGAGGCGTTCCTTGTCTCGAAGGGACTTGAGATAAACACCAGGAAAACCAAAGCCATGAAATTCAGGCGTGGAGGTCGATTGGCTGCCGGAGACGTTATACGTTGCTGCGGCCAACCATTGGAGTTTGTTAACTCCTTCCAGTATCTTGGCCTTCGGGTTCATTATACGGGAACGACGTTCACAGCGCATGTAAACGAAACAGTACGGAAGGCACTTGTCTCTCTTTACGGGGAAGTAGGCAATGTCCGAAGACTGTCCGTTCTCTCAGCAGTGAGGCTCTTCATGCTTAAGATTGTTCCGGGGCTGATGTACGGTCTTGACAGGATGTGGAACCACCTCACGCTGGCGAATTTTAACCAGCTTGAAAAGTGTTTTTCATTATATATGAAGCGAGCGCTCTGCTTGCCTATCCGAGCGAGGAGCCGCTTTGTGTATCTCATGTCAGGCTGCCCACCGGCTGCTGAAACAATCCGACTAAGGCTGAAGATGCCGCGTACAGTACCTAACGAATGTTTTATTTCGGAGTGGGAAGCTAAAGTCGAACGGGCCAGACGGGAGGTCGGTGGTTTGGACGTTTTCAATGCCTTGCACCTTTGGTCTGGTCCTGCATGTGACAATCGCCACGTATACACCAGGTACATAGTGCATGGTTATCACTACCTGGTATGTTCAAACGCAACCTTTCACGAGGAGTACGAGTTGTGCACCTGCCGGTTCTGCCTGCAGAGGTGTGCCAAGTACCATGCAGTGGAATGCACAGCGCTGGACCGAAAATCGCTGCACTACTTCTCTCGTCGGAAGCGTGATGAAGATAGAGCAACATAAAGAAACATTTTTGAAATGTATATTATACTCAATTTGAGTGAAATAAACATAATTGTAGTAACATCAAAATTGTTATTCAATTTAGGCATTGCTTTCTTAAAAATTTAGCATACATTCCTGGTTGCTATTTAGATACTGATTCATTCCTGTTGAATCGGAGTTGCTTTCCGCAAATTGCGATATGGAATCATACACCAAATTGCAACGCCGGTAAAATGTGTAAGGTTCATGGCCTAAGGATCGGTGGCCATCTGTAACCAAGTAGCTCTAGAAAAGAAAGTGCTGTTTACTGTGCACTGAGTAGCGGCACTAATGAACGTTTGAGCCCTAAATAGAATCCACTAGCTACGATAACTCTGGCCATACGTATATCGTGTTGCTCTTGTATACGTTTATTGCGCGCCGCTAACAGAAGGTTTAAGTATCGCCCAAAGACGTAGGGTACGTCCGGCAAAAAAACACGTAAGAGAAACCACTCTGACGATGCAGTGCAATGCATCTGTCACGCACGTGAGGCATGCGAGTTAAGAGATACGCTATAGGAGCCCACCCGCTATGTGGGCTGTCTGTGTGCTAAAAGTAAAACACCTCCCAACAGCGAGATGGAAAAAGTAGAGACACGCGCAATCGAACACAAGCCCCGTTGCCCCGATTTAACACATTGGTTGGAAAACAACACTTATGGGTTTCGTATCAGCGAAGGCTCAGTTTTATGCATTCATTGAAGTAAACGGATAATACGTATATTCATTACACTAAACGGGTATACGTACACTCGGTTGA
Source organism: Dermanyssus gallinae (assembly GCA_003439945.1). NCBI lineage: Eukaryota > Metazoa > Arthropoda > Arachnida > Mesostigmata > Dermanyssidae > Dermanyssus > Dermanyssus gallinae. The sequence goes on along the minus strand of QVRM01003516.1, from coordinate 14,874 downwards.
CTACAACACGGATTTACCAAATTAGATTAGAAAAAGTCGAGTAAAAAATAGGTGACAAACTAATCTCTCCAGAAGTCCTAAGATTAACTTAACTACTAATAGTAGGAGTCGCTTCGGAAAGCTATAGTTCTGTAAGATTCCCACAATCATCACAACTGCAGATTTGCGCAACTCGGGGGTTCACTGCAACCGCTAGATCAAGCTAGATCAGTTATGACTCGATTAACAACTCGTACGCAAGAGACGAGGCCAGGCCTGTCCAGGCTTTCCACAAATACACATAGGGCTGTGTCGTTTATTCTGAGATTTAATTAAGCAACAGTGCGTTCTGCCTGTTTTGTGCGCGATGCTGCCTCGAGCAGCAGGCACTGCGGGAAACAGGTTGCACTACAGACAGCAAGTAATAGCGCTGCAGCAGTTTGCCCAACAAAGCCACAAGGGCACAAGTTCTTCAAGCGCACAGCTCACCACACCACCGAGGAGGAGGAAACAGTCGGTAATTCCGCACGCTACAAACAGAAACGGTAGGCCAAGCAGCCCTACTATTCGAGTCTTTTTCGGTCTTGACCGGCGCTAGCCAGCCAGCCATTATTCTCCACTGCCGAGCTCCACTGGGCTGATGACTGAGATGAAAGCCATCGATTAGTCCGGCTACGGCCGCCGGCACCGCAGCCGCGGGCAACCGAACATGAGTTACCAAAATCATGCGATGCCGCGCGCGCGCCCGGTGAGAGAAACCCGCCCGGGTCGTCTTGCCCCACTGCCCGACTGCGGGCATGTTTTCACTCTCGGCGTTCGTTAGAGAACCGGGTTCAACCCCCCCCCCCCCCGCCCACGTGATGATGTCGTGGTTGTTGACAGCCTGCGCCCCGCTATTGGTGGCCGCGTTTACGCTTCCGGTCGGGTAGGCGACAGAAGCCATACAAACACACCCACTAGGATCCACATACAATTCGATTATCAACATATACATAACACCACACCATATGTACACCACAAAACACACCGCCGTGCTGATGCCAGTCCCTGGTCGTCGTCGGTTGTCCTCGTCGTCATCGTCTACGATAGGGGCAAATCTATCGCTGCTTCCGTTGTGATTGTTGGTGTTGGTATTGTTGCTCTGATTGTCGTGGTGGAAGATGGTGCTGGGGCCATCTGTTGCTGCTATTGATGTACTTCTCAAGGTATGCTGCTACTGTGTTTGTGTTGTTGTTGTTGTGCTTCTACTTCTTATTTGTTCTTCTTTTTCCTTAGTTTTCTTCCGTAAATTCCTCTTGTCATTCGTGTCGCTGTTATTGTGTTCCGTTTTGCTGATAGTGTTGTCCATGTTGTTGTTATTGTTGGCGTTCGCGTTGTTGTTGTTGTTGTTAATGTTGGCCTTGTTGTTGTTGGTGTTGTCGTTGCTTCTGTTTGTGTTGTCATTGCTTCTGTTATGCCTACGTTTGTTATAGGTTCTGCTATTTCTGTTGCTCCGCTTATTGGTATTCTAGCTGGTGTTGTTGTTGTTGTTGCAGTCGTTGTTGCTGCTGCTGATGCTGCTGTGATTTCTACATTTGCTATAGGTTCTGCTGTTTCTGTTATTGATACCGTAGCTGGTAGTCTCGCTGCAGCCATCGCGTTTGCTGTTTGCTTGTTGTGTCTTGTATCGTAGCTGTTATCGTTAGGGCGTGCTCTTTTCTGGCCACACAGGCGGCCGTCTCCATCGCAAGGATTCGCGAACATCACACAACATGCCTTGTTGCCGTCAAATTACGACGGTAGGAATTCGTAGCCGCAATAGGAGCGCGTGTCCGTCGCCCTGAATCGTCGATTGCCGAGGCTGTTACGAAAATAATCACACAGGTGGCGAACACCAGAATAAGGGAGGACACCGCTGCGAGCCATATCACTTTGCACGTATGTGTAAATCCAGGACGGCGATCAATATCCTGCAGGATGCGCGTTGGCTTCCCCTCGTCTTGACCAAACACCCATGAATGTTTGCGTTCCGTCAGCAGGCTGGAATCTAGCATGAATTTATCTCTGTTAGCTTGAAGCATTGAAACGATGACCAAATGACCACCCATAGCGCAGCATGCATTTGAATTGAATTGAAACATATTGGTAGTAGTAGTAGTATATTACGTAATAGCGTAAACGTATTATAACAGTATTTGTAACAAAATTGTGACATTGAGGCCATGCGTGCGAATAAACATTCGTATGTGTGTAAGTGTCGTGAAAAAAAAAAGCACAAGTAGTGGAGTGATGCTGTTGCTGTTGTGCAACGCAACAACACTTGAAAGAACTTTGCAACAAAATTGAGAATATGTATGGGTTTTGTGTATATTCTCTTTAGCTATTCTTCAGCGTTAAAGAAAAGCGGCCGCTGCTAACGTACCTGTATATGCGAACGCAGAAGATCAACTGGCGTAGTGGCTAGTGCCAATCCGCACAGCAAATGCAAGGAGTATGTTTTTTCAGCATATAAACAATATGTGCATAGGCACGCGCAATAACAAGTTTGCTAAACATGCGGATAGCCTGGTGTTTTGCTGTTTAGGTCTATTCCTTTCGGCGACGATATCTTCGGAGATTCATAAAACGTTGAAAAACGAGTATACGTTTGTAAGTATGTGCCGTGGTGACAATTTCGTTGCTAGAGATCTAGGGTTTCATTACCTTTGGTAGGTAATAACCATGCATTTTTTGTGGTCTCTATTTACCTATCCTGTTACTTTGTTCCAGTACGCTATAACTGTTGATCATTGACTAAAGGTCATCCCCCTTCACCCCTCCCCCCATTACGCAAATAGAAGCGCTGTAAAAAGGCAAATAAGCCATCATAATGAGTCTTCGAATTCAAATCTCTCGACACCTCGCAAGGACAGGAAACGGAACAAAAACGGCCTTAAAAAATTTAAAACAGTTTTTAAGGCCGTTGTTTAGAGGATAGTCTAATTTTTTTATATTTCTAGACTATCCTCCGTCCCCTACGGGCTTGGCACTTAACCTGAGGTGTACCTTCAATGCACCGAGGGCCGGACATGTTAAGATATCTAGCGTTTTTCCAACAGTCTTTGTGGCAGCATAACCGCTGACTCTCAGCAGCGGTATGGTTTACTATCGTTTCGTAATGAGCATCGCTCAAAGAAAATTTGACCAACAACAGGAATCGAGCCGGGCGATCCTTGTTAGCTGAAGTTATGTGGTCGATTGAATGAATGATCGACTAATCGTTCACTTAGCTAAATGTGATTGTGTAGCATTGATTGACCGACGTCATTGACCCTGGTTAGCTGATAATAAGGTCATATATGGCTCCTCAATGCAACATGTACACCGCCGTATGGTTCATCGGAACGTATATTCGTACAAAGGGATACCAGAGGTAACTGACGCCGTTGCAAAGGCGATCTGTCGAAAGGCAACCGGTTTTTTAGGCCTGAAATTCACGCCCAAAAAGCGTGCCGAGGGGGAGGCGACCGGAGGCGAGCCGAAGAAACACACGCCCCCGGCGAAAAACCCAACGCCGACGTCCAGCAAGTGGCCACAGACGGGACTGAGAACTGCCAACGAAAAACCCCGCCGACAAGAATGGACACACGTACCTGCGAACAGCGCCCGCAAAATGACAAATATCGGACACAAGAACGCCCGCAACCCCCGTTTGGGAGGGCGTTGGGCCAACAGACCGATCGCGACGAATCACGAACTACGCCAGTACACCCGGCCACCGCAGAAGCCGAAACTATACGATATGGTAGCAGACCTATTGAACTTAGTGGGTCGCCAACGGACACACTGAGAATAATTCAGTGGAACTGCGAAGGTCCTGACCAATCGTTAGGTCTCATGCCCACTTCAGCGTTGAACGGAATCGACGTTCTGGTGCTCACGGAGACGTGGTGTCTGACGCCCCCCAAAGTCCAAGGATATTATGCAGCGCACTGTCTCGCTTCTCGATCTAGTTCTTTGGGCCGTCCCAGTGGAGGTGTGTCAGTTTTCTACAATAGCCGACTAGGAGATATGAAACTACTTCTGTCAGAAGACAACTGCGTAGTTATGGAAGGTCGAAGACTGAATTTGATTGCCATGTATGTGAAGCCAGCAGCAGTTGAGGACACGTTCACACTAATAGAGAAAATTACGAAGTGCGCACAACAGGTAGACCGTGCTCACCCCACGGTGATTGTGGGAGATATGAACGCAAGACTCGACAGACCCACGGACGCGAGGACTGAAGCACTCACCGAAACACTATCGGATATGGGCTTCTGGGTGGCGAATGACCCAAGTTTGTCAACATTTGAAGGTGCAATGGGTAAATCAACTATAGATTTATTTGCTACAAATATGCCGAAACGAAATGTGTGTTTTGTGGGCATAGATCACCAAATGAGAGAAGGGGCGGACCTGACGGTGCATAAACCCGTTGGTCTGGATATCACGGTCCCAGCCCGCCACGAGCGACAGCACAAACGGAAACCTCTGTCGAGAGTACTTAAAGCAGACCGCCTACAAGAAGCCGTAGAAGTTCTCGGCATCGAAAGAGCAGAGCAAGATGTAGAAAGCTACAATGAACTGCTCACCCGAGCACTCAAAGCATGCGCAGAGCATGTGAAATGGAGAAGAGAAAGGAGTTGGTGGACTCCGGAATGTAACCAAGCGAAGGCCATTCACTACCAAGCAAAGGTGCTGGAACGCATAAGGCCGGAAATGAGACTTCTATTGGCAACGACGAGGTCCATGTACCGACGAACTCTGCGGAATGCTAAAAGGCAACACGAGCAACAACTGGAGACTCGACTGCTTCAGAAGACCGAACAAAATCCATATTTGTGGCTCCGTAACACCTCGGAGGGGAGGTCTGCATGTCCAGTTGAAAGCGATGTACTCTATGGCCACTTTAGATCGATCCTCAGCTCACACGACACAGTGCCAAGGGCAGTGCCTACTCTCATGTCGGTCTGGTCAGAAGAGGATCTGAAATGGAGAACTCAACTGGACGAATACTTCACCGTCCAAGAAGTGGCGGAGGCACTGCGTCAACTCCCGAGAAACAAAGCACCTGGGCCAGATGGCATCTGTAATGAGCATCTGCAGCAGGCAGCCACAATGACCGCACACTGGACCGCGCTTTTTAATAGGTGCATTTACAACGGTCGACTACCATCAGCGTGGAGACAGTGCGTTATGGCACTTATTCCAAAGGGCAAGGGACCGCGGACCGAGCCCTCTTCTTGGCGGGGCATTGCCAAGAAAAGCTGCGCTTACAAACTGCTTGCAAGCCTCCTAGCCGCTCGTCTAACGTCGTTCGTCGAATACAAAAAGGCATTACCAGACGAACAACATGGCTTTCGTGCGCAGAGGTCAACACTAACTGCATGTGCAATCCTCCTTGCAGATATAGAGCAAACCCTGTCACGAAAGGGACTGTTTTTATACAGCGTATTTGTGGATTTCCGAGCCGCGTTTGATTCAGGCTCAAGAACTCGAGTCCTGCTTAAACTCGCCGAAATCGGGGTCCCAATACGGATGCTGACATTGATGAAGGACGTGCTACAATCCAATCAGATCATCTTGGACGACGGTGTAGCGGAGCACCCAAGCATAGAACAAACGACAGGCTTTGCCCAAGGCGATAATCTCAGCCCTTTGCTTTTTTGTTTACTGGTAGCCGATTTACCAACACGTTTACAGACCCGACACCCAGCTGTCAAGATAATTATGTATGCCGACGATCTAGTACTCTACAGTAGCAGCAGATACCATCTGCAACAGGCGCTGGCCACTTTGTCGGCATACGTGAACGTAGTAGGCCTTGAAATAAATATGCAGAAGACAGAAGCTATGAAGTTCAGGCACGCGGGCAGGCTGGCCGTGACCGATACACTTAGGTTAAATGGACAAGACCTGAACTATGTAAATAAGTTCACATATCTCGGTATCACAGTGACCCCCTCAGCCAAGACCTTCGCTGCACATATAGAGGAGAGGTCTCGAAAAGCCTTGATTGCGGCGACAACCCTTAAGAAGCCCCAGATGCTCTCGATTAAGGCAGCGCTAGCTCTATTTGATATAAAAATAGCGCCAATTGCATCATACGGGATCCAGCTTGTATGGGCAAAACTAAGCTCGACTCAACTCGGTGCTCTCGATCGTGTGAAACCAGCTTATTTAAAGCGGGTACTAGGTTTACATACGTCAGCATACAACCGCCTAACGTATTTGCTGTGCGATGCTCCACTATTCGTGGAACAGGTCAAAAAACAGTTTGCGCTTCCAGACACCCCTGCATACAGCGAGTTCATACGGCGATATGAAGAGAAAATGGCAGAGATCGATCCACATTTTTATATGACAGATGCAATGGTTAGGTCAGAATGGAAGGGCACGAGCAGGACAAACAGGCACATGACCACCCGCTTTGCTGTGCACGGTTTTCATCACCTTCTATGTCAGAAAGACGCTTGCCATGAACCCTGTGACACATGTGTTTGTAAATATTGTTATGGTATATGCGTAAGATATCATGGCAGTGAGTGTAATGCAATCCCCTCTCTAACAAAGCTGGCACTGAACGATTTTAATATTAATATCATTACGAGACTGTAGTGATATCGATCGTACTATTGTATATTTTACCCAATCTGGTGTGTAAATAAATCATGTGAACATATGGCTCCTCCTGCCGAGGAATGCATAGATACGTAGGCAGGTAGAAAGAGAGAAAGAAGGGAGGGAGGGAGAGAGAGAGAGAGGGAATTAAAATCAAAACTAACGCTAATTTGACGGAACAAAATAAGTATTGTGCAGCAACGCAACGCATGTCGCTGTGTTCGCATACCCACAAAGCTATTAGCTTGACTCTTCAGGTCGGAGGCGATGGTGCTGTCGTTGTAGTCGCACCGTGACAGGAGCTTATCGGGCGTATGTCGCTTGGTCCGCAGCGCAGTGGGTTGTTCGACGCGCGACGCCTCTTTGCTGGACTTCGAATGAGAGCCGAGATGTGATGACGCTGACATCGGAATCGGTAGAGGGCGCACGCACGACGGCGGAGGCGATGTCACACGAGACGAACGAGGGGTCCACGAGGCGGTCCACGAGGGACTGACAACCACAAGGACGGAAAGGCCAGCGTTCGAAGGCCCGCCTGCCTGGCGCGACTGGCGCTCGCTAACGTTGTTCGTTCGACGTGCTTTGCGATACGACCTGCCTTGCCCTGCCCGGCCCGGCCCAAGCAACCAACCAACCACCTCAGCAGAGTTTACCGTCTACAGTCTCCAGTCGCTACTGGCTGGCGGCTCTCAATGGCTGCGCCTGCTGCGGCGCTGGATTCAAACACGCACTGCCGCCGCTTCGTTGTTGATATGCGACCGTGTGCCGTCGTTGCTAGTGCAGCTGTGAATGCACAGAGCCAATGGAAGTAGCAGAGTCGAGGCTCTTCTTATGGTGTATAAAATGCTATTAATGCCAATTTATTGTTATGGTATTTCAATTTAGGTATTTCATAATAAAGGTGTAACTCATAGGGCCGAAGTCATTCAGAATGGTGCCCTCAGGGTAGTATTTAACCTGCGCCGCAACGATTCGGTTCGCAAGTGTTTTCAAGACTTTAAGCTTTTACCACTTAGGGATATTTACAGAACGGTAAAAATTGCCATGCTTGCATTTAAGGTGTATAGAAGAATTCTTCCGGATGATGCTGCTTTTCCTATAAGAGCTGCTGTTAGACGCACAACTCGACGTGCAACGGAATTTGTGAGGCCAGTAGCTCTAAAGCAGCCCTCTCGTCATGCTCTCGCATGCACCCTGCCAACTATCTGGACCGAACTTCCCAAAGAAATTCGTGTACTTACTTCAGTCAGATTATTTAAACGTGAGGTGAAAATATAGGTAACGAGTAAAAACTCTAGTCAAAACTAGTTACCCGTCATTAGGTTGAAGAAAGCGTGTCATGTATGTAAACGGGAGAAGTTTTTAGCCCCTTCAATTGCTAGTTTCTTATGGAGTAAGACATGTTGAAGTATGAAATCGATAAAGTTGGTGTAAATACATATTTTAAATCTTTTTATATACGAGAATTTAAGCATTGTGAAATTGCGGTTCCGTGAATAAAACTCAAAAATTAGTTAATAATTAGATTTGTCTCTACACTATGCAGAGTCATAGCCTACACGTGGCCTACAAGTTCATTGAGGACATAAAGCTTATTTGCCTATGGAACATAAGAATAGATGATAATTTGTATTATATATCATTAAGGACAGAATATATAGTATTATATATAATTACGGACAGAAATCTTATTTAGATAAGAACCCTAAGAAAGAATGATTATTAGTAATTGTTGTAGATCGTCACAGATCGATTAGACGTCATAGATAAAAGCCTTCCGTCATAAAGCTGGCGTAACAGTTTGTCGAAATTGCCCTTTAGTGAGTCCGTATTATATCATATTTCTGACAATATTATTATGGTCGCCATTGAAATTCGAATTTAGAGCTAGATGAATGCTAACATTTGTCCTATCATAACAAGACGTGTAGTCGCGTGTCCACTCACTGTGTGGATTAGAGGGGCCAGACCGTCCCGCTCGGTTTGCAACTGACGTCTCTTCCAAGGCGCTGTTATTTAGGAGCACGAATATGGTCAAAACCACAATACACACATACATTAACGTAAGCACACGTATTGTATAGAATAATTACTGTTATTGGCAAAGACACTCTTCTTCGTGCAGAAGGCTTATAAACTAGTAGACCCCGATCCGACGAGGCGTGGATTTCCTCCTCAGAGCTACGCCATCCGGTTTTGTCGCTTTTGTCGACATTAAATGTCCGTTACCTTGACATCTTAGGTTTGCGTTGGGTAATATAGCTTTAGTAAATGGCGTTTTGACGCTGTATACTTTCAGAAAGTGCACATCGTTTAGAAAATTGGACTTCTCAGGTCCAATTTTCTAAACGATGTGCACCATGAAACTGTCGGTTACAGAACTCCCACTGCAAGCACCACTGCGTTCAAATCGTATTACTAAAATATAATATTAAATCAATAATAATAGTTATTAATTCGGTTGCAGCACTGTTAAGTCATCTATGTAAAGTTAAAGACAAAACTAAGCGTACAATTATTTTCTCTGTGGCGACAAGATGTATTTACGTAGGAGAAATGCCACAGTTGAAGTCATATGTGTGTCTATTTTTTATTCTCTCGAGCCACGTCACTGTACAAAAATAGGAAAACAAAGTGGCAGAGTGAGCAGATATGAGTGTACATACAAGTGGAAACAGAAAACTATATATATGCAAAGCGTGGGATATACCGCAAATTCTTACAACAGATACGAATAATATAATAACAAGTACTTTAAGTTCTAAAATAAAGCTTATAACGTGATTTGTGTCAGGAGAAGAGAACTTAACGACCCTACTTTTCCTGGCAGTTTATAGAAGTATGCGTGAAGAGCCGGATTAGTAAATAGTGAAGTTCAAGGAAGAGAGATGTTTAGTGCGTACAGGTATTGACGTTGGCAACTTTGGAAAGTGGCGGCGTGGTTTGGGGTCTAGTGCGCTATATTCCCAGACCACGCGGGGGGGGGGGGGCGTGGTCATTTACCGGCGTATCACGGGTTTGACCCCTTGTTAATTAATTTTTTGGAACGATGCTCATTAAAAGTGAACGATAAATCAACGCTAAAATTCAACGGGCATACTGCCATAAGGACCGCAGGAAAAAAAACCAGATATCCCAACATGTCCAGCCTTGTGCATTGAAAATATGCCTTACTGCGTTATCAAGCCCATAGGGAACGGAGAATAGTCTAAAAGTTAAAAAAATACTTCCTTAAAAATAATTTTAATTCTAGGTCTCGACGTAGAAAGTGTCGAAGTAATAACACAAATTTAATAATAATATAGTAAAAAAATAAAAATAATAAATTCAATCCTTGAACCTAAGAATATGCACAGAGAATTGACAGCACTCGGACTAAGTTTGCTTGTGAGTTTCACACTTGTCGCTGCTGATTGCTGCCGGCGCATGTGCATCATATATTCCCAAGCTTCCCATATTAAAACAGAAAAAAATCAGGTGTTGTCTGTTCTTGGACAGGTATGCACCCGTTGACGACGGTGTGCGACTGCATTTTATCCTTCTTCACCAAAAAAAAACGTTCAAAGATACAACTATCTCAATACACCTTTTGTGTTGTACAGGTAAGTTGCCGTTACTTGAGACTTGTTTGAGGAACGCTACCGTTGTCTACTTTCATTGCAACTAGTTTTGCTAAATGCGGAAGGAACCGTGGCACCATACATTTATAAAAGACGAGCAGATAAGTAGGGCGTAGAAAAGAAGCATGATATGTTTCTCTTCTGCGCATATTCAGACACCTTTTAACCAAGAACAATAGTCCATTATAATGACATTGTTTGAAATAGTTAATTAATTAGTTCATACTTACGTGTACGTTCATATGACGTAGAATGATACCCAATAAAGTAACTAGAACTGCATTAAAAAAAACGGGTGGATTGAAAATAAATAAAGAAAGAAATAGAACATTAGTAACATTAGTCAGTTTACATTGTAGGGCGTGGCTACCTGCGCATGACAGAGAAAATAGCAGGTACGTGTGTCTTCCGTTCAGTTGACGCAATACATCATGTACGGTGACATCATGGCGTTCCCATTGCAAATTTTAAGGCTTGAGAGGCAGCGAGGTGTTATTACATTTCAAACCCCGGAAGATATTCAGCCGGCCAATATTTATCGCAGGATAAGGCCGAATACGAAGGAGACTGTGTTTGTCACGGCTGAACTCATCGACAAGGTGAACGACCCTAATGAGAAGTGATCGACTTGTCCTAATGCGAGTGTTGGCAGTGTGGCGGGGTCCAGTTTTGAAACAGTAGGGACAATTTTGCACAACAACTTGGGTTACCAAAAAGTGTTTACGCAGTGGGTTCTGAAGAAGCTCAGCAAAATGCAAAAGGGTGTATGGGGGGGGGGGGCACTGCAACACATGTTCGGGTATATTGAAGACTCCGCTTTTTTGGAGTTGCGGATCGTCATTGGTGACGAGAGTTGGTGTCATCCTTCTGAGCCAAAGACGAAGTGGAACAGCATGCAATTGAAGTTTTGTCGTTGTCACCATTTCCTAAAAAAATCAAAGCTGTGCGTTCCGCCGCCAAAGTGAGCTCTTCGCCGTTTTTTCGACGTCCGAGGCCGATACTAATCAGATTCCTCGGACACTGAAAAACCGTTCTACCAAGAGTTTGGGGAAATGGATTGAGGCGCTCACAAAGCAAGTGATTCGGCTTCACGTAATGCGTGTCCAGGATCACAAAAAAGTACCTGCCAAGTTCAAGTAAGCAAGCAGCTTGAGCATTCACTCTACAGCGGACGGACATGTCGGCCTGCGACTTACGCCAGTTTGGTCGGCTAAAACATCTTAGTAGAAGGCGCTCCAACTTGGACGATGGACTAAGGGAAACAGTGGAAGGACTGGCTCTCTGCATAGCTGCAGAAACTCTAGGAACAGAATATCGATCAGCTCGTAAAACAGTAGGATAGTTGTGCTCAGGCCTCTAGTACTTATTTTGAAGAAAACCTGAAACTGTACCCACAGTGCCGTTTCGAATTTTTTTATTTGAACGCCTTATATATATATATATATATATATATATATATATATATATATACTGTTCGTATATCACCTTTGCGTCAGCATTTCGTCAGCGACTCTACTCACGGCGCTGTGTTGACCTCTTGGATCAAAACTGAAATACTCTGCAGTACCTTCTACTTTCCGTGGTGTTTTTTTTCTCCGTGATAAGGTCCCAAGGCTCTATCTTCTCCAAAGCAAACGACATTTCTTCTTCTCAGCTTTCTCTGTTTATATATATATATATATATATATATATATATATATATATATATATATATATATATATATACATAATTGTATGGTATCGTTCTATTTCATTAAAAAAATCATATTTATATTTGGATATACAATTTAAGTCATGTGACCTCAAGTTACCAACGCCGGATGGTACCAAACGGTTAGCGTTACGTCTATTGACAGCGTCTAGGGCAAAAAGGATTAATCCTTGGCGTTACCTGTATCGATTGTAAACCTTTCGCAGCAATTATGTTGTTAGCAGACCTACCGACCCAGCGCGTTTACCGCAAAGGATAAAAATTATGAGGCGAACGCTAGTGACAAATGACAGAACGGTTATGCTATAATTTTTCTCTTTACTTGAGGTGTAGTAGTCAGCGACACAACTCAATCCAGCTTGCGAAAAAAAGTTTTTGAACATCATGGTTACGGTTTTCCCAAATTGGCTCAAAATTGCAGGACTGCAGCTACTGCGGTATTAGCTACTAAACTATCGTCAACACTAAGTTTCACATGGCATGCAACAAGTGAGTAATTATTGCTCAAATACGACACCCTGAAGATTGTGAGATTCAAAATAATTTTATTAGTATCTCTGTGTCCGCCTGCTCTGGGCTCTCGAGCGGATTGCGTGAAAAGAGAAGCAGAGGTGGGCCAAAGGTGGATTAGAATCGCATTGGGGAGTAAAACTGATAGACAGACAAGCCAAATCTGCAGGAATAAAGTTTTTGCCGGTTATAATGCCGGCCCGTCGTCCACGTATGATACCAGTCCACTACAGTGGAGCTCCTAGAAGCAATCCGCCGTCCTCCATGACTCTATGCGTGCGTAAAACAATGCCGAGCTCCGTTGGCTCGGAACTCTGGGAGCACACTTGATCATCACACAGTCGGTCGTTACGTGCAGTTTAGATCGTCAGTATAGCAGCTTTCCATTGCTGTCTCTCTCTCTCTCTCTCTCTAATATATATATATATATATATATATAACCTGGCCATCTCTCTCACTGACGGTTTCAGCTCGAGGAACCTGCCGGGGGGGGGGGGCGAGGGGGGGTTGCCGATGACCAAGCGATGAAGACTCGACGACGACATGACTTGAGCTAGTAGGCCACTTAGCCAGGATGGGGGGGAACAGAAACAGAGAACACCAGTCTCCCGGCTCGTTGCTCGTCACGCGAGCCTCCCTTGGCGAGAAAAAAAAATCGCCAAGTTCGTTGTATCGTACATGCCTTCTCATCGCTTCTTGCTCCGCAGAAGCGGAATGACGACGTCTCCCAAGGTAGGCTTTGGTATGCGCTGGCTTTGGTATGCGCTGCACAAAAAGGCAGGCAAAAGACAATTGCTACCGCTACAGGTTTCTCCTGTAGAAAACAAAGCTTTCATTCAGTACACAATCTACTCAACTGCTTGTACCACTGCTACTACTAGATATAGGGTTGATTTGTAGCTGATGCTGCTGTCGTGCTAGATCGTGTTATGGTTCGTTAGGCGTCTCACACATGTTAATGCTTTGTCATAGGTGGTCAGCTTTCAAAATACGGTGCGCCATAGGAAAGAAAGCGTCTTCTTCCTACTGTACAAAGGCAAGGTGCAAGCATGCGAGACCCAGCATGTTGTTTGATGAGAACAGACACTAGCTTGGCTGGATAACTCTGTGAGTGACCCGAGCTTCGCAAAGATTAGTAACGTCGAAGCCGCAGTGCCCGCTTTCCAGCGTAAAGGCTTGGATATTCGGAAATAAGGTGGTGGCGTCAAGCTCCGCCTATCGTATACATCCTATCCGATGTCCGAAGATAGTCCGAGCCCATCCGGATGGGCTCGGCCTGTTCCTCGATGACTGCACGTTACGGCCATTGCCACGCTGCCTTTGAAGCGGTGGGCGCTCCAAAGGATATTCCAGGACGCATGAGCACCGACGACGCAGGAGTCAATGCGCGCAGAATCATCGCACAGCGCCCGTCCGCCGTGAACAAATGCTTTCAGACAATTGAAGTCGCGCGCGGCACGATACGACCGAAACAATGGAGACGCTGCTGCGGGCTGATGCCTAAGTACTTGAGAAACGGCCTAAGAACAACAACGGCTGGAGGCTGTCCGGTGAAAGATAGGGGGGGGGGGCGGTGGTTGGGGGGGCTCGAAAGAGAGGTGAGGAGCTCGAAAGCGTTTTTACGGCGAACTCCTGGAAGTTGGCGAGCTATATCGGGACCTGATGGAAAAGACCAAACGAATGAAAGAGCATGCATCCGCATGCATTGCATTGCCCCTTTTTTCCGTCTGTCGTTGGTCGTCGACGGTCGGGGGGCGGAAGGGGGTGGCGACGAATCGAAAGTGTTCCCTCCCTCCAAAGGCCCTAAATCTCATATTCTTCGTCGTCGTCGTCTGTCGTAAGCGGATTGCCAGATGCGGATGCGAATGGACCCTGCCAGGTTCGTTTCGACCGGGGCCCGGCTGAACCATGGAGAACAGGATAATCATCTTGGCAGAGAAGATGCAATCCTCTGCCTCTCTCTATTCTGCATTGCCCGCGCCAGGCCAGCTGCCCGGGCCCCGGAACCCCGGCCGGCAGACGGGCGTCCCGTCTGTCCGTCAAGGGACATTTCGCGTACTCTGTACGAGCGGCTGGGCTGACGTGTCTGGGCGGCCATCGTGACATCGTGTGCTACGTTAGTGCCCCCTCGTAAGCCTTCTCCGCGCCCCCCAGAACAAACATCGCTTTCAGCGATACTCGTTCACGGTGTACTCTACGGGCCGCTCGCGTCCCCCTCGTGCGCCCGGGGATTCGACGAACATGCTCATCAAATTCATTCACATCGCGTAGCGTCGCCTCATCGACTAGCCTTCGCGATCATCATCAATCCCCTTCCCCCCCCCCTCGATCGTCGTCATCATTTAGCCGTCGGCCGCAGCACAAACTTTAAATTAAATCATCCTTGCGCCTAAATAGGATACGTTCGTTTCGCACGGCAAATACATGGTACGT
>QVRM01003515.1:0-68071 GCA_003439945.1 Dermanyssus gallinae | reverse complement strand
TTAGGATAAGACCGCAAAGCTCTCATACGATCTCATATACTCAGCTTGTTAAATCTTTAGGATAAGACCGCAAATATGGGAGCCGTGATGGTCGTGCAACTTTTCTCCGCTGATAATTTTGAAACGATAAATAACTGCAGTTGCTTACGATTTTCACTTGTCGGAGAGAATAAAGTCGGTAAACTCGTAGGTAAGACTAAGCGATATCTTAAATGATAATACTGCCTGCGGATGCGCGATTGTCAGACGGATTTGTCGTAGCGTAGACCGGTAATATTGACATGTTTCGATTCAGGTATATTTGTATAGATTCTCCTATGTATTGTCCCGTTCATATTTATTGAGTCACGGGTGTTGGTGTGCAACGAGGCGACCCGTGCAGTTTTGCCCTCTTCTGTGCTGCTATTTACGACCTCGAAGCAAGAGGACCACTATACACCACTACGCTACAATTGCGGGCGGATTTGTGTCTGAGCTTCAGCACGACTCTTCGTGTAAGGTGTTTGTACCTTGCGGAGGTTCTCAGATATACAGCCACCAACAAAGTGATTCATTGCGCGAAACAGTCAGCCCGCATTCCTGCAATATTGGAACTTGCTGATAGTCAATGACGTCCAGATACATTGATCCCTACTCCTTGGGGTGAGAATCGATGCCTGGTATACAATGTGACTCGTAGGGAAGCTGGCACGGCAGCCCGCCTGACTGATGACCGCAAAATAGCAAAATTCAATGTTTTAGAGAACAAGGACATCGTTTAACCGGGTAGTGATCGAGACGTGGGACCCCATTAGGAGTCGCACACAAGCTTTCCTATTGAAATTCAGAAGAAGATTTAGTGCAGTTCCCGGCAAGAAAAGAGGTCAGTGTGGCTATAGCCCATCGTTGAACACACCGCTAGCACAACTGAGAGGTGGTTAGGTCGATCTTTAGCTGGAGCTGCTCGGGATGTGAGTGTTCGGAAACTGGAACGTTCTGCCGGCGGCGGCGGCGGCGATCGTTAACTGTGGCAAACGGATAAACATATTTCAAGGTGATATCCCCGCCGTCAAGAGCATGCACCAAAGGTTAGTATCATGGTTGGGGCAAGGGCGTTGAAGAAGGGCCCACAGTGTGAAAGCCAGGAATAAATTGCAAAACGTTTCGTAGAACCAATAAAGCGATTAAAACCTTCGATCCTGCAAGTAAAGTTTATTAGTCGGTCGAATACCCGGAAGCCCAATTAACTAAAGAGACTATCAAGCAGATAGAGATGAGAAGATAGATGAAGACGAGATCATTCTGGTAGAGCGTAAGAGAAGGCCGAGCCGGTAAAGAACATGTGAGGGACAGAGACAGGAAGAGAGAGATAGAGAGGAAAAGAGAGAGAGAGAGAGCGCGCGCGCAAGAGAGACAGAGAGAGAGGCAAAAGGCGCCAACGATGGTATCGACAGTTGGTCCCTGCTTGCTCAATGATCGAAGCTTTAAGACGCAGGAGACCAGATAAAGAGGAGCACTGCTAGCATAGAAACATAGAAGCCTCAAATAATGAGGCAGGCGGCTCACGACCAACGGACGGGGACTGGAGGTTGGGAGGCCAGGCCGAATTTTAATTGGCGGCCCGTGCGCAAGTCCGGCGGGACCCGAAAGCATACAGCCGAAAGATACCGACGGACAGCAGGCAAGCCGCGGCAGTGGTGCCGAGAGCAGCAGGAGCAAACAAGGCCCTAAGTCCCGAAGTAGCCAGAGTTCTGTTGGCTACTGTTGGCCGTCGAAGTGCGTGTCCCGAGCCGCGCCTGCTAGATCAGCTTACTTGAATTGCCTATTCGCCCGCGCTAGGGAGAGAATCTGAATGAGGTACAGATCCGAGCAATATGCGGATGGCGGAAGAGCAGCTCCCCATTAGTAGGCACAGACAGTCGGCACCAAGAAGCCGAACAAGAGTCATGGAGAAAAGTGACCCCACAAATGATGGTTCGTCATCAAATTTGGTCGTCGTCGTCGTCGGAAGCTGACCACGAATTATGAACACATCAAATGCGGGGTGTATTACTTAGTTCCGAAGCCGCAATGAAATTAGTTCAGCTAGAATCAGATGTGTTTGTAATGGAACTCAGTGTGAGTACCATGAGTACTAGATATGCGTCTAATTAGTAAGAGACCTGAGATACAGGTAAATCGGGGGGGTAACTATGATTCCCTTTCCAGCGTGTTTTCCCATGATGCGCGCATATTATGCGTGCTGCGGGTGCCTTCCCGCCAATTAGAAAGTTAGTCAGATATGCAAACTCATTACAAGGACATTTCCTAGGTCAATTGGTATAGAGTATATACGCGCAAGCCATGCGATACAGATTATATGGCGATGAATTAATATTGTCATATTGTCAAGAACTGTCCAAGGCTTATATTAAAACGGATTGGTGACTATATTTGATTCCGGTACCAATGCTGCTGCCTTGGCTTAATGAAAGGAGTACCTCCATAAGGAATACAATTGCACTGGAAGCAACAGAGTACATGCATCTAAAAACGAATACAAGAAACTAGTGCCAGGGAAATAAATTGAATCCTGATTTCCTCGTGTGTGGGTCTTGCGTAGAATCATGGTAGCCAACAAAATAACGGTAGATTTTTACTACTAAATTGTTTTTTCAAAATATATTCGACATGAAAAGGTAATATGCCACAGCTTGATTGTAGGTCCAGTTTCAAACAACGATTTTGTTAAGGGCTTCGACGCGTCTCACGAGCTAATAGATTACGTAATGCTAAGTTTTACACGGTGGTACCGTATATGCATGTGGAAAAATTCGGCAGGCTATTATATCTGGAGACGCAATTAACCAAAACTCAGGTGTAAGGTAGGTAAGAAAGTGGTAAAAGCATCTCAAAGAAGATACCCAAAGCTTGCTCCCGGAGCTGCAGTTTTTGAAAACTGATATTAAACATTTTCTAAAGTTTTATAAAAATCTATTTGCACAATACGCCCTGCAATAGAGCTGGCAATCAAATATGTCTGATGCTTGCTTAGTTCGTTTCTATGTGTGTTCGTAAACGCAACAAAAAACTGCATACAAGCCAGGTTCCTGCTGAGTGGGATCGGATTAAGAGTGCGTAAAAAAGTTGCAGCAAGTCGAAGAAACTATTAGACATAAACTATCTCTCACTTTGGACAAGAATTTGATTTAACTTTTGGGGTAGAGGAACAGAAAGTTTTCCGACCGAAAAAGCCATTTAGATCAGCAGAAGGCTCTCTAGAAACAAAGTGCTCGAGCACCCGACGCGACCAAGAGGCTCTAAAAGTGCAGAGAGAAGAAAATTGATTGAATTTGGTTGCCCTTGAAATCAACAATCGACTGCTATATTTGCAAATAAAGCATAACAATTTCGAAACAAGTCAAGCATTTTTACCATAGTTATCTTTGTTCACTTCGTGTATTTTGCAATCAGTAGCATTTTTACAAAACTAAAGATGCACACACCCAGTGACTATCGCTTAACGTGCCACTCAAATACATGGTAAAGATTGCAACCTGGCACCTGTAACAAGTTGCTTGCTGTGCGAAATCGCGCCTATATAACAGACCTGAAGACCCAAATAAAAAAGAGGAAAGACGGGAAAAAGTTTACGAACCAGGCAACCCCTAGGGACAAACCTTATTGCGTGTGTTTTCCGCAAATTAATTTGGATAGCTGCGAGATTGCGATGGGCAACCAAAATGTTGTTGGCGCAAATAACGACGACAGCGTTACTGAATTTAGCTTGCGCATGGCGAGCTAAGTCAGTAATTAGTAGAGCAAATGACAGATAGCTGATTGGGTTTCCCTTCAGGGTCCCCACTCTTCGTTTCAGCTTAAGCGTGTCATCACTCTACATGTCCACTTCTAGGCAGTCTTCAGCAATGAAGATGGAAACTTGCAGAATAGGACCACCTACTCCAGCATGCCGAACTTAGTTTAATAAGTGGCGGGGGGCTTTGTCGAAGGCCTTGACGCAATTGATAAAGTCTGCATACAGATAAACCCCTGGTCTTGCTACGCCCACTCAACTTCCAAATGGGGTATGTGATTTGCATTCTGTTTACCTCGGTCCTTCCTGAACCCAAATTGCTCTGGCGGTCTAACCGACAGTTTGAAGCACTGATGAAGCGATGATCGACTTTGCAAAGATCCTCTTAAGTGTACGTTCCAATGCAATTCCCTGATGGAGATTCAGATAGATCCACATTATTGTCGTATTTTCCCTCGAATAGCTGCAATAATCTGGCTCGGTGCCAGGTCTGGGGTATTTGTCCTCGTAGTATATCCCACCAAGACCCCTGCCCTTCCGGATGACGCCCCATTTCCGCCTCTCCAAGAAGTCGAGCCTTCTCCTCATCATCAAGTCGGCGCCTGCTCTCTCTCTCAGCAGCTGCCTGTATTCGGCCCTATATTATCCATGAAGCTGTCTACGTTCTGAAATTGTCTAGGGATCGGAGTAGGGGCCCCTGCTACGCGCCGAGGCTCCAACACCTTGCGACTTTATAGGTAGTAGGCCTTGGTGAGCCACGGGCCCTCCCGCTTCCGTTTTACTATCGTCTGTGGACATGAAAGCGCATATGCGCCACCAATAGTAAGTGCTTTTGCGCAGTTGAAGTCAACGGCTACGAATGTGGGCAACTGTAGACCAAGATCCGCTACTCCCGCAGAGACCGCATCGGCAACATCAACATCATCGTGATGAGGTGGCAGGTAAAATCATGCGAAGTTGATGATGTCGAGACAACACTTTCCTTAACATAAAAACTGCACGCCGGGTAGGCCTTGTCGTAGGTAGATGAAAACCCCTCCAACCGGTCCACCGCAACCGCCCTCGGTGAGTCGTACCGTGAAATCTTCAGATCTCATCGAGATGCAATTCATTACGAATAAATTTCTCCGTAAGGAGCACAGTGCCATTATTGGCCATTATTGTCGAATAAACGAACTTGTAATAACTGCATAGCCCCAGAAAACCCCAGAGCATTGCAAACCTCAGCATCGCAGAATCTGCAATTCCGCCAGATTGCTTGAAGAATTCATAGTGAACTATTCGCTGACGATTATCGAGCCTTTCCAGGTGGAAACGTGTTGCACGCGAGCCAACAAGGCCTTTGCTTAACGGCCATTATACTACTGCATTTTGTGATATATTTGCAAAACATTTCCTCATATTAGGCATTGTAAAACAGTTCATCCCAAAAACATATATATATTTCTATATATTTGAACCAATAAATGCAATGGTGGTCGGTCACATAAAAGAAGCTCCGTTCGAGTGATCGAAGCTATATATGTTTTTATTTTTATGAAGGAGGGTTAAATACTTTTACGTACTATTGCTACGAGTAGAAAATGAGAAGGTCCCACTTTCCATTTGAGCAGTGTGGGACTCGACCCCAGCGGATGGGTGTTAGCCCGCTGAGACCCATACCCACTAAACGCACCTCCCCCCTTAAGCTTTACTCTCTGATGGCCCAGATCTCCATAGAACAGTACTATGGGCCATCAGGAGAAGTGGCGAGTGCCACTCGGATCATTTGGCCGGGGTCACTCACGGGTTTCCCCAACGTTCGACGTGTCTTGTACTAACACCTGCAAAGCCGCATCATTCGGACTAACGTGATTTTCTAGTGCAGTAGCCGGAAATCTTGCTCTCCTGAGCTTTCCCAGGGTTCCTTTCTCTTTCATTACCTCCGTAGCCATAGCTGCTCCTAGCTTCCACCCAGAAGTCGTGCCGCATATGTAGTCTACGAACTCCTTGAGGGTTCCTCTGGGGGGATCTGGAATATTTGCTCCTCTTCCGTTTCCCTCATTGGTCCATTTGTTCCTGAGTTTTGCAATTGCTGTAGCTCTAGCCTGTTCCAGTGCCTGGCACTTTCGAAGAGTGTGGGTCGAGTCATCCTCATTTCCCTCTTGGCAATAAACGCAGCTCGATGAGGGAGCTTTTCCGATTTGAAAGAGGTATGTCTGAAAGTCCCCATGTCCCGTGAGGATCTGCGTGAGATAATGGTTTAGTTCCCCCCCCCGGCCGCTCAATCCATTGTTTGATGTTTAGGATGAGGGATCGAAGGGTGTGCCCCGGTGCTCCAGAAGGAATGGAGTCCCATTTGGCTTGCCATGCTTCCATTGTCTTCTCTCTCTCTACTTCCTTACTGCTGCTCGAGCTGTTTTCCCAGAGTTTTTGCCTTTCCTCCACCTTTAGATCCCAGAGAAGAGCTCCGGCCAGCACAAGAGCAGCGTTTGTGCTAAGGGTGCGATACGCCTGGATAATCCTGAGAGCCGCCACTCTCTGAGTGCTTCCAAGGATCCCTCTCGCTTTCTTTGTTTTCAAAGAAGCCTTGAGCCAGACTGGGGACCCGAATAGCGCTATAGATTCGGCCACTGACATCAGCAATCTACGCCTGCATTCTCTTGGTCCGTGAATGTTTGGTAGAATTCTTGCAATTGCGTTAGCCGCCTTGGCCGCCTTTGCCGAGGTTATCTTCAGGTGGCTGAGGCCCGTCAGGCTCATGTCCAAGCGGATCCCCAAGTACCGGGCCTCCTTGACTTGCTTTATTTGCTGTCCTGCCAGGTATGGTCTGGTGGGACTCACCTTCTTCCGTCCCGTTAGCAGTATAGCCTCGCTTTTCTCCGGAGCGATTGCTAGGCCGGCTTCGTCCATCCATCTCCTCGTAGACTCTAGTGTTTTATTAGCATTAAGTTCCAATTCTGCAGTCTTTGCCTGAACTGTGATAGCCAGATCATCCGCGTACGCAATCATCTCTACTCCTTGTGGAAGGTTATCCTGGCAGAGTACGCCATCGTACGCTAGGTTCCAGAGCAGGGGACCCAGGATCAAGCCCTGTGGAACTCCTGCTGCCATTAATAATTCCTACTTCACCGTTAAAAACAGTTCGGTCCTCCTGGTATCCTGAGATGGCCTTGACAAGATAATGTGGGACTTTTTTCCCCGTTAGCGTGTCCAGTATTGTCCTCAACGGGAGGCTGTTAAAGCCGTTCCTGACATCTAGAAGTATTGCCAAGAACAGTTTTCTGGTGCATATGGTTGAACTATGTAAAAGGTCAGCCTTGTCCGTAACTCGATGGACAGCAGTGAGAACTGACCGCTTTTTTCTGAATCCATATTGGGAGTCCGAAAGGAATCCGTTTTCCTCTACAAAGGTCCTGAGCCTTTCTTCAATGATTGCCTCGTACCCTTTCGCCAGGGTATTTAGTAGACAGATAGGCCTGAATCCTTCGTTGTCTTTGGGGATAAGGACAACCTCAGCTTGTTTCCAGTTTGCAGGTATTGTTCCCTTTCTGGTCGCTGCAGTAAACACCTGTGCAACCAGATCTGGATACTCCTTAAATAGTACTTTGACTGCCAGGGACGGGATGCCGTCTGGTCCTGGAGCCTTTCCCGGCCTAAAGTCTCGCCGCAGCCTTGAGTACCTCTGCTACCGATATCGCTGGGGGCTCGTCCCCTTCTCCTGTGGGTGCCTCTGGTGTGTTATATTACTCCCTGTCAAAGCGAGCGTGTTTTGGGAAGAGTTTTTTCAAAGCCTGGCTGATTTGTTCCTTTGTGAGCACAGCCCTGGGCTTTCGTGCGTTACTCCCTTTTATTATCTGGTAGGGCTTCCCCCAAGGATCGCCATCAATTTCCTTGAGAAGGTTGCGCCATCTAATTGTCTTGCTATCAATAATTGCTTACTTCAATTTGGCTCTACATTTTCGATAGTTAACCAAAGCTTGAGCTTCATCCTCTAGGGTCTTGTGTGGCATTTTTAGTTTACGCCTTGCTCTGTTGCAGTCAGACCTCTTTTGCGCAATGGTCGTCTTCCACCAGTAGTTTGGCTGTAAGTTCGCCCGCTTTGGATGTATGGGCTTCGTAGCTCGAGCACATGCCGTTATTAGAAGCTCTTGCAGCTCCTCTGGAGTTTGGGGTAGTTTAGTGTCGGCGATTGCATTGCTGCTTTCTGCTCTAAAGGATTTCTCATCGGATATCTAGTAGCGAGCTTTATTGCTTGCGGGTGGCCTGGGTGTACGCGCCTTTACTGTGAACTCTACGCAGTAGTGGTCGCTGAGGTTCTCTTCTTCAGTGAGGACTTTCCAACCCGTTATTTTACAAGCCAGCGTGTCATCGCAATGCGTTAAGTCAATATGAGAGTATTGGCCTGCCCTGTGAAAAGTAGGTTCCTTGACTTTGTTCTGTACGTATATGTCATGACTAGCTGCCCAATCGAGTAAAGTTCTTCCTCTTGTATCCGTTTTCTTTGATCCCCATGTTTCACTTGCTGCATTAAAGTCGCCCGTGAGTAGGGTTCCCAATCCTTTACTGGTGTCGCGTACTGAATCTCCGACTTCAGTAAGAAACCTTTCAAATTCCTCCTGTGAGCAGTTCGGGCTGCGAAGCTATATTTAACTGATTTAAACTTTAATGATAATAAAGTATTTATTTGATAATCTAGCATTGGAGTTGACATACGTATGTCTCTGTACTTGCACATCACGTCGCTCTGGTTGAGCTTCTAGGGTCATGCGATGCCTTTAAGACTGGTTCGTTGGTTTTCAAGCTACTAAGCTTTGCCAAGCCTCACACCAAATTATTGGGTCAAGCGATGTCGAATCATGTCAAAAAGCTGTGACATCAGTGGCTCTTCTCACCCAGGATATCAAACGCGAGGGGCTAAAATTGTTAGTTGCAACTGTAGGGGTATTAGGGCATTGGTGAGGGTAAATCTATACGTTCATTAACTATCTTATTTGCACCAAATCTTAGTTGTTCCAACCCGTTGATGCAAATGTACCGCGGAACGTATACAGCTGCTGTGTTTTCTCACTGCTGTATTTACAGTGAAATGTATCATGACCACAATATATATGCTAAAACGAATTATGAATTTGTATTTACATACCCAAACAGGGTGCATTTTAAATAAATAAATATAGATATGCTGGAGAGGGGAGTATGGTGGCAAGGTGGCACTATAATCGAGCAGTGTAGTTCAAATGTCAATTTCCTCGCCGCATTTGCAGTATTTGCATTGCGGCAGAGATGGCAGATGGCGCATCTATCGTATAAGCACGTATCGACTAGGCTCGAGAGGTAATGATGAGTGGCTTGCTATGTTGAAGTGTATGGGTGAGGGCATAATTATGCAGGAATGAGCATTATACTTGTCCGTCTGCGCAAATTCGGGCACTCTATCGCTGACCGGCAAAGGCTTGATCGGCAAATCGCGTCGTACGTGAGACCTTGTCGTTGGGTCTGCTTAACACGGTGACACGGAAAACCCGATGGTCACTGCCATATGTCACCCATCTACTTCTCGAGAGGGAACGACAGGATATTATCATAATGAGATTACTGCGGCGGCGGCGGCGTCTGCACGTACATGGGTGCCTATGGCTTTGCGATCATGTATGCGTGTGTACGCATGCAAACATTATGGTGTGTGGGCATGCTTTTTGCGATTGGCACCATTTGGTTTGCTGTACAGGTAATGAACAGGACCACCGATTGGACTGAAGCGCGAGTAATCAAACCCATCCGTACTCACCGACGACTGTCTTGTCAAATAGACCTAAAACGACACGATCTAACAAATCTTATTTCAGGGACAGACTCGAAAAAAGTCATCTCAAGCTTCCCTCAACCGGCCCTGCCTGCGCGACTTGGACTGCATCAACAAGCCAAGTAACGGATTGTGGATTAACGGGTGACTCAGGGGGTTAGTGATTTATAGCTACAAAAATCACAAAAACGGGCCACGAATCTGCGGTGGGCACTAGATTATGCAGGCACTAGATTACGATGTGCATACACACACACATGATTGGGACACGTTAGACAGGAGAGCAATGGTCAAGGTAAATATAATGAAGCAAAAGGGGCGGGAGGGTATGCCAATTAAACATTTATCAACAGGGATCGCGATATTTCTTCAGTTGTGCTGAGGTCATCAAGAAAAGATCGCCACTGAATTAAAACAAATTGCTGAAGTACTCTTAGAAGGTCTGGTAGAGTGCTGCCAGTGACCGGCACGCT
This sequence comes from Dermanyssus gallinae, assembly GCA_003439945.1. Classification (NCBI taxonomy): domain Eukaryota; kingdom Metazoa; phylum Arthropoda; class Arachnida; order Mesostigmata; family Dermanyssidae; genus Dermanyssus; species Dermanyssus gallinae. The sequence goes on along the minus strand of QVRM01003515.1, from coordinate 58,041 downwards.
TCACATCGATTTTTACGAGCGCGGGTAACTAAACCTGTAACTAGCGCCATGTTGGCTAGAAGCGAGAGGAAAGAAATGCCCAAGGTTTCATCAATGATGGATGAGTTTGTCTATTTCAAGCAATTGTCTATTGTGTGTTTTGGTAATCGTTCATCTAACCTACTAGTTGCGCTATTGAGGTAAATTCGGCTTTGCGACTAATTAGGCCGTTTGTCACTGATTAATTCGCCGATACACGGTTAATTGGTCTGACGTGCGTGTAACGTACCTACCGGACCATTACGGGTGATAGATAAGTTGCAGCTATACTGGCGGGCCCGGTAATAGAAGTGTATTGGTTGTTTTAACGTGATATATGTATATATAATATATATATATATATTATATTCGTCTATAATACGCGCGATAATTTCAGGAACGTGCAGGGCTGTCACTGTTTGCCTACTAGTGGGGTGGCTTCTTATAAATAAATGGGTATATGAAAGCCGGGAAAAATCAGCGCCAACTACTTTTGTGTCGAAGCTGAAGGCCTAGATGAACCTTGGAGAGATGGAGAAAAACACACAAGGGAAAACGGCGTCAGTTCACACTCAGAACGTGGTCTTAACCCAGGCCATAGCAATAGAAGGGAGGGAGGCGTTTGCAGCAATCTTCAGAAAAAAGTATTTGCCAGAATTCGCGGTGGGCATGGGTTTTCTAAACGGCGAGCTATTAGTGTTTAGCAGAACTAAAAGTTCGTGTTTGCCAGGACAACTGGCACTCCATGCAGGCCAAGACCCCAGACTTGTCCTCCCTGCGGGAACTTAAGGATCGTAGTGGTTCTTTTACGACGGCTAGGGAGCTCTGGAAAGCTCTTCGAGCACGGACACTCACTTTTAGCGCCTACTAGCATTCGGAGTTCTGACAGCTACTGTCACGAGTGATACCACGGCAGTGAAACACAATTAGATACATTCCTCGAGATGCAAAAACCAGAACTATTTGCCATGGGAATCCATAGTCTGGCCTAAAGATGGGGTTGTAACGGTTGTAACAATGAAGAGTACTTTTTGAATGAAAATCGGTTGACACGTTTAATTTTCAGATTTATTTTAAATTTGAATAATTACAGGTACTTTTTATCCCCCCCCCATTATATATAATATATATGGCATTAAGGTTTATACTGACGATTCGGCAATCACTTCTTCTAAACAAGGTGAGACTTAAAAGAAGAAAAGTGGACCTTGAAGCCATTGCTGCCGACCTAGATGAAAAACATTGTTTAAAGAGGCTGTTTTTTTTTGCTGCCGACCTGGAATTTACTTACTGGGTTTTGTCCTTCTTCGAACGTGATTTATCTCTAGGGTGCATAAAGTTCGTAAATTTACTGAGGGTTGAGGGATTTGCACTCACATGCCGACCACCATTTTCCCCTATTGACGCGTTCATCTTTTTTGCATGTATCAGCCGCCCTGGAACATGACTTGACGTCGTAGCCTGACTCGTTATATAACACGAGCGGCGCCCCGAAACACACAACTAGAGGAGAAACGCTTAAATTATAAGAATTCTCCTTTCGCTACGCAAACATACGCCTGATCTGCAGAGCGAAATTTCCCTCTTCAAAGCAAAAGACATTACCCTCGTCGAAAATACAGATAAAGCTCAGGCTCTTATGCAATATTTTGAGGGTGTTTATTCTATCGGGTCAGTCTGCCAACCTCCGCCCCTCCGAGTCGGCAGCACATCTCAACGATATTGCGCTTTCGGCTAAGGTGGTGTTACGGAATGCAAACATTGAAAAACAAATTGTGCGTGACCCTTGACCTACATTTATCGATTTTGTTTGCTGAACATGCGGACATCCTAGCGAGGCCGCTTGCAATAATCCTATTTTTCCTATTTTTGTTCTTTGGAGGACGGTAAGGTGCCGACATTATTCAAGATCTCTATTGTGACAGCGATCCATAAAAAGGTGTAGAGGTCTCTGCCGGAAAATGGTTGTATTATGGCACAATATGTTCGTATTTGTCTTATAGTGGAGAACATCATTGCTATATCGTCGAGAGTGTCGTCGTTGACAGCATCACGAAATTTCTGCGAATGGCCGCCTGGATCCAATTGGCATAATTTCACCAGAGGCCAATTTTATGCGCAGTTAGTCCATAGCTAACCGTGTGGATATCTCTTGTCCGAAATGCGCAATCTGTTCCTGGGAAACTATTCTAATAGAACTAGGCGCAACCTTGATGGAGACATTATAAATGAAGTTCGGTAATTTTGCGAAGCGAAGCGGGTCTTTGGTTGTAAAGAATGGGGTAAAAGAAGTTCACGGTGGAAGTCGTATCCTCACGGACACGTTACGCATAGAGGACGCTGACCATAGCACATTAAAGCCGGCAGCTCCGTCACAACAGCCAGACATATCGGCACAACCATCAACAGGCAGTATTGAAGATTAAGTGCTTTGCAGACCATCTCCAATTATATAAGACACTATTACGAACGTTATCTCAAAATTTTTAGAATCCGTACTGCCAGTTTTCATATGCGCAGTAAGCGGGGCAATGCCACAGCCCGAGAATAGCTAAATGAACGCTACCTCGCTGGCTGAGTCGAGCTAGCTCTCTGTGGCAATGCCAAAGAAACTGTGGCACCCCCGTGAATAAAATGGCTGCGATAACAAAAGCATTACGGACCGTGGATCGAAGACCCAGTTGACGCTGGGGAAAAACTAAACTCAAGGACCATAGCGTTTCCATGCGTGCGCCAAATAGAAACATTTGGACTCCGCAAGAAAACGTACGAAAATGGAGAAATCGCATTCAAGAAAAGCTTACGCAAGTTATCAAGATAGTGCTGTGGACCTGCGAAGGGCATGGCGTATTAGAACTTTTAGGCGCGGAAGCCCTCCGAGAAGTGGATATTCTAATTTTGACGGAAACTTGGGCTGTAAAACCTCTCACTTTTGGGGAGCTTCTACGAATATCACGAACTTGCACATAAAAGCGAGGGATAGGGGGGGGAGGGGGTTCAGTAATTACAAAAGCAGAAATTGGAAAAATTAGAATAGGAATAATAGCGGAAAATTTAGTAGCAATGTGGTTAAGGGGGGTTGAGGTTGTGGCAGCTTATGTAAAACCGGCAGGTGTAGAGTCCACTGAGACCATGGAAGAACGTATTATGCTCGGTGTCGAAGCGGTACCAAGAAAAGCACCTATGATTTTATCGGGGGATTTCAATGCCAGGTTGGACAAGGGAAACTCTGAACGAACTAAAGCATTTTTGAGGACTTTAACGGAGATTGGATGTTGGTTAATCAGCGAGCCAGGCCTAAACACATTTGAATGTAGCACTACGGCATCAGTCGTCGACGTTTTTACCACAGACGAAAACGTGGATGATATAACAATTTTAGGTGAAAATACATCATTTCGGGAAGGGGCGAGACTTAGAAGGAAAGAACATAATCCATGGGGATGGCATTCAAGCACTTTACTAGTATGTTACAGGGAGCCGACACCACTCTGAAGGAGTGCCCGAAGGAGGCCCATATTATATAATGGGGGTTGGGACAAAGACACCGAGTTTGCACGGGAATGAGTAGTTTGTGAGGTCACAATCAAAGACGTTATCAAGGCAATTGGAAGGGCGCCTAGAGGCAAAGCGGCCGGCAACGATTTGATGAGAAACGAACACTTAAAGCAAATGTTGGCGCTGGCACCATGCTGGAAAGCTCTATTCGATGAATGCCTAAAGTCCGGGAAAATGTCGAAAGCGTGGAAGGGGGATACCCTTTTTGTTATACCTAAAGGGGAAGGCATAGTAACAGAGCCGATTTGAAGGCCATCCTTAGAGAGAGCTCAGTATGCATTGACAACGGTATAGGTATTGTGGGAAGAGTAGAGAAAACTACGGGCGTGGCTCAAGGCGACGGACTTAGCCCGTTGCTTTTTTCGGTACTATTAGGAGGGCTACCTAACCAAATGAGGCAGGCGTGGACTCGAGAGTGGGCACGTACATTAATGTATGCAGATGACATTGCGATCTATGATAGGGTTCTATTTAGGGTTAAACAGATCCGAAAAAATAGTTGATTATATGGACGAGATGGGGCTTAGAATAAACTGACAAAAGACAGTAGCAGTTAAGTTTCGACGAGGGGGTCGATTAGCAAAAGACGACGTTCTTCGAGCTAGGGACAATGTAGTACATTTTGTAAATAAATTTACTTATCTGGGAGTCACTATAACGCAAAATGGTAGTAGTTTCCGAAGGCAAATAGAAAGCAGAGTGAGAAAAGCAATTCGAGCTGCAGCAGAAATTAAGAACCCCCAAATGTTGTCAATACATACCGCGTCCGCCTTTTTCAAGATTAAAATAGAACCAATTCGGTATATCACTTATATGGACACAATTGGAAAAGGTAGATTTACATTTACTAGATAGAGCCAGAATTTTCTTTATGAAACGGGTTTTGGGGTTAGCCAATTTTTATAGGAAAAAAAATAGTTCATATCTTATAGGGGGGACCTAATTAACATAGAAACTACAATTTCGATGAAGTTTACCTAGGACGAGACCGTTTAATGCTTATAATATGAAGTGGACCGAAAAAATTAAAGAAATCAATTTAGGAATATATACTACGGTAGCGATGACAAGCACGGCCTGGCGAGCTGCCGGATATAAGAAAAGACATTTAACTACGGCGTTTGCAGCCCACGGGTTTCATCACGTGTTATGCAGGACAAAAGAATTCCACGATTCTCAGAAGTGTTGTAGGTGCACGAGATGCTCTGAACAGTGCGATAGATACCACGCCGCAGCATGTCCAGCAGTTCAGTCAATAGCTGAACTAGCAAGATAAGAGAAGACCCAATGATGAGAAGGAACTAGTTGTGTCGGATGTCTATGCTTATAATTTTGCCCAACCTGGGTGTTAATAAACCATAATTATAAATGAGGTAAATGCCATCTTTATGTCCGTAAATGTAACATTGAAATTTCTGCAGCAGTGACCTGACTGTATAATACTTTTTTTAGGACGTTCATCTTTAAAGGTACATCAAACTGCCCGAAACCTTTCGTTGGTAAGGATGTGGCGCTGCTACAACGCGCGCAACACAGGTTCACTAAGCTTCTTTCTTGGCGCTGCACAACTGTTCGCACGTGACGGTGATGGAATATATGATACACGAGTATACATTTAAGCCTTGTAAAGCATCCTGCTAAGTGAGAATATATTGCGGCTATTAATTGGCGTTTCTATGAGAGATAGAGCGATGACCACTAGCTACTGAAAAAGTCCATGTTGCAAAAATAGGCACGTCGCAACCGGGTTTGCAAGTACATATCATTCGTATGAAGTTACGTGCACGAAATGGATTTCGTGTGCGAATGCGAAACATGTGGAAAATCGTATTGCATGTGTCACCTTTAACAGTATGGAAGAGTAATACCGCTGACGAAAGTGATGACGTACATCATACGTATACTGAAATAAACGTGCATGAATCAAACACTGGTAAATATTGTAAAAGGAGTTTTAACATATCTTATATTTCATCATCGTCACGTGCGCGGCGCGCTAGACACCACGCAAAAGCAACACTAACAACTCAGAGCTCTCTCCTCTACTACCGCCAGAAGAATTTGCAGCTACAGAGATACACGACGCGCTTTCAACAAGACTGAATTACCTTCAAGGTGCCCCTCGATTAACCTCCGGACGGAGGGACTACCAATCATCAGAACAGATACCCTAAACAAATGTGGCTAGCAATCGCAGGTAAACCAGTCGGGCCCTCCTCGAAACTGGACAAATTTCAAAACTATCCATTCTAAGAAAAAATACAGTCTTAAACACGGCTCCCTCCGCTACCCTTTAGCGTAACTACTAACAGGCTACGGAGGTCGTTCGTTTGAACAGCGATGTCTACACCGCGTTGGTAAAGCTGACTCCAGTCATACCGTACGAACTCAACTGTGAAGAGGCTGACAATGCAAGGCACTGCTACGAACGCCCTGGCATGCCTACCCCTTCACAGGGCGCTTCTCAAGGATCATGAGCCCTGGTGCGTGGAAAGAGATTCGCAAAATTTGTCTCCGGCACGAAAATAACCACCGCACGATGTCACGCAGTCTTAACGGCAAGATAAAGTGGCTAAGTGAAGCAATCTTAAGAAGTCAGTACAACGAGGAGCAAAGAGGCTGACTGGATTTTAGTTCGTTTGTGTGAGTCTCATACTACCGAGACTTTAACAAAATAAACTGCATGACATACACGGCTGTGTATGCCCTTAGAAAGATCCTGCGATATATATATATATAGGATCTTTCTAAGGACATACACGGCCGTGTATGTCATGCAGTTTACCTTGTTAAAGTCATATATATATATGTGTGTGTGGGGGGGGGGGGGGGGGGCTTGATTCAAGTCGAAAAACTCAACACGTTGTTGTCAGGCCGGCTCGTAGGGTTAGACTGATTCGGCCGCCGCCACCACCAAGGTCGTTTATGTCGTTTACTAGGTGCTGTTGGTTGAAGCAAGTGGGCAAGGGCGAGCTTATCTTGCGAGAAAACTCAATTTGCTTCGGCCATTAGTGACACAAGGGCCTATACTCATATAGAGTTGGCGTCATTAGCGCGGCAGTGGGGTAACGGGGTGTAGCAGTAGCAGGCGGTCGCCGCCACAACAGCAGACGGCCGACCGCCACGTCGAGATGCACTAGCCCGCGGATCTCTCCCTCTCTCTCGCTTTCCCTAGTTATCACTCGTTGTCGACTCCCTCTTTGGAATTTCCGAGTAGTTAACATTAGCTCCTGGATGGATGACTCCTAGTCGGTCGATGGCGCACGCAGAAGAGGGACTGCTTCTGCCAAAAGGCCGTCTAAATCTAGGCCGCTGGCAGCGAAAAGATATACGTCTCTAGCAAGAAACCGTTGCGGAGAAACACATCGCATGGCGATATCAAGCGTCTGTCAGTATCGCCAACCCGTGGCTGTGTTGTTTGTTAAAGGAATTCATTCGAGTCGTCGTATTGTGACTTCAGGTACCAACTACACAGTTTTTTTGGCATTGATCAAATTCTCGTCAAACAGGTGTTGTCCAGGTCGGGATTCATTCTGGTCGGGATTTGATGACAATCGCTTTGAAACACAATTCGACTCAATATCTAGCGTGCGCTTCTGACGAATGCCGTCCCATCAACCTAGAATGTTGTTGTTGGCAATATAGGAATTAAGTAATGGACAGTGGTTAAATGCATCGCAGTACATCTCAAACATGATGCGGAACGATGTAGCATTTGCACCGGCATTAGAGGGTTATAGTATTTTTTATATATATTTTATATATAGTTAATTTTTTATATATCTTTTATATGGGTTATAATCATTCCTCTCCGCTTTTTTCTTGACAATTAAGTCTTGTGATATCCTTTTAGCCCAAACCAAAACTACTACCTCTCCAAGTTCTCTTTTGACCTCAAAGCTTTTCCGTATATTAGAGCCTGCCACTGACGCTCGGATCTAGCTCCTGCCTATTTATGGCTCGCTTTTTGGCGTCAGTCTAGCAAAGCATCTGTTGGCCCGCTTGCATTTCATATTAGTCTAGCAGGCACCCGCAGTTTTTCTCGTCACGTGTCACATATAAGAAAGGTACCGGTTCTCTCGTGGCTTTGTATGACCCCGAGATATTTCATGTCCATTTAAGGGGTGATCTTGCCAAAGAATGCCGAGCAATTTTGAGTCTGCGGGGGGTGGGGAGGCACTCGGATTTTGAGGGTTCGTAAGTCCCACCCCAGTCACTGCTGGCTGCCAGTGATGCATGCGCATCATGCATTCCCTAATATCTATATACATATATATATATATATATATATATATATATATATATATATATATATATATATAAGTAACCTGTTACACTGAATATTCAAATTTCGTCCTCGTTTTATCAAAAATATGCTTTTTTCTTGAACAAAGATTGTATCCATTGCACGGACCGGGTTGTTTTATAGAAAGATTTCACCTATTCGTTCAGTAGTATTCGCAAGCATCCATGTACCCTAGAGTTCTGCTAAGATGCCCTCTGCTGTGACTGCTACCTCAGGCTAACGAAAGAACGCGCTTTGTCAAGCCAGTAAGCTTACTGAAACCGTTGCGCCGCTATAAGAGGTGTTTTAGAATAGGAAACGCATTTATTTATTGCCGAATAAAGGAGTGAAAAGAGGCAGGGATGCAGAGGAGCCTGCCAAAGATTTCGTTTTATGTCCGGAAATGTTGAAAAAATGCGGATATTTGGTTCGTTTAAGGCTAGGCGAACGAGCATAGATGCAACAAAGGGAGACGAGCGAGAGAAATTTAGCATAAAATCAATTTCGTTAGACACGCAGTCTCTGAACATGGGCGAGATGGGCGAGCAATAGCGGCAAAGGAATGCAGCCAAAAGCACCGCCTGAAGGTGGCACATGTTTTATTTTTGACGAATCCGTGTCGCTAGAAAAGATGAGCGTTTTTCTCTCTCAATATTGAAAGTGTCTGAGGACGCAAGCAGATCGATGATGTCACTAACTCAGTTTTGGGGTTTGTGCTACGTTGGGTTATGCGTTCTATTTTCGCGCCTTCCAGCGCTCAACCAGCCAACGTCAGCCATGCGCGTTTAAAGTATACAGGAAGCCATGATAAGAGGGCGCATAATAATAATAATAAGGATTATACCCAGAGGAATCAGAGAAGTTTGTTGCGCAGCATACACAGAAGCTTTGGCTAATTTTAATTCAAAGCAAGACAACGCGTCTTGGGTCAGGCTTGTAACGTTGCCGACTCTAATGTTGCGCATTCCGGAGCGAAAAACCAAAGATACCACACTTTGTCAAATAATTAGAAAACATCTCGTGGATACGCAGTGGAAGCGACTAAAAAATCTTCTTGACGAACAACCACGCAGCACCCCCAAAAACTCAGAAAAACAGTACACTGATCGTGACAGAGCCGCTACAGCAGAGCGCAAATTAGCAGAAGGTGATGTAAGATCTGCCGCACGTAGCCTTCTTTCAACCGACTCCTGTGCGCCACTCAACAGCCACACAGAGCAGGAATTGAGAAACAAGCATCCTCGTCCTACGGATTCGGTCAGAGAGCGCTTAAACAATTTTCAAGCACCAGTACCAGCGCAAGCATGCGTCGTACCAGAAAAACTTCGTCCGGTCTTTTTCCCTAGCATCAGGCCCAGTATTAGACGGTTTACGTCCTCGGCATCTGCTCGATATGCTCGATAGCACAGTACCGTCGGCTGGGAGGCTGGTGGAAGAACTCCGTTCTCTTGTTGGCTCAGCCTTGGGTGGTAATTTGCCACATTTCTGCATTCCCATCTTCTACGGGGCCAATCTGACAGCGCTAAAGAAAAAAAACGGCTCTATTAGACCTATAGTATGCGGCCTTACAATCAGGAGGCTTGTCGCTAAAGTAGCCATTGCCATTACCAGAACAACAATTGTGACAGCAATTTCACCAAGTCAGATAGGCGTTGCAGTGAAAGGCGGTGCAGAAGCGGCAGTTCACGCAGTACGAGCATTTGTTGAAGCAGAAGGTCCAGTACGGGTTCTAGTTAAATTGGATTTTCGTAATGCCTTTAATACTATACGACGCGATGTAGTGCTTAATGAGGTAAGACTCAAAGTGCCGCAACTTCTGCCGCTAGCCTGGCAAAGCTACAAGGAACCGACTCTGCTGTCCTGGGATGAAAAAGCACCAGTATCATCAGCTAGTGGAGTGCAACAAGGCGATCCGCTTGGACCTGCTTTATTTAGCCTCGGGGTATCCAGTTTAGTGGCACGCATGAAGAGCCCTCTTAACGTTTGGTACCTAGATGACGCAACGATCGGAGGCCCACTTGATCTGTTGTGTGTAGATATTATCAACGTGCTGAATTTGCAGAAGAGGGAGGTTTTAGCCTTAATGCGTCTAAGTGTGAAGTCATTACATTGGGAGGTAATGCCCAAGAACAGGATACAATTTTTAGGGCGGTTTCGAAAGTCTTGCCAGAATCTAGGCGCGTTGACTTAGACGAGCTGGAGCTTCTAGGAGCCCCAATAAGCTTACGATCGATTTTTAAAGTCCTTATTGACAAGTGCTCTGGACTGAAGCAAATTCGCTCTCGCTTAACGGCGATGCATTCGCAAGCAGCTCTGTGCATCTGGAGATACAGCTTGGGCTCGCCAAAACTTAACTATACTCTGCGCACTTCACCAGCTATTAAATGTCACGAAGATCTTCAAGCTTACGACGATACCGCAAGAAGCATTTTAGATGAGGTATTAAACGTCGACCTGCATGATAACACTTGGAAAAGAGCAACTCTTCCAATTGCCGAAGGAGGACTTGATATTAGATCAGCGGCGGAGCTGGTTCCCATGTGCTATGCCGCGTCTCTATTGGAATTTGATAAACTCGCAAAAACGTTGGTCGCACCAGACATCCGCCAAGAAATCACAAGAGCCAAAGACGCTGCAGAGCTAATAGCCAGACAAGCAATTGGACCAGGCCCCTGGCAAGAACGTCCCACACAGCATACATTGCACTCCTACAGATGCAGCGCTGCAGCTAGAGAGCTGTTAGACAGCCTCCAATCTCCAGTGGAAAAAGCTGTCTTTCTGGCAGCACGGGACACATTTAGTGGAGGCTTTCTAAAGTGTCTCCCTTCCCCGCAGCTGGGTAATATGCTGAATAACACCTCATTCCGCATGGTAACAGCTCTTCGAATAGGTGCCCCTGTTTGCAACCCCTACAGTTGCCGCGCATGTGGTACCACAGTAACTGAGGATGGACTTCACCCTCTTAGCTGCATCAAAGGGTAGAGTTTCTAGACACGCTGAAATCAATGCAATTATAAGAAGAGCCTTACGCAGAGCTGGTATACCAAGCACGCTCGAGCCCAGATTAGAACTTTATGACGACAAAAGACCTGGCGGTGTAACAATCCCGCTATGGGCTAACGGCAGATGCTTGGTATGGGATGCTACAGTGTCCTGTACAGTGGCTCCCTCATATATACGCCACAGTTCACTAGAAGCGAGATGGGTTGCCAAGCGCGCAGATAATGGGAAAAAAACGCAAGTACCAAGAACTGGAGGCAAGTTACATCGTAGTGCCAATATCTATAGAAACAATGGGTCCGGTAAGCAAGGGAACCAAGAGATTCATCAGTGAGCTGGGCCAACGGATTACAGATCTCACAGGGAATCGGCGCGAAGGCGAGTTTCTACGGCAACTGCTGTCGCTTGCAGTGTACCGAGGAAACGCCGGCTGTATTGTCGGTTTCATGGAATAATATTTAGGAGCTAGGAGAAGACAAGGAGTACACGTTCACACCTCACAATTGTAACATTTAAACAATACTAATAATAATAATAATAATAATAATAATAATAATAATAATAATAATAATAATTATTATTATTATTATTATTATTATCGTCTTCGTGATGGAATGACGGCGGACGCCAAAGAGTGCGGATGTGCGCATATCGAGCTCGAAGGAAACACGTCTATTCATGTGTGTGCAGGTTGGTAAACCCAGGAAGTAACATACGAGAGTGATGCCTGTAACTCAGTGATCAGTTTAGTGTACTGTGTGTGGCCATGCGACAGAGGCACGAGCAGCCATGTGGCTATGAAGATCCACACGGCATGGTGAAAGAAAACGAAACCACCCGCGTAACGGTCCGTAGGCTTCAAGCGGCATGCCGCTGCCATTCAAATTCGAATTCTAACGGCTGCTCAACTAAAATTTGACGTTGGAACATCTAATCTACAAAGTGGCGCCAACAGTTATATCAACAACTTATCGCGCCGACAATGAAAACGACGTTTTCCTTTGGAAAGGCAAGGATTAAGAAGACGATAGTTACAGCCAAGCCAGCGCCCACTTTGTATCACTGCAGAAGTAGCACTAGTAGGAGGTAATAATAATAGTGATAATAACAATAGTAACAGTGATAATAATAATAATAATAATAATAATAATAATAATAATAATAATAATAATAAACAATGAACAGCAAACTCCCTAAACCGAATCCCGATCATCTTCAAACCCGTCCCCAGCTAACATTCATCTGCGACGTCTGTAGAAAATCCGTATATCGCTCCGCGGACTACACATACATAAAACCCGTGTTCACGGAGGACAAACCCACACACATTCCTTTGACCGGCCACCCGATGGCTCCGCTCCACATACTTCGACCCAGAACCAGAGGGACTCAGCCGACATTACCTCTGACAACGATCCAAAAATGTTTACCCGTCTCCTAGCTTGTGTTCGCAAAAGCACGAAGCTAGTCAGAATAATTCCGAGAGGAGTCAGGGAAATCTGTTGCGCAGCTTACGCGGAAGCCCTCTCTCACTTCAACTCGAGACTAGACGCTTAATCCTGGCACAGATTAATGACTTTGCCGACACTCATGTTGCATATTATAGAACTAAAAAGCAACGACATCACATTGTGCCAAGTAATTAGGAAGAACATAACAGATTCCCAATGGAAGACGCTGGATAATCTTTCTGATAGACCGCACCACAGCCTCACACGGTCGCGCAAGGAGCACCTCACCGACCGCCAGATTGCCGCAAGGGCAGAACGCAAGTTAGCTGAGGGAGACATACGCTCCGCCGCACGCACTCTACTTTCGACAGAGTCTTTCGCATTGCCCGACGACCGCACGACTCAGGAACTTAGAAGCAAGCATCCCTCTCCTCCGGCTCACGTCAGGGACCGCTTGATCAACGTTGAGCGACCTCCCACGGATGAGCCTTTCATCGTTCCGGCACAGCTCGTAGTTAATGCGGTTCGCTCCTTCTCACTAGCATCTGGCCCTGGACTGGATGGATTACGTCCTCGACATCTGAGAGATATGTTGGACAGCACAATACCCTCTTCCGACAGACTGCCAGCGGAACTGCGCTGTCTGACTAACTTGACTCTAAGTGGCAGGCTGCCAAGTTTTTGCCACCCAATCTTCTATGGGGCAGATCTGACAGCCCTGAAGAAAAAAGACAGTTAAATTAGACCGATAGCGTGCGGCCTCACTTTACGTAGGCTGGTTGCCAAAGTAGCGATTGCCATCAATAGGACGGTAATCTTGAAGGCGGTGGCACCTCACCAGGTTGGCGTTTCAGTTAAAGGCGGAGCTGAAGCTGCAGCACACGCAACTCGGGCTTTCACGAAGGCAGAAGGACCCCCACGAGTCCTGGTAAAACTAGATTTCCGAAACGCCTTTAACACCATCTGACGCGATGTTATCCTTAATGAAGTTAAAGCGAAAGTTCCACAAATGTTTCGCTTAGCGTGGCAGAACTACGGCACGCCATCACTGCTGTCCTGGGGAGAGGTACAAATCCGGTACAAATATAATTGAGTTGCCTGACCTGGAAGTCCTGGGAGCGCTCATTGGATCTCGGAAGATCTCGAAAACAAACCTGGATAAGCGGGACGCCCTCCGGTGTTTCAAAACTCGGCTATTGGCGATGCACGCACAGGCTACTTTATGCGTATGGAGATACAGCCTAGGATCACCTAGGCTAAACTACATTCTACGCACGTCCCCCACAGGTCACCACTGTGATAATTTGCAAGCATTTGACGAGGTGGCAAAGGAGATACTGAGTGAAGTTCTAAACGTGGCCCTTACCGACAGATCCTGGGAAAGGGCCACACTTCCTCTCAGCCAAGGAGAATTGGGACTAAGGTCCGTGGCAGAGCTTGCTTCGTTGTGCTACGCGGCCTCTATCATAGAGTTCTCGGGGCTTGCGGAGACGTTGTTAGAACCGGGTGTTCATTCTGTGCTGCGCGGAAGGAGGGACGAAGCTGAGCTGGCAGCTAGACAATCGATAGGCCCTGGCCCCTGGGAGCAACACCCTACACAGCACATGCTTGACAGCTACAAGTGTAAAACGACCGCTCGCACGATCTTAGATGACATCCAATTCCCGACAGAGAGAGCGGTATTCATAGCTGCCCGTGACACTTTCAGCAGTGGCTTCTTAAGAGCACTTCCTTCATCACAGCTGGGCACCATGCTGAACAACACCTCTTTCCGCATGGTGGCCGCTCTGAGAATAGGCGCTCCCATATGTTAGCCATACGAGTGTAAAACGTGTGGAAAAACAGTGGATGAGGACGGACTGCACCCTTTGAGCTGCGCTAAAAACCCTGGTAGGGCTCCCAGACACGCGGAAATCAACGCGATCCTAAAGAAGGCTCTTCGTAGAGCCGGCATACCAAGCACCCTGGAGCCCAGGTTGGGCCTCGAAGACAACAAAAGACCAGACGGCGTCACCATCCCGCCATGGTCCAACGGCAAATGCCTGGTATGGGATGCCACGGTATCATGTACAGTGGCTCCGTCATACCTGATGCACAGCGCCATCAGGTCAGGGTGGGTTGCTGAACATGCCGAGATCGCAAAGAAACGCAAATACTCTGATTTGGGGAGGAGATATCACTTCGTACCCGTCGCCATGGAAACGATGGGCCTGATCAGCAAGAGCACAAGTATCCTCCTCAAAGACCTAGGTGTCAAAATTAGTGCTAACACGGGTGACCAGCGCGAGGGCGAGTTTCTGCGTCAGCAACTCTCGCTCGCAGTGTGTAGGGGAAACGCCGCCGCTATCATCGGCTGCGTTTCCCCTACACACAATCGGCGGATTGAGAAGGGGGGGAGGGTGAGCCTACGCGGGTACACGTTTGGGTCCCACAATTGTAGGGAAATACTGAAAAATTGAATAAAATATTATTATTATTATTATTATTATTATTATTATTATTATTATTATTATTATTATTATTATTATTATTATTATTATTATTATTTTGACGTAACGAGCACATGATTTTCGTTCTAGCCCCTGGCCAACCTTCACAGTACAGAGGCTGTATGTTTTCGAGTGTATTTCGAGTGCAAGTACTCATGAATAAAGCTATGTGTTTCATTCATTCATACAGTAGATGCATCTCGAAAGGTACGCATCATTAGTAGAATTGGCTACTTGACTCGGCTGGGGGTGTGACACGTGCTTGTATTTGTTGGCTCCTGCGTTTCAGTGCAAGGTACGCTCTGTCAAAATGTATAAGTAATAACACTGATACTCTCACGATGACTACTTTGAGGACAAGCGTTGATCATCAGTACCATGCCATGCCATAAGGGAAATAAATATTTCAATGCAGGTTGGACCAACCGGTCTTTGAGGTATAGGGGCTCTAACTCGTGATTGGTATCCTGGGATTAAAAATTCTGGCATGCTAGCTTCGTCTGCTAGATATCGGCGCTAAGTTCCGCTCGATATCAAGTAAATCCAAAATCTTCGAACGCCCCCTTGTCTTGAGGGGTTTTGTCTCGTCTAAAAATACCTCTAAACTTACTAGGCGTATCTGACTTGTATGAATTCCAAAAGCCTACGGGTTCAACTAAATAAAGTGTGACAATTTTGGGCAGTGCAGCAATATGTGACAGGACAAATCAGGCCAGACGCGTTCAGCCCGATACGAGGTCTTCCGTAGACAGATTGAAGGAACGATGTAAGCACCATGGGGTGTTGGAATGTGGGTAGGAATGGCTCTATTTCAGTAGTTCTTTCTGCCTGTGAAGCTGACAGGTCCGTGTTTGGTCAGTTCCACGATATAGTACTACTTAGGTCTTCCATAACAGTATGTACTTAATTTAAGATTTAGTTAAACTCGGTGCGAAAATAATGTTTCCCAATAGAAGGAAGGGGCTGATTGTTTAGGAGTGAGGATGACATCTATAAAGGTAGTTATTCTACGTTTTTGTCTTTTACATGGCTGTGCAAACCTGTCAATGCATGGAGCAGCCAGTCAATGCATGAAGAAACCAATCATACTGGCGTGTTCAGCAGAAAATTCTGCTTAACCTAAATGGCGCAAACTAGCGAAAGGCAAATAGCCAGGTTGAGAAAAGTAATGAAATGTCGATATGTTATTATGCCTTACGTTAAAGCTTTCGCGTGCAGAACCGTAAATTTTACGGCCAACCCATTACGGCCAAAAATGTACGTCCGAAACTATTCCCAGGCAATAGCAAACTTAAGTCCCATTTGTTTGGTACAAAAGTGATAGTGTTGCGTTACGTAGTTGCCAATTAACTTTCCGCCGAACACGCCGGTAGGATCGGTTTCATCATGCATTGACTGGTTCTACTGCAAACGTAGATTTGCACAACTATATGATTTGTTTAAAGGTATTCTAGAATTAAAAAGAGGCTGTAGATATGTATATCCTAAGGCCATTTCCGCAACGCTCTTAGCAGTTTTAAAAGAGAAGTGTCGACTCTTTTAACGGATGCCCTTGTTCCATTCTATATAGGCTGTACGGTAATAGGCGGTGAATTACATATATAAAAATATTAGTTATATAGGGCAATATTTTACGTCGTCGGCACCACATATTTACACGCGCACTATGCAGGGCATATATATATATATATATATATTTTTTTTTTTTTTTTTTTTTTTTTTCTTATTTACTTTTTTTTCAAATATATGCCAACGTTGCAAAGTGGTCTACCACAGATAGTGCCGCCATAGCTGGAATTCAGATCGGATGATGAAAAGTTCGAGACCGTAGCGTTAACCAATAAAACTGTCGACATAACGATGTTGACTGGCCATCGTGTCAGATTGTCTAGACGGTATGTCTCAACAGAATGAAGCAATCTTACTGCCTTACTTAGTGACTGTGGGGACATAGAATACACCCCGTTGTATGCCTAGAATCAGACCGTCTGCAGTCGTCCGATACGGGGACTTTGATTATCTATGAACTGCTGTGTGTTCACAGACACCCCATACACTCAATTTGAGTTTTTTTTCTAACGTAATAGCCAGCGCGATTTCTCTACATCGTGTCGCCATGATGTGTGTTATAAAGCAGTCCGACTCGCTTCATCTATGCACCGTGGAACATCTCGGATAGTAGGCCTGAAATCTACGTGGCCCTCTGTTGAGGTGTCGCGTTAACGAGCGCCAGCACTCTTGGCTTTGGTCGCTATAATTATCGTGTTGGCCATTAGAATAGTAAATTTTCTACAGCAATTACACTAATCGAATATTGCACTGGATTTTGTAGAGAGTGGCGTTGGAGTCGAGCCCATGCTATTTCGACGTGCTTTAGGCAGCGATGCGGATTCAAGCAAGTTGTCTTTTACCATATCAATATCTTGCACAATATTAGGTTGAATGGTACACACTGGTTTTTATTTTCGAAACCTACAATCGTTCTTGGTTTGTCTTTCAAAATAGATGTCAGAATGCCACCCAATTCTTCAATTGACCTGCTATGCTCGACGTGGGTACTGATAGAATAGCTTTATTAACCGACGGTTGGTTTACAATATTGCGCGTACAGAGAAAGCATACATCGACGGTCCCCACAGCTCGACGTGTGTACTTTGTAACCTAACGGTGTAATTTATGGTATTTATTTTACTTACGTAGGTAGAGCGTGTAACGCTGCCACAACGTTCAGACTAAACTACGAGTTGTAACGTAATTCAGACCGCCATGGCTAACAACACAAGCGACGCTTTCAATATATCAATGCACTATTTCAATTTGGTCTGCTATGTTGGTGCTACGTTGAGTGGTGTATTTTATGACATGTTTAGCGGTTTGTTCGAAATGAGAAGTATGTGTCGGTGCAAGTCACGCATTCGAGTGCGCTAGACTTGAACGCGAATTGAGTGATCTGCAGTTTTGTGTAAATGCATGGCCCACCCCATTATAGGCGTGCCTCCAATCTGGCAGTTTAGCATATACCTGTCAGATATATATAGTAAGGTTTACTGTGCATTTACCTTTGGGGCTTGGAGAAAATAATATATCGATGCGTTCCTGATCAAAACGTTTATCCACTGAACTATGAAGGGTTCGTAGGTAGGACGCTTGTTTACGTTGGATAACATGATCACTTGCACACCAATATTACTCTACTGTTGGCCTAACTCAACTAACTGTTGGCCTGCAGCAGCCATAAATCTCAGAACTCACTGAGAAAGGTCCAGCTTCGCAGAAAAAGGTTGTCGTGTTTCACTAGAACAATGCTCCTGCACTCAAATTGCGGCATGCGTGCATTATCAGAACTGGACGAATGGAGGTCTGAACCTATTGAACAACCCCTTGTTTTCCGGACCTCGCCCCCCGTGATTATTTCATACTCGGAAATTTGAGGAAATCTGCACTTCTGAACTCTAGATTTGTGCTACTAGAGTTCTTCAGGTACAGGCGGCATTGTTATAAGATTTCGATATACTTGCTGGACATAAAACTAAAGGTGGGTCTTAGCATCCAACTGGTTACATATAAATATATATATATATATATATATATATATATATAATTGCTGTTTGCTCACCATGGTTTGTAGATTTACATAATATACAGGGTGTTCCTATTTGTGTGTCCAAAACGCTAGGGTATGGTCAAACTCGGTGAGAAAATCATTTTTGCCAATGGGTGGAAGCCGGGAAAACGTTTTGTTTAGGAGTGAGGATGAATTTTATAAAAGCAGTTATTCTGTCTTTTTTCTCCTACATAGTTGTGCAAAATCTACGTTTGCGGGAGAACCAGTCAACGCACAAAGGAACCGATCATACCGGCGCGTTTGGCGGAAAATTCAAATGCACAATAAAATATACATTACTAGCTTGCGTAGCAAAAAGCGAATAGCCAGATTAAGGAAAGTCATAAAAAGTCAAAATGTTACGTTAACGCTTTTTTGTGCAACATCGTAATTTTTTCCATTACTACCAAAAATGCACGTCTAAAAGACTACTCTCAGGCAATAGCAGATTTAATGCCCACTACATTCGTACCAAAGTGATGGTGCTGCGTTACGTATTTGCCAAGTAACTAAGCTTTTTCGACAGTCATATCGAAAGCGAAGGCATGCATACTTGCATAGGGTGTATGAGAAAGTTAGGTACATATTTTGAGGTTTGGTAGAACTCAGCAAGAGAATATTTTTTTCTAATGGAAAGAGGGGGCGGAAACGTCTTGGCAAAATGCTACGGTTCTGGACGTGAAAACTTCAACGTGAAACATAACAACTATGACTGTCGAAAAAGCTTAGTCACTTGGCAAATACGTAACGCAGCACCATCACTTTGGTACGCATGTAGTGGGCATTAAATCTGCTATTACCTGAGAGTAGTCTTTTGGACGTGCATTTTTGGTTGTAATGGAAAAAATTACGATGTTGCACAAAAAAGCGTTAACGTAACATTTTGACTTTTTATGACTTTTCTTAATCTGGCTATTCGCTTTTTGCTACGCAAGCTAGTAATGTATACTTTATTGTGCAGAATTTTCCGCCAAACACGCCGGTATGATCGGTTCCTTTGTGCGTTGACTGGTTCTTCCGCAAACGTAGATTTTGCACAACTATGTAGGAGAAAAAGACAGAATAACTGCTTTTATAAATTTCATCCTCACTCCTAAACAAAACGTTTTCCCGGCTTCCACCCATTGGCAAAAATGATTTTCTCACCGAGTTTGACCATACCCTAGCGTTTTGGACACACAAATAGGAACACCCTGTATACGCGTTGCGCACTTTAAGAACGTTAACAAGCTGGTGTTTGATTCCATACATTTTATTTAATCGATATCTGTCTGTATCGATTTTACTAAATTATTTACGTGCAACCAGATGATGCGGTTTTCCCACCTGCTATACCTAGTCAAAAAACAGCTTGCGTGTCAGTGTTTTACCCAAGTATCTGAAGTTTTTGACCAATACTGGTTTCCCTTCACTTTAATGTCATAGTCAGTCTGAGAATAAGCTTCTATTCTACTAAACTACATCAAGTTTGTTCTTGGCCCGTTGATGTTCAACTTATTTTTGCAGAACCTTCATACATAAGGCCAGTCGCATACAGAACAATACAAACGGATTAGCTGTATAACTTTGTGTCACGCCAACTGCTCGAGAGACCACCTTAGTCAAATTGTTGGCTGAATATATGTATATGTCACGGGCGATAACCTTTTCTGCAAAATTACCTAAATAGTTATAATTGTTTGAATATATGTAATAATGGAAATTTCAAGCTCAATGAAGAACTATTGAACTTAAATAAATTTGCCGTCCGGAGAAGACGGTCCGATATAAAAATATATAATGAGCCAGAACGCATTCGCTCATCTGGGTCCCCAAGACGACACAGCATCTGAAAGTTAATCGGAGCAAAATCATACCGCGAATTTTAGCGTGGCTAGTTTAAATGCGTTGCGATCGCATAAGCTTACCAGTTTTTACCAGTGTAGTTTGTTTTAGGAACCGCGGGCCGTGTAATTAGCACACGCATTACCTAATGCGTACAAGTACAAAATGGTTTGTGATATTGGGTCTTCTTTATATGCAATATTATGTGTGACCTCTCTCGTACCATATAATATATACTGTTTCAGGTTTATTTATCATTATGTAATAGTGAACTTTATATATATATATATATATATAAGCATAAGCACATGCTTGACCAACTTAATAGTCCCAAACAGAACACATTAAATATCGTTTTGCTTAGAATACGCTTAGCTGAAAAACTTTACTCACTCGCTTAAATATATTTGTTGTAACTATACCGAACAAAGTGACATAAACGTGTCAACAATCGTTTGCGGAACCTTGGTATTATTAGTATTTTTATTAAACTGGATTTTTTTAAATTCTACTTTGAAACGCTCACACCGATCCACAATCGATGATGCGCGAAGCATAGACGCTCGACAAAGGCCAACGATCAATGTTTAGTGACCACACTAGAACAAATCGATGGTGAAACCACGCGCTGCTTTCAATTCTACTATTTTTTTTAGGTAAATCTTTATTATCAAGGAAACATCCCGAAAACCATTCTGGACACTGAGTATGACTAATGGTAGCTGACCGCCTGCGCCCCGAGGAGGTAAGCTTCGTGTGCATGAATGAAGGGGCGCACCCCTAAGACCGACTTGTTACACGTCACACGTGTAGGGCCCTTTGGCTGAGGAAAAGGCTGGGCGTTGTATTAGTTGTAGTACTAGACCGTTGTCGAGTACCTCCTCCGTCAGTGCTGTGCGTGCGTGAGCTTTAAGATGACTAAAAGGCTTTGTAGGAATACGATATAGTAGAAGGCAATCCAATCAGGACATAACAAAGGAATATATCCACTCGTGTGGCGGGCGGGATGTTGAAATAAGAGGCCTTTCTACTTTAGGTTCTGCGTTGTGAACGCACGTAGAAAATAATTAAATAGAATAAAGGTAGCCGGTTATTTCTACAAACAGTCGTTGATTATTGAATAGCACTGGCAAATTACATGAATCGTTGTATATATATATATATATATATATATATATATTAGAACTGCAGGTTCATAAAATACCCTGAAAAAAGAAGGCCGGTATAGGGAAAACAGTGGTGAAATAGCGACAATAAGGAAGGCTAAAAGAGTGGCCTAGAGCAAGAAGGGCCGTAAAAAGAGCTAGAGGATGGGGGAATACGACTCAATCTGGTAACGGAGTACGTAAAAAGAAAACGTAGAGCTCCACTTAAAACGAAAATTGTTGTTGACAGCAAAAAGAACGGTGGAGGAAAGGTGGAGGGAATTCCTCGCGACTCTCGACAACGACCCATGGGGGAAGCCGTAGAAGACAGTTTGAGGCAAGCTGCAAATGAGTGCTCCAAAAACCGTTCTGAAAGATTCAGAGAGGACGAGTTTCCTGACAAGGTTGTTTCCCCACGCACGCGGATTTCCGTAGAGCAGGTTACGAGAGCAACCAGTTAGAGAAGGGATCAGAAAATGATACTCCTGAGGTCTCCGTTGTAGAAATGTTCCAAACAGCTGTGAGAATCAAACAATGTAAGCGCCAGAACCTGACGGCATTCTTCCAATGGCTGTGGAAGCTCTCTTGAAGGACTCCCCTGAGGTTGTGGCAAATGTCACGAGTAAGCTTATAAGACAAGAAAAATGCCCACCCCGAAGGAAACAGCGGAGGCAGTCATTGTGTCTAATAGAAATGGCGGTTATAGGCCTATATGCCTGATTAGCTCGTTAGTAAAGGGCGTGAAAGCCACTGTAGCAAAAGGGCTCCGAGTTTTCGCTGGAGAAAACTGACCAAAGTTTGATACACAATATGCACACAATTTCGCAAAAAATAGATCGGTTCTAACGGCTATCAACATAGCGATGACCAGGGCAGTAACGTTGCACAACGTCATGCCTATTTCCCGCAAGTTATACCTTGCTGTGCTGCTAAACGTGAAAAACGATTTTAACAGCCTACTATGGAAGGTTATTCTGGATACACTGGTTAAGGGGAAGGTCCTACAATACATAGTATGGCTAATCTCGAATTACTTAAAAGATCGTGTTATCCCTTGTGAGGGAAAGGTGATGTCTATGACGGCGGGTGTCTGACAGGGTTCCATCCAAAATTATTGCCTCCCTCCATGCCTCCAACGACGCCATTAGATGGGCGACCACCTCCATGATAGGCCGGCCTCTCACAGCCATTGGCCCTGCGCCCCTCTCTTTTCTAAGTACATCACACCGCAAAACAGTATGCTACACGGTATCCCGCCTCTTCAGAGTCACACAGTACGCAAATATCACCTATGACCTTCTTAATTCTTAACATGTAACTCTCAAACTGGACGTGTCTGGTCAACCTGAGTCGCCCAGTAGAAAAGTTTCCCGTGTCGGCGGTCGTACCACACTCTAAGGTTCTGTATCAGACTTTTGGTCCAACTCCCTGTGGTCACACTGAGGCTTAGCTGCGCCCATTCCTCTTAGCAGGGCGATATTATGGCACTCCTGGCCCTTGTGAGATCCAGATCTTCATCTAGATACATTTTACTTCTCTCAGCCGCTAGGAGGTCCCATAGCAGCATTTTGGCTAGGGCCCGAAGAGCTTCACTCGAGACCGTTCCGATATGCTTACCCTGATTGCCAGCGTTTGTTGGGTCAACCGTAGTGCACACCTATTTTTCGCCGTCCGCAGTGCCGTGTCCCCCCAAACTGTGTGAGTGAGTATAGTGCTATTGATTCGGCCATCGAAGCCAGAGGCCTTCTTTTCTCCTCAGCCACCCCAAGAGTGGTGCAGAACCAAGCTCTACAAACTCTCCGGACCTGCCTACTTTGGGGATTTTACAATTTGTGCAATTCATTTCCTAATTATAGAAGCTGCAGGGACACTAGAGGTACTGGTTAGAAATAAGCACCTGGAGCGACTCAGGCGACACAAAAGACAAAATACGACGGTACCCCTAGAAGAGCCCTTTTGCAGGTAGAGGAACGCATTATGGAGACAATGTAAAAAACTCTGAGATACATTCGGCCAATTGATCGAAGAACACTTACCACTCCTTCTCTCGGCACATAGTACTATTAACAGGTGAGCCGGACTAACATAAAGTGAAGCTTAAGGGGGGAGGCGCGTTTAGAGAGTACGACCTCAACGGAATAATGTCCAACCGTCAGGGGTGTGCATATCACACTGCATATTGAGAGGACTAAGAGGACTCTTCACCTACTTTCACCCTACTGCGCCAGTGCCGAAAACATTTAACTCTTAAAAAAAAAATATATATATATATATATATATATACCACCCCACTTGTGCTTGAAACATTGGGGGGGGGGGGGGCTACGAAGAAACTACTCAGCGATGTTATAAGAAGCTTGGCGCTTGCTACAGGAGATAAGACGGCGGGCGAGTATTCATTGCAACGTCTGACATTAGGTGTTCAGAGGAAAGATGGGGAAGGCGATTTATGAGTAATTTCTTAGCTTGCTGATCTTTGCAAGCGAGGCTGCGTAGCCAGCATCAGATGCGCCACCGTCGACAAAAGAGGGGCCTATAGACTCGATGACGGCTGCATACTAAGGTAGCAGTTTACTTCGTTCATAGGGTGTAAGTATCATCTCATCTGGAGGCCGGGCGGATCTGAGATACGCAGAAGGCCACATGACCTCAGGGCCTAGTTTGTCGACAGGTTACCACATTGACACGGACGAGGGCTGACGAGGTTGGTTTGTAGTCGTAGATGTTCTGCCATAAGAGTCGACCCGTCATCGAGAACTGTACCCATGAGGGCAGTAGGAAACGCGTGTATCCAGGCGCCTGAATCTTTTGCAAAAACAGCGTTTAGGTAAGTTCCGGTTATGTCGTCGGGAGGTTCGCTGTGCAAAGAGACACCCCAGGGATAGTACGTTGTCAGGTGTACTTCTGCACTGTGCCTCAAGTTTCCCTTAGAAGTTTGTCGAGCGATTTTTGAACTGGCTCACTCCAGCTGCATCTAGGTGCGTGCTTGTCCTATTCTCTGCACTAGCGCTGAGAAGGTAATGGCAGAGCCGGCCGTAACAAAAAAAAAGTGAGTTCAGCGGAGTCTCAAGGGTGAACAGCGGGCCGGCTTGTTGAACGTTTGCAAGCCATAAGCTAGATAGGTCAACTCCTCAAAAATGCTGAAAATATGAAAAAGCTGAAATATATCTCGGGAGCGGAAATGTCTTCTACAATTGGTAAATGGCCGTGAAAATATAAAAATTGCAACAAGATGCATTTTTTAAGAATTACCTTTAATACAACATTTGGTCTGCTTTAAGCTAACGTAGAATGCAATTTAACAGAGGCAAAATTTCCTCCAAACATGAAGGTATGATTGGTTTGTCGATAGAATAATTGGGTTTTTGCAATATGTCAAGATAAAGAGCTTGATACAGCCACTTGTGGTAATTTCACTCTCACTCCAAAAGAAGACATTTCCGCCCCCGTGTCCCTTTGGAGAAATTATTTTTTTGCCGAGTTGTTGTTGGACGAATTCTGGGAGACTGTATATATATATATATATATATATATATATATATATATATATATATATATATATATATATATATATATATATATATATATATATATATATTAACGTGTTAAGAATAACAGCCAAAAATGTTTCATTAAAAAAATATTTTATTGCATTGCTCCCCGAGATGGTCAATGCACTTTTCCCACCGAGGTTTCAGAGCATTTATACCGCATGTTCCAAGAGCTCCGGGTCCTTAGACTGGATATAAGCATTGACAGCAGTCTCAACCTTTTCATTGTTAGAAAAACGCTTTTCACCGAGGATATTCTTAAAATTCTCGAAAGGTGAAACATTACAGGGGGCATGTCCAGAAGGTAGTAGGTTTAGGTATAGTATTAATACGTGCATGCTGCTTTGCGCCAGGTGGCACAGATGTCGTCAGCAGGGACTCGAGGGTGACAGTGTCAACTCTTTTTTTTTTTTTTCCTTTTAAACATGTATTCGGTATACTTCCCAAGAAACTCAATATACTATTTCTACTAAGATTTCAGAGCATTTAAATCGCTTGAGCTGAGCTAAAACTCGTCTGTCATTTTTCCTAAGTGTGTCTATTAAGAGCGGTGATACTACAAGATCACATCTTCTGAGGAGTCTCTTTAAAAATCTCCTGTGCCCACCTTCGACCACACCTACGTATTAACACAAATCTGGGTGTCATATAAATGAACAGTATAAACGTGTAGATAACACAAATGAGTTTTTAAACGAAGGTACACCGTAGGCCCCTGACGACAAAACAGCGGAACAACATATTCACAAGTATGGATGCTGCTTTGACTAACTCTTTAATGTGTGCGGCAAAGGTGAGGTCCGCGAAAATTAGGACTTTAAGATTCCTCTTACGTTTGCCGTCGGCAGAATTGACCCGTTGAGTAAATAGTTTAGCTCGGAGGAACCGTGTTTCACAACGAGCCATTTGTGAACGGAGAGCTGCATATCATTGTCAATGTCTGTCCACCGCGGACACTGTCCACCGCGGACTACAATGCTGTGTGTTAACTGTGAAAAGTCGAACGCACTATAAATGTAAAGATCGTCAGTGTACAACAGATATTTAACAGTCGGTGGTATATAGAGTTTTATATCTAGGACAAATAATATGTACAAGAACGTAGAGACCCAGCTCCCCTGCGGCAAGCCAGACGGTGCGGGGTGCAGGCTGCTTAAGGCGTTTCCTGACTTGACTCGGCCAAAATCCGATTGCGCAAAAATCCAACAAACCTACGCAAGGCCTGCGGACTCGGAACCTACCCTCGCACTCGTTGAAAAGTTGGTCGGCGGCATTCAGGCCACGCTTCCGTCTGCTGCCCCTCTGATCGTCGCGGGAGATTTCAACGCTCGTCTTGATTGTCCCTCCTCCAGTCGCACGACAGCCTTACGTGATACCCTAGCTGACTATGGTTGCTGGATAGTTACCCCAGCGTCATGTCCGACCTTCCTCAACCATTCGGGGAGCTCGGTCATTGATTTATTTGCGGTCAGCTTAAGCGAGGACAGAGTAAACTATATTGGAGAAAGGAATTCGTTGAGTGAAGGCGGACTTATTCGATCACATATCCCAACTGCGCTAGAATTCAAGATACATGACGATACGTCGAGAGCCCCCAGACGAGTGCCTCGGGCCCGCAATCTGGACGTTGCGGCTCTACTGGAACGTTCGCATGAGGTCCTGCCGATTCCCGATTTCATCGACGTCGAGCAATATGCTGATCGCCTCGTGGAGATCCTTCAATCGTCTACTTGCTCCCCCAGGAAAAAGAAACATCGCCCTTGGTTCAACCACGACTGTCACGTTGCTCGAGCGACACAGAAGACCCTCCATTTGTTGTCAGAGCTGCAACCTGCCGTTAAGCCGCTTGCTGATGTTTTCCGAACGATCTGCCGGAAGACATACACTCAGCAGAAGAAACTATATCTCGAACAACAGGAGGCTATCGTCCTCACACACGCAGAACGAGCTCCATACAAGTGGCTTACACGCGGTGGGCAGACCTCCTGTCCTATTAGCTCTGTCACCCTCGTTGGACATTTCACCGAAATGTTTGCATCGAGTGACACGATCCCCCGCGAATCACCATTGTTCGCTGCTGTTTGGGACGAGGAAACGACAAGACATCAGAGCGAACTTGAGAAGGACTTCACGGTCATGGAAGTTCTGCAGGCTCTTCAAGGGCTGTGCAACAACAAAGCATCAGGACCGGACGGCGTTCGGAATGAGCACCTTAGAAGCTCACTTGTACTCGCTCCGTGTTGGACAGCATTGTTCAACGAATGCCTCAAGACGGGGCGTCTCCCAACACAATGGAGAAATGCGACCCTACTGGTCATCCCAAAAGGCAAAGGTGACCCTACCCACCCCTCGGCCTGGAGAGGCATTGCAAAGAAGAGCGTGTGCTATAAGCTGCTGTCGTGCTTGATCACGAAAAGACTAAGCGCCTTCTTGGAGGCCACGAACGTTATACCTGAAGAACAACATGGATTTCGGAAGGGGCGTTCCACGCAAACATCGTGCAGAATTCTCCTGGATGACGTCAAAGAAACCCTCTCCCGACCAGGGCAGTCTCTGTACGCGGTATTCGTTGACTTCAAAGCCGCCTTTGACTCCGCTCCACGTGATCGTGTGCTCAACATTCTGGCAGAAGTCGGCGTTTCCTCGAAGATGCTGAACCTCATAAGAGAGATCTTACAGGAAAACCGGGTGACAATCGACGATGGAGTGTCGGAACTGCCGGCGTTTTCGCAAACAACCGGGTTTGCCCAGGGGGACAATCTGAGTCCACTTCTCTTTTCCGCCCTCTTGAAGGACCTGCCAAAACGGATTCGGGGGTGTAGAGATCTCGTTAAGGTTTTATTATACGCAGACGATTTAGCTATATATGGAAGTAGCCGTTTCCAGGTCCAACAGGCGCTGGCCAGACTCAACACAGCCGTTACAGAGTTGGGGTTAACAATTAATCTTCGTAAGACGGAGGCACTAAAGTTCCGTAGAGGGGGCAGGGTCGCGCGTGACGACTCTCTTCATATCGGTAGCTTCTCTCTCGCCTACGTCAATAAGTTCCCTTATCTGGGACTAATCATGCCGTCAAATGGGGTAGGGTTCTCGGCGCATGTTATGGAGAGATGCAGGAAAGCCCTTATAGCGGCATCTTCCATCAGGAGCCCGCACCGCCTGTCCCTCGTCACAGCCATTCGCCTCTTCGACCTGAAGATCGCCCCCGTGGCTTCATATGGAGTGGAGTTAATATGGGCGCACCTGACTCCCAGAAACCTCGACCAGCTGAATCAGATAAAAGCAGCTTTCCTGAAACGGACTCTGGGACTTCATACGTCAACGCGCAACCGCCTCGTCTTCTTATTAGCAGACTGTCCACTTTTCATAGAAGACCTAACGCGCCGTTATAACCTCCCGCAAACGACAGCCTTCATCGACTGCATTAGAAAATGGGAGGCGAAATTTTCTGAGCTCGACCCGGAATTTTTCACTACGGAGCGATGAGAAATGCGGAGTGGAAGGGGCCAGAGCGTAGCAACAGGCACGTGATAACACGATTTGCAGTACACGGCTTTCATCACATTTTATGTCAACGTGCTGAATTCCATGAACCATGTGAGACTTGTGTATGCCGCCGCTGCGGTGAACACTGCCGAAGATACCAAGCCGCAAAATGCAATCTTGTGCAATCTTTAAATGAATTAGCCCGTCATTGTGGGGCCTTGTAGCTTATATATTGTATATATATGTATGCGTATGTATATGTTTATATATGTGTGTATATATGTGTATGTGTATGTATCCATACATATGCAGATCACCCGGTGATAGTCTTGACTCACTGTCCTTATAGTTGTTAAAGAGATGTATTTGTGATTATAATCGCTACTCAACCTGAGTGAATAAATATGAAACATAAATTATTCATTAGCTACATCCTTGTTACCGACTCGGTCGAACGCACTGTTCTGATCATAATAAATACAATGGAAATGTCGGTCTGTGTTCATGTAAAACGCTCAGTCGTGCGCCATCTCTAACAGTTGCGTAGACGTAGATCAACGAGGCACAAAACCATGTTGCGCCGCATCGAATAATTTGTTTACAGTCATATAATTGGTTATGAATCTGACTAGAACTCTCTCAAAAACTGTGCAAGCGACGGAGCACTGCGACACTGTGCAATAATTCCCGACGCGTTTTCTGGGCCCATTTTTATATTTCGGGGTCACAATGCTTTGCTTAAAAAGCATTGGGATTTTACAATTGTAATGTAAACGCTCGAAAATCTGCTTTAAAGGCTTCGTAAATAAGATGGCCAGTTTTTTTAGGTATAGGCGGGATGCCGTCAGATGTGTGGCTTCATTTGGGCTCTAAGCGCAGCATTTTCAAGTAAATGGTACGCTCATTGAACTCGCAGCAGCAGTTTCCAAAAAGAGCACCTTTTTTTGTAGCTGAGGATGTTTCAGCAGCAGTCCAGTCAATTTGAGGTAGGTTAAGTGAGACTGAAATAACTAAAATGTGTGACACTGGCATTATTGCCCGGCATAGGAGCACAACATATCGAACAGCCAGTCCTCCAATACAGAAACTAAGCACATCATCGTGCGTTTCTTCTGCTTTTTCTGAAGAACATACAACGCCGGCCAGCCGAGAATTTGCAAACATTTTTCAACTTATACGTCTAACACGTCAAAATCATAACCCTACGACTGTTCGCAGTGCTCACAACTAACATATTCAAGCAAGTGCGCATTTCATGACAATCAGCAAGGGAGCGCCCGTCGGAATATGTCCGAAATAAATCTAACTGCCTTAGAAAGTGATTACAGGATGTGAATCAAGAATATATGGTCCCCCCCCCAGTGGTGTTTTCAAAGAGAAAGTCTATCGATTCAATTCAGTTAGAGCAGATCCAACACCAAAATTAGTTTGACTATTTTTTTTACTACAAGGGACTCGTCTTCCATTATTTGTTCACTTCCTAGTTCTATGGTCAATAAGGAATGCTACTGCGAAGTTTAATTGAGATTATGCGAGAACGTTCGATATTTACATTTGTTTCGAAGAGTGGGAAAGACTATGTCTCTCGTCTCTTGCTCTGCACGTTAAGTCGGAAGCCCTGCGCGCCAAAAGCATGTCATCTACGTCATCGATAATACCGGTGTCGCACAAGACACACATCTCACCTGAATTTTCCGATCTTCACCACATACGTCTAGAGGAACTTGGGTTGGGTATAATTTTGTTCTCGCGCACTTGCACCGATAGCAACCTCTGAAGTTCGGGACTACTTCAAAATATTAGTACTCCAATTTTTGTTCGGGATTATCGACCCTGGTGCTCCTCGCTTCGCTCCAGCACATTCAGCTTGCCATCTCTCTGGAAGCAGCAGAGTGATATTTTTGCCTGGTTTTCTGTGCTGTCTGTCTCTACACTGACTCCATGGAGGAGAGTAGCGGTTGACGCAAAAAGGCGGAGCTTCTTCTGCAAAAGTCGCTGGTTCTTGGTATTAGCTTGGTCAGTTTGTCCGCTGTTCAGAGCGTTTAAACCACGTAACCAACGAGATTTTGGTCAAGCATCAGGCTTAATTATTTATCTGGTTTGCTTACTCGGATCCCGTGGCTGTTCAAACAGATATCGAGGTCTAGGCAGTGCTTCCTTGCAAGTAGCAAGAGGGTTTTGCTCTTTTTCGATGCCAGTACTAGGTAGTAAAACTTCATCTACCGATTAACCCTCTCCGAAACATTGTTTACCCGACCCTCTGATAGCTCTTCGTTATTTGCGATGACCAGGATCGCTGGATGACGCGTTCATCTTGAGCGGGTAATCATCCGCTACGTTTCACAGAGCAGGTCCAAGCAATGAAGCTGTGTGGAGTTTCAATTGTATAAGCTTGGCGAGGTACACTTCTTTGCAACAGGCCGTTAACGCACGCTAGAAGATTTAATACATAAGGTATAGTACCTTGTCTCTCAAAGGACATCTTTCTGAACTATGGTTCTCCTAAAAACATATATGACCATAAAATAATCAAAATCACTTTACCGACATCTGACATCACGCGTGACTCGGAACTTTACCACCAACCGGAGCAGCACCTCTCTTTTATCCTTAGTAGCCCCACCATCAAAACCGGTATTGAAGTAGCCACGCACAATCATTGGCATAGACAGGTCGAAACCTAATGCACCAGAACTCACCGTTTCAGCGACTTCTGCCAAATCGAGATTTGGGGGGAGGTATCTATGCTCCTCTAAGCCCCTCCGTCCTTTCACGTAATATATATATATATATATATATATATATTACCCAACTATTATAATAAAATATAATAATAATGAACTCTTAGAAGTCAAACATTGCTTTTACTTAACTGTATTGCAAGACTTGAAATGTCAATAACCATTTGACTGGCGTACAGCCAGAGAATTGCACAACAAGATGGCTTTGCGGGCATTACTGCGTTCCAGCTTCCTTCTAGTCTTTGTTCGGCAAATAAAGGCGTTTGCTATTCTTATCTAATATTACTTGTGATGCCTCGTGGCGATACCTTTTCCGCGTTTGACCGCCAAATACATGAAGCAGTAGTGCGCACTTTCAACTTAACAAAGAGGATATAAAGACAGATTACTCTCCTACTAGAACACGCTGGTTGTGACGTTGCGGTGCAGATGTAATCGCCTATTGCGTTAGTCCAAATTGTCGAAAGGAACGCTAAAGACCTGCCTGCGCTGGGTCTAGTGGAACGTAGTCTCGAACCCCAATACGACGGAACGTCAGGCGATGAATCAAAAAAAGACCTTCGATAAAATTAGAAAGAAAATTCCTTTCAAAATGTTCCCTGAATTTCCCTTTTGCATTTGACAGAGGACGGCTAGATTCTACAACAATGGGTCAGTGGTGAATGGGTAGAAACTGTGCCCTCAGCTTGTCTGGCCGCCTCGCGGAAATCCAGCGTCCCGAGTCGATTAGCTTAGAAGCAATTAGTCCAAATAATTACTCAAAAATATGGAAGTGTAATATTTAAAATCCCTTACCAGCTTTCTGATGATAACATCAATAAACTTTTATGATTGGGCTTAGGAACTATGCGATGATATTAAGTCTGCTGCCCTGAAGAACAACCATATTGTCTTCCGCTAGAAGCATCTCAAGGCACCCGGGCTACTAAGTGTAACCTAAAAGTATGCCGTTTCGGTATATAGAGCCAACAGGATGATTGATTGATTTATTGTTCGCTTGGCATGTATACATAAATACACATGTCACCCTTTTATATTAGGGGCGCTTAGAGCGGCAGCATATATATATATATATATATATATACTGCTGCAGTTCCTTTGACATAAGAGTCCCCACTCCGATGTATAAGCTACTCTCTGCTTCTACAAGAATTAGCTAACTCCAAACCCCTGTTGTATGAAGAAAATTCAAAGTCTATGCAGAATAATTCCAATGTAGCTATTATTTCTGCTTTATTTTTTAAAAAAAGCGCACGCCGTATGTATCGGCATCACTTGCTGGCTGATGAAACTGAAACCGAGTAGGAAAGGGCGCTGCTTTTCCTATTCGTCGTTCTATATGGCTTCGAAAAAAGCTGCCATCTGACGTTACCAGATGGGTAGCCGCTCGTCTTAAATCGTCATCGTAGGGGCTTTGGGCAGGGCAGTCTCTTTTTGACCTTTGCCAAAGATAGATAGGCTGGAGAGGTAATTTGAGGGTCAAGGCGTTGCATACATCCAGCTGCATTCTTGGCATTCTACTAGAGTTAGACAACATTCAGGAAGAAAAGGAGGAAGGAAAAGAACAAGAATAAAAAGAGGACAAAAGAACTAGACAACGATTCGGCTTCATCGCTAGCAGTTCTTGTTAGGTTTGGACTTGCTGCGGCATGAGCTGCTTGCTGGACGCCATCTCACCATCTCATCGTTCGACCGTTCGCTAAACGAAAAATGAGGTGTCCCCATCGACAACCACGACCAGGACAACAGCGACAACACAATTCGGGCAGCTAATGTCTCCGCTGTTTCGGGACGACAAAGGCTCGCGTTGACGCTTACGATGTCTGTCAGCACTATCAGTTTACCGTCAGTATCAGCGTAGTATGTACGTTTACAACGCAGCTACAGTTAATCCAACTACTTTTCCTGGAAAGCACTTGTTACCAACGAAAAATGCTAACGGAGGGGGGAGGGGGTGAGGAATGCGCCTTCAGCCCCTCCCCTCATCGAGGTCATCATGACCGTGCTCTCTTCCCTGTTGAGGAGGACGAAGCAGAGGAGCGCGACAGCAACCACAGACGTAACGCAAGAGTAGCAACAGCGAAACCGGCTACAACAAAGTTAGCGCCAACCACAACTATGACGACGGGGTCACTGATGTTGTCCGGATGTTGCTCCGCCGGTAAATGACCATTACTTTTCAGTACCTGGTACAGTTTTTCTACGTAGCATTCTACAAAGTGACGCTTCAGCTCTTGCTGCAAATGGTCACTTCAACAGAAGAAGTGACGAAAGGTGTTAAAGTTCTTTTTTCTCATTCATCCCTGGCGTTCCATCGTATTGAGCTTTAAGATTACCTTCCGCCAGTGCAGATAGGTCTCTAGCGTAGTAACCTTAAGTTAGCGTAAGTAAAGCGAACGAGTGTGGCCTGAAAAGTACTCTGTCTTTAGATGGTTTTTGCTAGATCTAAATTAATAGACCATAGATTTTAAATCTATGTTGAAAACGGTATTGCTACAAGACTTCACAGCAATATTATTGCAATATTAACATACTGCATGGGCACATAATATATATATATATATATATATATATATATATCGCGGATGACATGGTCGAAGAAATAGCCTCAAGAAGAGAAGCCAAGCTAGTAGCGGTGAGCGAACCAAATCAAGCGATGGCAACAAACAAAACAGAGTGGTTTTCAGATCAAACTAAGAGTGCAGTAATCATAAACACCGGCTCCATGCAAATCATAAGGCATGGAAGCGGGCACGGGTTTGTATGGGTGGAACTGCTAGAAGGATGGAGGCTGTACTCTTGTTACAGCAGCCCCAACGGCAGCCTGGACGAACTCGAAGACCTACTGAGTGAAATAGGTGCATCAATAAAAGAAGCCACAAACGGAAAGGGCCGGTTGGCGCTCCCCACTTCTCCTAATGGCCCATAGTACTGTTCTATGGATATCTGGGCCATTAAAGAGTGAAGCTTAAAGGGGGAGTAGTGTTTAGTGGGTTGGGGTCTTGGCGGACCAACATCCAACCGCTAGGGTCGAGTCCCACACTGCTCGAGAGGGGGAATACCCCGTACTCGTAGCGTGCGTAAAATCATTCACCCTCCTTCATAAAAAAATAATTATATATATATATATATATATATACATTTAATTTTTTATTATTGAGCTTTAAAATTTTGTAATTAACAGAGATTCAACATTAGTAACAATTCGGGACATTTTGCAGAAAAATCCATGACCCGTGTTTGCTATATGTATATTTTTTTTGGGGGGGAGGGTGGGGGATATATATGTATATATATATATATATATATATATATATATATATATATATATATATATATATATATATATATATATATATATATATATATATATATATATATAAAGCTGTAATTAAAATATATACAGCGAATTTCAAAATTAGTGCGCCTTGGGGTCCGGCACAACTTGGCGAGAATTTTTTTTCTAATAGAACGAATATCGTAAATGTCTTTCTTTGGAGTGATCATAAAATTACCAGAATCGACTTTTTTTTATCTTGACATATCATCACTACCTTTGCGATTGCGAAAACCCCAGTCATCCTGTCGAGGAACCAATCATACCTGCGTGTTTGAAAATAGATAAAAAATGTTGTATCAAAATTAACTCTCATGAAAACTGTGCACTTTCTGCGCATTGCTTTTTGTCATGCTTATAATAACTACTACGTTCAAACGAACGTACATTGTAATGTAACACTTATCGAATTCAAAAGTCGGTCCCATCTCGTAGATAGTTTAAGATACGTACTGCACTCTAAATGGTTATAGTATCGCACTTAAACTACACGACTGCGCCGTGTTCTTAGCGGAACAATATAACTTCAGTAAGGAATGGCTTAAAGCCTTACCCCCGCCTCAGTTTGGCACCATGTCGGATCCTAACTCTTGATGTTAGCACTTAGAATCGCTGAACCATTTCTGTGCAAATTATGTGGAGAAATAGTAGATTCCAGTCTACAGCCACTAAATTGCCTGAGAAGCGCCGGCACATCGTCCAGACACGCTGAACTAAACAACGTTATTATAAGGTCTTTTCGAAAAGCCGTTATACCATCTACATACACTTGAACCCAGAGGTTTAATGTTCGCTAGCAAAGCAAGACCTGATGGGGTGGCCATTTTATTGCGGTCACATGGGCAACCCTTAGCTTGGGATGCAACGGTTTCGTGTGCAACCGCGGTTTTTCTTCTTTAATCACAGCCCAGTTTACCCGGGGTGGGTAGCGAAGCGCGCGAAAGAAAACGGAATAAAAACGCTGAACTAGAAGCAACTTATACTGTGTGCCTATTGTCTTAGGGACTTTAAGACCAAAAAGCAAGGAAACCAAAACGTTCCTCAAAAAAATGTAAGCGATTTCAGGAAGTCACGAGCGCTCTAGGAGAGGATCAGTTCTTCAGACAAGCGTTGTCGTTGGCCGTTCGCGAGGGAGCGCGGCATTTATTTTAGGGGACGAAGTAAGCTAATTCTTAAAAAGAATTGCGATAATACGATCCGACTCTAATAATAATAATAGTTATAAGAATAATAACAACAACAACAACAATATAAGTTGAACTTCGCAGAAGAGGAAAGGTTTAGCCTCAATGCCTCTAAGTGCGAAATCATAACATTGAGAGGTAATACCCAAGAACAGGAGGAAATTTTTAGGGCGGTATCGAATGTCCTGCCAGAATTTAGACGCGTTGACTTAGACGAGTTAGAGCTTCTAGGAGCCCCAATAAGCTTACAATCGATTTCAAAGTCCCTTAAAGACAAGTGCACTGGACTGAAGCAAATGCGCCCTCGCCTAACGGCGATGAATTCGCAAGCAGCTCTGTGCATCTGGAGATACAGCTTGGGATGGCCAAAACTTAACTATACCCTGCGCACTTCACCTGCTAATAAATGTCACAAAGATCTTCAAGCTTACGACGATACCGCAAGAAGCATTTTAGGTGAGGTATTAAACGTCGACCTACTTGAGAACACCTGGAAAAGAGCAACCCTTCCAATTGCAGAATGGAGGACTTGGGATTAGATCAGCAACGGAGTTGGCTTCTATGTGATATGCTACGTCTCTTTTGGAATTTGGTAAACTTGCAAATACGTTTGAACCAGGCGTCCGCCAAGAAATCACGAAAGCTAAATACGCCGCAGAGCTAATAGCTAGACAAACGATTGGACCAGGCCCCTGGCAAGAACGTCCTATACAGCATCCATTGAACTTCTACAGATGCAGCGCTGTAACTAGAGAGCTGTTAGACAGTTTCCAATCCCCAGTGGAAAAAGCTGTCTTTCTGACAGCACGGGACACATTTAGTGGTGGCTTTCTAAAGTGTCTCCCTTCCCCGTAGCTGGGTACCATGCTGGACAACGCCTCATTCCGCATGGTAACAGCTCTTCGAATAGGTGCCCCGATTTGCAACCCCTACAGTTGCAGCGCATGTGGCACCACAGTAACTGAGGATGGACTTCACCCTCTTAGCTGCCATGGTAGAGTTTCTAGACACGCTGAAATCAATGAAATTATAAGAAGAGCCTCGCGCAGGCCTGGCTTACCAAGCCCGCTCGAGCCCAGATTAGGACTTGATAACGACAAAACATCTGACGGCGTAACAATTACGCTATGGGCTTAACAGCAAATGCTTAGTATGGGATGCTACAGTGTCCTGCACAGTGGCTTCCACCTATATACGCCACAGTTCACTAGAGACGGGATGCGTTGCCGAGCGCGCAGAAAATGGGAAAAACGCATGTACCAAGAACTGGAGAAGGATTACATCGTAGTCCCAATAGCTATGGAAGCAATGGGCCCGTTAAGCAAGGCAACCACGCGATTCATCAGTGAGCTGGGCAGACGGATTACAGATCTCACAGGCCATCGGCGCAAAGGCGAGTTTTTACGGCAACTGCTGTCGCTTGCAGTGTGCCGAGGAAATGCCGGCTGTATTGTCGGTTCCATGGAATAATAATTAGGACCTAGGAGAAGACAAGGAGAACATATTCACACCTCACAATTGTTACGCTTAAATAATAATAATAATAATAATAATAAGCACCACAGACTTACCAAAATTGTCGCTATTAGATGTGCATTCGTTTCAACATAGTAGTTAATATGAGCATAATTATTATTATTTATTTATTAACACCCGGGCTGGGTAAGTGTGTTTATGTTACATCACAGTTTTCCACACAACAATCGATCTAGCGTTTTGCCAGTTCTGCTATAGACCGAACCGCCGGACAAACCGCGGCGTGGTATTTATCACATTTACTCCAGCATTCTTTGCATCGACATTCGTCTTGTGGTTCATGGAAGCCCTCCACGTTGCATAGAACGTAACGAAATCCGTGGGCTGCAAAGGCCTTTATTAAATGGCGATCTTTCACCCCGCTAGCCCTCCACCCAGTGCTTCTCATTGCTGCTGTCCCATAAATTCCTATGTCTACCTCGCTAATTTTGGTTCGCCAATTTCGCATATAAACGTCAAAGGCGCACGTCTTCTTCAGACTCCATCGTTTTTGTAGCTCCTCTGTTAGCAGTGGGCCACCTTCCAACACGTGGACCACCCTATTTCTGCATGTATTTAAAAGCGCAAAAACCCTCTTTAGAAAGAAAAACCTTACCCCATTGATTAAACGCAATTCGTCTACTCCCACCTTATCCCATATTAGTGAAATGCCATATGTGGCGATGGGCGCTATCTGTATCCCAAAAAGGGCTACTGCTGCATCGACCGAAAGCTTATGTGGACATTTAATTGCCGCGGCTGCAATGGTGGCCTTCCTAACCCTCTCCTGGATGTGTGATCGAAAACTACTGCCCCTTGTTGTTAAGGTGAGCCCTAGTTATGTGAATTTATTTACAAATTTTAATTCCTTTTCCCTGATTTGAAGTACGTCATCCCTGGCCAGACGGCCGCCCCTTCGGAATTTCATGGCTACTGTCTTTTCCCAATTAACCTTTAAGCCCATTTCATCCATGAATGTAACTAGCGGATCCATTGCTTGGATCACTCTGAAAAGGCTACAACTAAAGATTACTACATCATCTGCGTACATTAAAATCTTGGCCCACTCTCGAGTCCAGCCCGTCCTTATCCGTTCGAGGAATATGAGCATAATGTAAAAAACAGTAATTGAGCGTGAAAGCCAGCTATATAAATTGCAGAGTTTTATTCCACGAGAACTTTATTTAATAGATTTTTTAATTTTTATTTTGAGCTAAGGATGCATGCAATCCAACAGACGCAACCACGGAGGTATGATTAGCTTCTTGCTAGAATGATTGAGGTTCTCGCTATCGCATTGCATTTGGTGAGCATATGTCATAGTACAAAACTTGATACCACCAGTTTTAATCATTTCACCCTCACTCCAAATAAACACATTTCCAACCGTCGTTCCATTGCAAAAAAAATACTTACTCGCCGAGTTGTACCAGACCCCAAAGTTCGGCGCACTGATGATGGAGCACCCTGTATATATATATATATATATATATATATATATATATATATATATATATATATTATATATATATACTCTTCTAATTCAGGCACTTAAGAGCAGGGCACTTAAGTCGAGAGGTGAATAATTACAGCACTACTTGCGAGACGAACATAATCTACAGTTTGCATAATTTAACTGTCTTTGTCGCAACAAGCTGAGTCTGTCGCTCTACGCCGAGGCTCTATGGCCTACGTCATTTTCCCTACAATTTATACCTTATTGTCGATGCATCCCATTGTATGAGCCTCCCCTAATGATGGCTTCTAAAAGTTTGAGGCTTGGATAATAATAATAATAATAATAATAATAATAATAATAATAATAATAATAATAATAATATATATGCCTCTGAATCGATATAAGCAAGAAACGGCGCATCAACAATTAAATTGGCCTAGCCGAAAAACATTTAGCTCATGCGTCATAAATAAATAACTCTGCTTATACCCAGTTATATTAGTTGTTCACAAAGTTGCAAGTACAAAGCGTAATTGAATCTAATTGTATGTTTTAAGGGAAATAGAAATATATATTTCTAATATAAATTAATTTGTTAGGGTTTCATGCGACGGAGAGCGGACGTGTTCTACATCTGCTCCTGTTTATGTGATTCGTTTATCTAGTTAAAGTAGGATATCGGAAGGAAACTTGCAACAGTGACAGTGCAAACCGAAAAGCTGCGAGTGAAGTGAGAAGCATTTGTTTTCTTTTTGTCGCTCACGTTTTGCGCTTCTTCGTTATCATAGCGTACCGTATTCAAAAACGAGCCTGTGTCGCACATTTTTAAATCGTTTTATTATTTTTAATCATTTGTGATTGTGCAATTAAAATAGTTCGTTGTGCATACCGAAAAAAGCCAGCGGACACTGGAGAAAATCCTTCCCCTTTAGTCTGGCTATAAATAGAATTCGAAGCTCTGTTAACACCGAAAAATAATCAACTCGTCGGATTGCTTCGCGCGAACAGAAGCAGCTGGAGGAACCTGGAAAAACGCAATCAAGCTGGCTCAATGGGCACATTCAAGGTGATCATACAGGAAAAGCAAACAAATGTCCAGACGAAAGCTGAATTTGCAGAGGAATCTCTATTGAAGATATTTAAGCTTGTTGAGCATGCATGATTTCCGCAGGGTGGTGAAGGCCTTGTAGTATGGGCCCCAACTATTAACACGGCCAAACAAATACCCGCGGTGTCGATAATAGGCGAAATACCGATGACGGCGATTTGTACATCAACTTCGAGATTCCGCGCACGCATCCACGGCGTAGCCACGATTTTTACAGAAAGTAACGTGCTTTTTGAACTGTTTGCGTCTGGAGTGATTGAAGTTCGTTGTCTATGCACTAGCGAACAGGCCACCAGGCGAAGGAGCCGTTAACGAAAGTGTTTATAACTTTAGATCGCCAGCCACTCGCTTCGCTATTTTTAAAGTACAAGGTGTACAACGATCCTGGATCAGCCAGTTTTATGTTTCAAGTACCAACGCACTGGTCATATAACAAGTAGATGTACGTTGCAACGGGCATACTAGGCGCAAGTTACACCTAGTTGCCAGAGGCGTCTCGTCATTCG
Source organism: Dermanyssus gallinae (assembly GCA_003439945.1). Lineage (NCBI taxonomy): Eukaryota > Metazoa > Arthropoda > Arachnida > Mesostigmata > Dermanyssidae > Dermanyssus > Dermanyssus gallinae. Next base: position 17,780 of record QVRM01003515.1, on the reverse strand, counting down.
CCGACGACCAAACGCCGCAGTTAATTCTCCCGAAGCCTGTGTTTACCTCCCTGCCCCGCAGAGCTGCTAATAAGTCAAGTTGGTATGTGGGAAATTATAGCCGCCCACGCGTTTGACGTTATCAAGTAACTTAACGATTACTTAAGCTTGTATACAGGCAGCCTGCAAAGGAACCCACAGGTTTACAACTTAAAGATTACATTTCCTATTCAGCTTGTTTTAAGGCACGTAAGGAGGACACGTATTAGACATAAAAAAGCAAGAAACGTTGCTCAAAGTGTTTTAAAAGTCTCAAACGACTCAGTGACTTACAATAATCATAATATGGCATGGTTGTCTCTGCTATCGTTTGATGAATGATTGGCCGGTCGATCCGGTCACCAGAAACGCAGGGAAGTTGGCACCTCTGAGGATGACTTAAAGAGAAGAGTTTTTGCATAATTAACCGTAAATGGTGATGTGTCGGGCGCTGCAAGGCTCATAAGCTCGTGCGACACGTTCGGTGTCGAGTTCGACCATGTGGAAACTCTACAAGGCAAGCATACCTGCACATCAACGGACTTGAGGTGAACTGATCCCCCTGCTGAAGTTTTCCCTGTGGAAAGCTTTCACGTGTCAACACAAGATATATTCTGCGTATCGGGAAGCTTTTCCAGAAACTCGCTTCAGGCCGATGAGCCGTCAACGGATCTCTTGCCAATCATATTTGGAGCAAGGGTATTTTTTTAAAATCAAATTTGGCACAACCCACCCTATTACATGCTCATCGACACTCCGTAGGATCGCTCCGTGGGAATAACTTAACAAAAGATATAGATATTTTAGAACAATTAGAACAACGCTCACACGTTAAATGTCCTGTCTTCCTTACCTAACCTGAGTTTACTAGAGGTAGCTTGCAGGCAAGCCCTTCTGCCCGTGGCAAAGAAGGTCCTAGGCATTCCAGTTGCGGTTTCGGTTGCAGGTACCGCAGTAGTTGCATCACTGTTAGTGCTTGGCAAAGAGCGTCAAGAATACTAGATTGCCCAGCTGTCGAACAGTCACCTAATGGACTGGAGGACTCCAAGGAACGACCCTTAGCACGCACCCCCTCTTGAGAACCCAATCTCCTAAGCTAGCTAAAACGCGCCGTTGGGGGATATACGACTAGCCAATGTTCTTGATTCAGCATAGGACGAGGTGGACAAAGCACGCATTCAAGCAGTTTCATCTAGTCGAACTAGTGCATGGCTCAATGCTCTACCAAGTGGTTCCGTTGAAACACTCTTAGAGGTCTTTGTGGCCAGGGCATGCGTTGGTCTTCGGCTTGTGATCGCACTAGGCGAGGATTATGAGTATGATATGAGTGCAGCTGTGGCCAGAAGGTCTTCTCATTAGGTCGCTACAATAAAAGTTTAGGTAAAATTACTAAGGGAGTCATTGGCTAAGGTATGCAAAGTCCTCAGATTAGTCACAGGGAACCACGCAGCTGGTGATTTCGCAAAATCTGTCGTTGTATATACGGCGGGGCTTGGCGCCTTGTACAGGTAGTCGACACTAGGTCTGGACCTAATTCTGATGTAGTTTGTTGTCACCTTCACTGGGGGACGATTTTTTACACCCAATTTAACTTAAATCAATTAAAGTACGTAATAATCTTCTGGTTATACGTTCGGTAAAAACCAGTTGGCATTTGCTCCCTTGGTCACAGGGTAGATTCAATTTAGACCAACCTTCTTCTTTCGGCAAACTCTTTCTTGATCATAGTATGCTGTACAAAATTGTTTACTTGCACCCTCATTTATTCATACTCAAGCATTACATTCACTATGTTATCCGGGGAGAACTGCTTTCGTTCATATGGCTATGTAGCTCCGGGCTTGCTAGTTCACCACAGAGGCAGCAAGTGGTGGTCAACTGTTGTTGTTGTTGCTATTGTCGTTGCTGTTTGTTGCCGGTTGACCTTGCTGACATAAAAGCTGGCGCAAGTTACAACGCTAATACAGCGAAGTGGGCGATTAATCCTCTCGTGAAAGTTTCTGCGGCCGGAACGACTTGTGGAGAATTAACTGCAGCGACGACGAGGTAACAATAAAGCCATCCTCGGTGCCAGTTACGAGTCATCTGCTTCCATATCATTGCCACGACCGACGATAGTGATAATAATAATAATAATAATAATGGTTTCCGCGGTCTTCGTCATCTTTCTGTTTTCATTTTTCTTTTACTCTAATGTCTGTTCACTCAGATAATTAGCTGACCATGCTTAAACCACATAGTGGCTGACAGGACGAGGCTTTCTCTTGTAGATTTACTTGGCTTTGATGGAGGCAAAACCCTGGCTCTCTTTCAAGCTGCGTGTGCCGTTTAAGCAGGCCAACTGCACTAGCTGACTGTCAACTAGCTGGAGTTCAATTTCACAAATCTCGTTACGTAATACCGGCCGATATCAATTTCACCGCAGTTTTTACATACACTCGTTGATTTAAAAACATGTTCCGTTGACACAATGAAAGATTTGTGGTAATCGTGCCAGGTTACATTGCAGATCACTGCTCCGTTTTGTTGCATGTTTTCTATCCATCTGCTGCTCTCCAGACTAGCGGGTCACTCTATAAAATGTTCACAAACTTCCAGTTCCGCACTTCTCTTCCGCGTTGTTTGTAGGCTTTGAGTGTGTCGCGATTTAACTGGTAATTGCGGTGTTCTAGGTCTTCTGTTAATGTGGGTTCATTGCATAGATGCCGCGCCAGCTTAGACAAGACGGTTTGTGGCAACTCAATTGCTCTTTTAAAAAACATAGTTTCAATTTAGTCGCGATTTATTGAGATTGTCCAACGTTGGCTTGGGTGACGATAGGTTTGATGCAACATGTTACTACTACTACTACTTGCTCGTATTTCGATTTCATGTTAGGTGCGCTTTCTCCGAAGCATGCCTTCATAGTCGCGCTTTCGAACAGCAAGTTTAAGTAGGCTCGCTTATGTCTTGGAATTGACAGATTAATAATGTGGCGATGCGGCATTCGTGGAAAAGCCAGGCTCTGAGTTTAAACCAGGTGGTTCGATAGTGGGAATTTGCTGGTGTCGATGTCTTCTCGACGTTGAAGAGGCGATTGAAGATGAAGAGCTTGCATCCCTTTGTGCGCCTTGATTCTTCACGACAACAGCAGACTGCACTTGCTGGCCATGCCTGCGTTGGCTGCAAGGCTCATCGAATGTCAGTTGGCTGCGTTCTTGTCGGCTGAAGTAGGGTGGTTTCAGATTGCTCATGTACATACATGCCTAGGGTGCTTGTGCCAACGTGATTACTATCTCGATGACACTTGTGCCGTTCCACGTAAAAGACGTCATTTCTTGCCTGTCGCTTTTAATCTGTAGTCCTTGGTTTTCTATACCTAACGAGTTGCGTTCATTTTGTTTTGAGAGGTTTCATTTAAACTATTCGGCGTGCACACGATATTGCATTTTTTGCGGGCAAAAAGCAGACAGCCAGAGATGTCGTTCAACAGATCTTGCACTGCTCTCGTAGAGGGGCTATATATATACATCGGTAATAATAGGCTTCCTACTAACAATGCTGTGCACAACAATTTGTCTACTTGTAGCTAATCATACCTGTCACGATACGTTCGTCGGGACAGCTATAGCGACATCTGACGCTGGTCTACCTCATCTTTCCGTCTTGACTGCTTACCCATGACATACCTTGTGACGTGATAATACTATAGTCTTCTCTAAACGTTACAACTGTTTCCTTAATGAATATAAAAGCAAACTCACTGTAGTAATTTTCCTCATATTGCCGTGTTACTAATTCCAGTCTATTGACGTTTCAATGCGGTCTGCCGATTATGTCGTTGCATGCGACTTTACTCTTTAATTAAAACGTACGGTTCTGAGTCTCTATCTAGTCATGTTTGTCTAACAGACGCGTTTGCTTTGCGCCCACGGATTCTCATGGTTGCCGTTGTTCTTCAGCACCAAATTCAAGAACCCGACGGGGTTTTAGTAGACCACAAAATGGCCGGATGTGTATTGACCGCCTGATAGAATAATTCGTTACATTGCTCTGCGCTTAGCTGTACTTGGTAACTAGCTTAATACGTTGGATATCGCTCTGCTGTCTTTTTTTACCACCTTAGAGTCGCTAGTTCTAATTCTAGAGTGTTTCTAAGATGTGCCACTTGTACAGCCTAAAGCAGTCGTGCAGGTACGGAAGGTCGAAAGTGCAAAACCTCGTATCTATGTAATTATCATTTACCGCTACGCAATTCAAGCCCACGCTCAGAGAACAACGGTTTGACATAAGTATGGCTATATTGACAATATATTTATATATCTTTGTCGATATCCTCACTCGTTAACTCCACGGAAACACTTGATACCATTAACTAATATCGGTGACAAGTCGTTGTTTTCTGTGGGTTTGAACTGCGTGGGGATGAATGACAATAGGACGGGGCCAATAACCGATACAAGGCTTTGCACTTATGTATGTTATCCGCACCTGCACGACTGCTCGAGGCTGTACGGGTGGTGACACCTCTAAGATACACACTGCACAAGCATTCAATTAACGCAGCGTTTGCAAAAGAGACAACAAAACAACAACGACAGTTACAACAACTGAAAAACCCTATACGACAAGTACGTTTCACAGACACCAGATCACTCATGTTCCGGAGCTCTCAGTTCCGGTCTGGCAGTCGTCGAGTGCGGTCACGCGCTCCGCCTGCTACGATTTGCAAGGAATTTTCGTCGGTTTCTCGCGATTCCCATAGACGTCTGTGTTATACTCGACATCAGTGGTGCAATTGTGACGGACTTTTGGATACTTCTCGTGGACTTTGGTGTGTGATAGTGCTTGAAGAGCTTCGCAAGGCGCGTCCGCCCACCTCAACGGCCTACAGCTAAGTGAATCTCTGTTGTTCTTTGGTTCTCTGCGGATTCCGCCGCCAGGCGTCGCCGCCACTCCCAGGGTGCGGCAGCCTGCCAGCGCGCGTCCGTTTAGCTCGGCGGTTGACGCTCAACTGAGCGGAGAACAGATCGAGCGAGGTCCGGTTGTGGCCACCAGGGGGCGTGCGGGTCACGTCAGTAGGGAGAGGATCGCGTAGACGACCCACACCCCGAACCGCGTGACTGTGAGACCACTGGGGCAGGAGCTGGATACTGCGCCGGTTCTGCCACCAGGGGGCGCTCGAGGCTCGGGCAGGAGGTGGCGGCGGGTCCCAGTGACCACCCTACCAAGTCCTAGTCTCGTAGGTCAAACCGGCTACAGGCTGGAGCCGGTGGCACCTCGCCACCTCTCCATAGCAACGTCCCTCCTTATATAGGCAACCTGCGCAGCCTCCCTGCACCGCAGGGAACGAGTGCACGTCTTTCCCAAACTTGGGAGGTTACCCCGGCAGGAGGGTCGGAAGTTCGTGCTCTGCCCAACTCCACCCACCCTCGCCGCGGAGGTGTATAACAATCTGAGCAGACTTCCGTCCCCCCCCAGGGGTCCACGCTGGAAAAGGGTCCTGCGCCAACGTATTAGAGAGAGCGGCCTCCAAGTGCCGCTCCCTCCCCGAGAATAGAACTTGGATATATCCGGACCGGTTGGTGGTACGGAGCTGGGACTTGGTGGACACATACGGTTCCCTCTTCTCTACCGTCCGATCACCCCCCCCCCCTCCCCCACACCCCCTGCAGTCCACTCAGGAGTGCGGCGTCGGGAGCGGGCGCGGAGGAGATGCTCGGCGGCCGCAGCCCCCCCCCGGGGCTTGCCGGATCGGCCAAACCGACACAAGAGGAGGCAGCAGGAACGTCGGATGCGCCACTATCGACCCCTGTGACCGAGAAAGGAAGCATCTTCCAACCCCGGAAGATGCTACAGCGGTCACCGATCGCTAGTGCGATCACAGCGGACGCGGGGAACGAGGCCCAGCCTCTCTCCCACACTAAGGACTCGGCGAACGAGACTAGTGCTGCACACGAGCACAGCCACTCAACGAGTGAGCTTACCGGAGAAGCAGGGGAAGGTGAAGAAGTGAGCGCAGTTTTCAGGGCCATAGACCCGATCGCCTGCTACATCAACGAAATGGAGGCCTATACACAGACCAGGGATAAGCGTGACCACCTCGTCAAGGTGGACAAGAAGCTGAAATCACTCATAGAAGGGGCAGCGAAAAGCCTGAGGGTTGCCCGGCTGAAGGAAAAGGAACGCCTGCTGGCAGAACCCAGCCCAACGTCTACCGGCGCGCTGGAGCAATGCCATTGTCGCCAGGCCGACCAAAAAGCTAAAGTGGAATCGGGATGCCAGACGGAGCGCGCGGTCAAAACGCGGTCTACCGGCTGCCAGACTGACAACACAGACGCAGACGCGACGCTCAGCAAGGCCGAGCTAGAAAGGTTTGTTACCGAAGGCGGCTCTATGGAAGGTCTCAAAAAGATCACAGAAATGGAGTGGACAGCCGATCTGTTTCGCAACACGTCGATTGCCACCGGCAGCATAACAAGGGACTGCCCCGTGCGGATCCTCATTGTCCGGGAGGCAAATCGCAGCGACGAGGCGATCTGGAACGTCATGGGTGCGCAGTTCAGCAAGCTGAGGACCGACGCAGCCCGAACCTTCACCAACAGGGTAGCAACACGCTGCATCGAGGAGAAGGGAGAGCAGGGAGAGGAGCCAGTGACCCGGTCCCTGGTCACCCTACGTCTTCCCAAGGAAGAAGACGAGGCGATAGGTGAGACGGAGAAGATCTTCGAGGCGCTGCAGGCGGCCGCCCAGCAGCGGTCGGCATCGGACACGGACCCTATTCCGTGCTACGTGACTGACCCTGTGAGGTCACAGAGGCTTCTTGAGGTCTGCGCCCGCAAGGCCGACATCAAGGTGGCCCTTTACACGTCCAAGGCGACGCGGAAGAGGGCAAACCGCGAGAAGAGGGGAACCGATAAGGCGACGACGAGAAGTAACCAACAGAATACAGCTCCGAAGCGCCCCGCGTGGAGCACCATCGTGCTGAGGAAGGGCGAGGGGACCCCCGGCGTCGACATAAGTGGCGTGCAGCAAAAGGTACGTCCTGATGCACACAACGTCACAGTGCAACGGCTCACCCAACTGAGAAACGGAGACGTGGTACTGAAGGTAGCGGAAAAGGAGGCCGGGGGAACCCGCTCCTTCCTAGAAGCCCTACAGACGGAGGGGGGAGCCTCAGCCAAGATAACGGCGGACGCGGCCGAGGTCAAAATGATCGTACGCAACCTCCCTACAGGCACTACAGCAGAAGACATCAGAAACGCGCTGACGAACGTCTCCGCAGCGGCCGGAAATTTCGCCTTGGAGCCTCCGGTCGCGAGCGCCTATGGCCTCGTCTCGGCCATCGTGAGGTTCCGCTCACGTGAAGCAGCGGCCCCCCTTGTGGCGGCGGGTCGTCTCCAGGTAGGCTGGAGCACCTACCCGATTAACAACTGGGTCTCGGTGCCCTGCTGCCTGCGGTGCCAACGCGTCGGACACTCGGCGCGGGACTGCACGTTCGAGCGATGCGAAGGCAAGCGTTGCCACCGCTGCGGCGACCTCGGCCACGTGGCCAATGGGTGCTCAAACGCCCCCAGGTGCTACAACTGCAGCGGAGCGCACGCAGCCAACTCGACGGCATGCCCGACCTACCGGCAGAAGATCAAGGACTCCAACGATGGCGCTCCACGCTCCCGACTGGCGACAGCGAAAGCGGTGTCTCAGACCCCCATCCTGGTCGAGTCAGACACGGATGAGAACCACATGTCGGCCGCGGATGAGGAATCCGCTGCCGGAGGCTTTTTCAACGCTCTCCGCTCCGGAGACAAGCGAAGGCAAAAGAGGCGCCGGAGCCCCGGCAACTCACCCCTAAACCTGAACGTCAAGACTGCGGTTAAGGCCCAGAGGGTTGAGCACACCAGCCCCCCAAAGCATAATGCTTAAAGTCCTCCAGCTGAACTGTAACCGAAGCCGCGCGCCGCACTCCCTGCTCGAAGAAATCGCGACCAGACGCGGGGCGGACTTGCTCCTATTGAGCGAACCAAACCGCAATCTGGCGCGATCGAAAGTCGCATGGGTGACAGATGCGGATGCCGACACGGCCATCATCGACTGCACCGGAATCATCACTAGACACGGAAGCGGGAAGGGATTCTCATGGGCGGAGGTGGGCAAGGCGGGCAGGTTTTACTCCTGCTACGCAAGCCCAAACGCCCCCATCGAGGAACTGGAGGCCTTTCTGAGCGAGCTGCGAAGCTCGATCAGGGGGGCCGTAAACCTCCCGGTGTACGTGTGCGGAGACTTTAACGCAGCTAGCACGGAGTGGGGTTCGACGGTGATCGACGGAAGGGGCCACAAACTCCTCGAGTGGATGGCCGAGCTGGACCTCACGACAGTGAACGACGGCGTTGAGCCGACATTCGTAGGGACGCGAGGTTCCTCTTTTGTCGATCTTACAATGGCTCAGACCACGCAAGCGACACGGATCAGCGGGTGGCAAGTGCTAACCAACGAGATCACTCTGTCGGACCATCAAACGATCGAGTTTTACGTGGACGCACCCCTGCCACCCCGACCCCGCCCCCGGGATAAACTACGTTTTCAGGGGCGCGTTTCGACGATTGAGGCCATACGGACCGAGCTCGCTCGTTCAGGCGCCCCCGCGGACGCCGAGGGACTGCAACGGCTCCTGGAGTCGGCCTGCGCAACTGCCAGGGTCCACCCAAAACGGCGCCACCAGGTGTCCCCGAAACACTGGTGGACGGAAGAGATCGCCGGAAGGAGAAGGGACTGCCTCCGAGCCCGCCGCGAGGTCAAGACGCTACGTTCGCTAGTGGGGGATAACGATGACCGGATGGCGAGAGCTGTCGGGGAGCTCCGGAAGTGCCGTGCCTTGCTACGGCGAGAAATCGCCAAAAGTAGGGAACGCGCATGGAAAGAGTTCCTGGATAGCGTGGAACAAGACACATGGGGCAAGCCGTACAAGCTCGTTCGGGGGAAAATCAAGGGAAGGTGCGAGACAACGTTAACTACCGACGAAAGGAAAGCAGCCCTCGAGCAACTATTCCCGAGGCAGCCCGAATTTGATCGAACCCCGTACGAGCGACCTCTGACTCCCGACGAGGAAGCACCCCCGGTAACACGCGCCGAGATCATCCTGGCTGCTGAGAGAATAAAACCTGGCAAGGCTCCCGGCGAAGATGGGGTACCACCGGCGGCCACCCGGGTGCTCCTAAAGGAATTCCCTGACATGGTCGCCGAGGTGTTCACGGGGCTGATTCGGAGAGGAGCCTTCCCGACGTCGTGGAAACGCGCCGAGGTGGTGTTGCTGCCGAAAGGCAATGGGTCGTTCCGGCCCATCTGCTTACTAGGCACACTTGCGAAGGCCTTTGAAGCGGTGATCGAGGCACGGCTACGGCGGCACGCCGAGGAATTTGGACTCCTGTCGGATGGGCAGTTTGGCTTCCGGAAAAACCGGTCTGTCCTATCTCCTATCCACAGGGTCCTGTCCAAGGCGGAAACCCTCCGGAAAGCAACGCGTAAAACCCGGGAACTGTATCTGGTCATACTACTCGACGTACGTAACGCGTTCAACTCCCTTCCATGGAAGGTGATTCTGCGAACGCTGAGAGCCAGGAGAGTCCCACAGTACCTGACCAGGATGATCTCGGACTACCTAAAGGAGAGGGACCTAACCAGCGCCGGGACAGAGCTAACTATGACGGCGGGGGTGCCACAGGGATCGATCCTTGGTCCACTGCTGTGGAATCTGGCGTACGACGGAGTTCTGCGGCTCAGAGACCTCCCCCCCGGAGTTGACCTGCTGGCCTATGCAGACGACGTTGCGGTGACAGTCCAAGCGCGAAGTCCCGGCGAACTGGAAACCAAGGCTAACCTGGCCCTGTGGGAAATTTCGCTGTGGATGAGGCAAAACGGGCTCGAACTCGCCCCGGAGAAGACGGAGGCCGCCCTCCTCGTCGGCAAAAAAGCCTGCCGCGACCTAGATATCCGACTTGATGGTACGGCGATAAAGACGTCCAAAGTTGTACGATACCTTGGCATGCACCTGGACCGTGGACTGCGAGGGTCGCCTCATATACGGATCGCGGCGGCGAAAACGACGAAGGCTGCCGGACAGCTAGCCAGGATCATGCCTAACATTCGAGGACCCAAGGAGGGCAAGCGCCGCCTGCTGGCAAGCGTCGGCGAATCAATCATGCTTTTTGGAGCACCGGTCTGGGCGGAATCTACGCTCCGGACCGAGTGCAATAGAAACACAATGATGAAGGCCCAGCGCATACTTGCTCTCCGGACGGTCCAGGCCTACCGGGACGTTAACGGAGAGGCGGCGTGTGTCCTTGCGGGCACAACCCCGTGGGACCTCAAGGCCGAGGAGAGGAGAAGGAAATGGGCGGACCCGACACTCGCCGCAGAGCAGCAGAAGGCCGAAACATTGCTCGCGTGGCAGGCCCGGTGGGACACGGTAGTCGGAAACCGACCCGGCGCCTCCACACGCGAAATCATTCCGGACATAGGAGAATGGATCAACAGACCAGGTGGCGGCACGACGTACTTTATGACGCAGTTCCTGACTGGCCACGGCGACTTCAAACAGTACCTGGCCAGGTTTAAGGATATTGCTGAAAGCTGTACACTGTGCCCCGCCTGCGACGTGGACTCCCCTCTGCACACCCTGCTACTATGCAGTGCGCTGCAGGACGTCCGAGCGGAGCGGATGGATCAACAACTAGCCCGAGAGCTCGGCGCACACGGAATGAGAGGCTTCGTCAGGTATATCTGCGCGTCGGAGGAGCACTGGCACAAAGGAGCCCAGCTTGCGGAAGAGCTGCTGAAACGCAAGGACCACCTGGAGCGGGCAAGGATCGCCCGGCTGGCCGCCACGGCGGCCCAGCAAACCTGAGGACCAACCGCGGGATAAGACAAGGTTGGCGATAAGCGCCGACTGCTGGTCCCTGCAAGGGTGCTATTCGAAGTAATATTCAACTTTAGTACGGAATGGCATCCCCAAGATACTTACCGGTTGGGGGTTTAGTCAGTAAGAATCTGACACTACCGCGGCGAATACCAACGTATCGCCCGGTGTCTTATGCAAGATTTACCTTCAACCTCAAGTTATAAAAAAAAAAAAAAAAAAAAAAAAAAAGATCACTCATGTATCGGCTCAACGTAGTACTAGGAATCATTTAGATTGTGCTAAGTTCCGAATAGATTAGAAGATGTGAGAAAATCTAATCTAATTATACCGGTGGTCTTTTTTCTTTTTAATCATATTTTTAAGAACGACCTATGTCTACCACATCCTGCATCCGCAGTCTAGGCCGTAGAATGAAACAAGCTGCTCTGAAACATACCCTGGCCTGTGCTGTTAAATTGTCACTCACGTCGCCGACCAGGCTGGTTATGCTGTTTCGCAGGCGGAGAGAAATAAGTGTCGGAAGTATGCATCTATCGGAGACTCAACGGATTTTGACCTTTTGCCTTTGAGACCTTATGAGGCCCAGGTAAAAGTACTAAGGGCTTTATTGCTAAAATATGCAAGTGTCTCAAATTAGCTACGGGAGACCAACGCACCGTTGAATTTTTCCGGCAAAGGCTGTCATTGGATAAACAACGCGGTAACGCCACGGCGGTGCCTGGCACCTTGTCTAGGTGGTCGACACCAGGTCTAGGATTGATGTAGTTTGTCGTCACGTTCACTGGGGGACGGACAATTGTTTACGCCTCATTTAGAGTTAAATAAATATATTCTATTTAAATCACTATTATGTTTAAAACAAGATATTCAATTTATTTTAATAACAATAATTTATGTAGCACGTACATTTAAATTGGCAAGGCACAACAGCTTTGCTTTAATCACTTTTAATATTTGTATAATGATTCTAAGCGTTCATACAAGACAATTATATTTTTATAGACACAAATTTGTATATATATATATATATATATATATATATATTACTTTTGAGTCAACTTGACTGCAAATAGGCCGGAATCGATGCATAAGTGAAACGAGAACGATGGTTTCAAGAGTGCGCCTCGGAACTCCTCCCCCGGTTGAAGTGATTAAGATTGGACTCCCTTCCTTGTCGAGGAGGGGGAAGAAGGATGGGCGCGACTACAACAACAGCGACCGCATTAGTAGCAGCAGCTGCAACAACCAAACCGACGATAACGAGGTCAACGACAACCACAACCCTGACGACAAAGTCGCCGTCGTTGTTGCCCGACGGGCCGCTTTGCCGAATTAAACTGAAATAGTTGTAATTGGTCAGCTTAGCTATCAGCTCGATCCTAATGGGTATTTGACACCGTTTAAACGGTTATTGAATCGGAGAAAATAGACTCCTGAGGTCGATCGACTAAGACAAAACTTACCTCCGTCGCCACCATCTTCAGCCTAGCCATCGTAGTGCCACCACTGTGCTCTCTCTATTGTGGTAAGAGTAAATATATGTCTTATCTAATTTAGAACATATGTTTCGGGTCATGTTTTCCTCCTATTCCTCCATCCATCCTGACTAAATTAACCTTTGATGCGGATAGGGTACGGTGGCCGCATCCCGCTTCCCAGACTAAGAGTGGCCCATACGTCCGTATTGGAATGGCCCTTTCCTCAGACCCTCCCCCAGACATCCGTAGCATCTTCACACAGTTTATACGTGGAGTGCCCGCAGACTGGAGTTCTTAGCCTCAGCGTGCACGCCATGCGGAGGGAATCCGAATCCAGCGTCGTGTCGAGCTGAAATACGGGCATGGCTTTGGTCCAGCCACCGCTAAAGGGATTCTGACACGCGTGCTGAACACGCGGCGTCGCAACATATGTGTTTGACGTATGTAAAGCTACCCTGGCTGACTTTCTACGTATGTGCATTCATTAGTTAGGACATCATCATATAAGTCTGAACTAGTTACTGCATAATCATACGAATCCGAAGACGCTTCTGATGGCGCGTGGCCTTGCTTGTTTTTTCGATTATTCAGATTTCCTTCCTTAATTCTTGTAGTGTTTCTCTAACGGCGACGACGGCATATATTGAGGGATTTAGTACTAAACCTCTAACTTCCACTTCGAAGTCACGTCTAGGCTGTGCTGGACAATACTTGACTGCTTTGCTAATCAAGGCGTGAAAGTAAAAAATAAGACAAGATTTTTTTAGATTTTCCGTAGGGCTAGCTCGTGTACGGTTTTTTTCTTGTCATGACTAATTTTTACCTTGTCTAAATTGGAAACCATGCAAACCAATTTAAGAGTGGCCGGTCTGAGTCTTGAACCAGTCATCCTGAATGCAAGGCAAATGCTTTGCCACTAAGCCATCTTGTATGGTAAGTTAAACCGAAAACATGATATGTCAACAACACAGGCTTGTATCTGAGTGACTGCAATTACGGCAATACAATCGACATGAGTTGCTCCCGTTTAACCGATGATTGAAAGAAATAGGCCTACATAGTCTTTAGGCAACGTGTCGTGAATTGTGTCGGTTACCTACATTTTCGCTTGCTTATTTATTTATAAGTAAGATAAACGTTTTTTCTTCTATCAAAATCGTGCTCTGTTTACTACAGATTTTAATAAACACCTTTTCAGAGGTGAAGGAACGTTGATGTAGCTGAACATTGCCACAACATAATGCTCTATCACCTTCGCAAAGCACTTGAGAGCACGAAAATAGAGGCTTCTCTGCATTTTAACCCCGTGTCCTTATGCGTAATAAAAAAAAAATAGTTCATCCAGTGACTAGGACTCATTAAAGACGTATAAACCAGCTAAACACCGGATTTCTCCCCACCCCCTCGGCTCGGAAGTATAGTGCCCCACATGCCTGCATCAAAAACTCGAAAGAGAAGAAGAGGAGGAAAGAGAGAAGAGAAGAAGAGATACACAGGCTGATCGGTCTGTTATGGCATTCAAGCGTGAGAGACTAAATTTAGATTTCAGCTGGCATGTGGCCTTCACAGAATCAGATACCTTGTACGAACCTACCGTAGCGCTTAGATGTATGGAACCATTGGCCTCACATTCAAACTTCTATGGAATGCAGGGTCTACACAAACTACTCGTCGGTTGGGATAAAAAGGACGCGAATTGCAATGCGCTTCTTACAGAAATCTGAGTAACCCGTGGTGATAAACACAACATGCATTTCAATTATTTGGAGGAAGCCTTTTTTAAAATGTTCAAAAGTAACTAATATGAACGATTAGTTCTAACTGTGTCCAGCTTAATAATATTCGGCCACACACATGTTTGTGAGCCTGTGGAACTGTCGGCTTTCTTTCTGGGGTGGTTCGGTGCTTCGTTCTTACAGCCCAGAATTGGCAGATCAAATAGTCATCAAATTTGTCTTTTTCTTGACACTATTAAATTTGTGTTGGAACAAGTTTTTTGCGTAAATCTAGGATGTGTTTTAGAAATATTCTATGGATCTGCTATTTCTTTGGCATCGATGGTCCAAAGAACCTTATTTGCATGCAAGTTGACTTCTCATATAAGTATAGTATTTAGGGACTATTTATTGCCATAAATTGGTAGAATAGGTTCCCGTCTACATATTTGCATTCGGTATAGTAGGTTTAAAAATGCATGGATTCTATGACTGCATAGTGTTGTACTACTGTAGTATTTAATTATATAGCACCGTAGTATAAAATAATGTGACTGTGTTCGAGCTAAGCACGTCATGTACGCATTTTGATAACTGATTGACGTGTTTTCAGTTCATTACATTTCAGAATACGAAATCCTAGAAACATACACAATAATTGACTTCCTAGCGTCTTCACTTTAGGCCAACATGAATAACATTAGCATTACTAGGTGACATTGCAGAGTAGAGCCACGGTTCTTCTGTTGGGTATTTTTCCCAGCGTTTTGTATAAAAAAACATGGATCTTAGTGAAGGTTTGGCATTCATCTCTCGAGTTATGCAAAGTTAGACGAGGTGTACGGTGACTCTGCGCCATGTTTGCCACTGTTTCCAACTGGATGAATGAGGTTAAAGAGATCGCAGGAGCACCGAGGATGAACTACGTTCAGGACGCCCAAAAACGACATATTTGCGATACGTTCTGTGGCAGGTCTATGGTAGACGTTAAACTTTGACCCTATTTAGTGCCCTCAGGTCAGAGACTTTTAAGAATAGGGCAATTTGGTTCAAGACACTAGGTAAGGATCGGGAGTATATGTATGAAAAACTGCTTTGCCACGGCGTGGACTGACGCGTGTAAGTTTCCAAGGGCCCCATGATAGCGGCAGCGGCTATTCCGTACTCTTACTCTGTGCAATTCCGTCTATTTCTCATTGTGGCGATGGAAGAAAAGCTGCGGAGTCAATGTAACGTCGGCGGCGCTCCCTGCTCTTGACGCGTATAAATAGGTCTTCAGCATAGAAAGCATGAGAAGCTGATTGATCTTCTAAGCCTTACACATATGCAACATATAAAAATGGGCTGGCTGAGTCTCTTTCGCTGCACCGCTTACGGTTTATCAAACAGCATTCGTGACACATAGGTTTCACTATTTACCCTTATAAAGTTGCATGGCAAAAAATGTACTAAATATTTATGTATAACCCGCCAAAGCCTGTCTCTTGCAATTTCGAAAAGCCGCGTGAGTGATTTTATTCCTATGCAATCCCCCGCAGCACATAGTCATGTAAAAACGCGACCCCTATTGCAACTGGCAGTTTGTCGTGTGATACCTAGCGCATTCCTGCGAGACGAATCAGTGCCAGCTTTCGTCTCCCACCTGCAAAAATCCACGACTGGAACATACCTGGTGGTGGTAGCCGTGAACATATACCTTGGGTACACATAACGACTAATACATGTCATTCTGACCCGTAAGTAGACATGATCTCAAGGCAACCTCTTCTATGACTTCCGCCTCTCAATATTGCCATTCCCCAAACAATTGCTGCAAAGTCTTTAGCGGGCAGTAACTTCAGCCAGATTCTAATTGTGTCCACTGCTGGTCCGCAGCTCGCTAGCAGGTATACGAATCAGCTCCGTGACGAACACGGCAGACAGGGATTCCGTTTTGGATGTATACTGCAAAGGTTGCTAGTGAGAAATGTGCCCAGTATGGGCAATTCTCAGGAAGCAAGAGTCTTGGTCCATGGTAAAAATGATTTGTGGGCTTTCGCTCGGAAGCAATAACTATCACCGCACAATGTCGAACAGCCTTAATAGCAACTTCGAATAGCTAGGCAAAGTAATCTCAAGTATAAAGTAGTAAAAAAGTATATACATATATATATATATATATATATATTATATATATATATATACTACACACATAGGTTCTTGTTTTTATTTTTCTACTACGGACAAGGTTAATGCCAGTATAGATTGTAGTCGCCTCCCGAAAAAAAAACTATACTGCAAAAAACGGCTGCCAATCTGCCAAATGAGAAGAACGTGTCAGAAAAGCACCGAGAGGCACGTCCATACTGTCCAGACGAAGAACGGTGTCACCTATACAGATACCCTAAAGCATCTGCGTAACAACATTGACCTCGCACAATACAACATAGAGGTCACTGAGGTGCAACGCCTTGCTAGCGGGGACACGTGGCTAATGGTCGCAAGAACAACAGAAGGTGCATCCGCATCTTTTATGAATGCACTAAAATCGAAAGGAGACACCAATGTATCGACTGATCTTTCTGCACTGAAAACAAAACATAATAAAGCGTCTTCTCGAAGAAACAAAATAAAACGATGTCGGGCAAACAATACGACATGCCGCAAGGGTTTCTGGCCTCTTGTTTGTACAAGAACCACAGAAAGAAGCTAACGGCCGGTGTCGGATCTGGGCCCGAATTAATTCATCTGACTTTGCAGAGCTGTTGAGAATTGTACGAATCCAGATTGGCTGATCGTCCTTTTTTTGTGAGGAGAGTTAAATGCAGTTACGCACTACCGCTACGAGTAGGAAATATTGCTTTCCATCTCGAGCTGTGTGGACTCGACCTTAGCGAAAGGATTGTTACGCCGCTGAGAACCATGCCCCACTCAACGCACCTACCCGTTAAAACTTCACTCTCTTATGGTTTAGATCTCCATAGAGCAGTGCTATAGGCCACTCAGGAGAAGTGGCGAGTACCCTATCGGATCAATTGGCCAGGGTCACTTAACTGTCAAGCGCATTTTGTCCTAGCCCTCGCAAACCGTTTGATTCGAAAGTTGCGCTTTCTTCATTCGTGCCGGCCTCAAAAAGATTCTGTTTCTCCTTGCATATTTTTGTGCTTTATTTTTAGCACCTCCTGTGCTACTTCCACTCCCAATTTTCATGTCTGGGTCGAACACAGGATGTATTCCACGAACTCTTTTATACCATTTCGCGAGAGGTCCTGTATTTTCGGGATGAGAGAGTCCCGCTCTGGACCATCTCCCGCAAATCTGACTAATTGCCATGGTTCTGGGCTCTTACCATGCGTGGCACCCTGGCCGTCCTGTCCAATCTCAGTGTGAGTTAGCGTGCCGACATGCCAGAGTTGGGCACCCTCCTCGACCATGTTCACTCGAAGCGTCCACAGTTAAACGCTGTCGTAAGTGTGGCACTCTGGGTCACGTCGCAAGGATTGCGAGGGGGTCTCTCTCATGCTAACTGCGGGGTATCCGGACTGTTATTCAGCCATAACCAAGATAATCGGTCTATCTGCTCATCTGGATCCGCCGCCTATCCATAAGCCCACGGAAGGCAAGGCGGACCGGGGAAAGCCCTTCTGCGGATACGCCTGCTGTCGATAATAAGGCTATATATAGATCGGTACTCTC